>OW386291.2:36294268-36616768 GCA_936432065.2 Rutpela maculata | reverse complement strand
TCGATGTTGTGTGCCAGGATTCAAATCAAATTACAATAAACAACGATATACTACTGTGTTTCGCGTTCCGTCGGACAAGAACCTGGCAAAAAATGGTCTCACAGCATTCACCGAAAACATTTCATCCAGAATAAAAATTCAGTAATTTGTGTTAATCATTTTTGTAAGCAATTTTTAATTACTGAAGATTCTGTCAAAAGAGATGATGGAACTCTTCTAACACTTCCTCGAAAAATCCATAAACTTTGTAAAGATGCTGTTCCTACAATTTTTAATGAACGACCCAAATCCAGAGTTTGATATCTGACAGATTGAAAATGACTTTCTAAACATAAAGTAAAAAAAAATATATTAGAAACGAAATAGACAGAAACCTGCGATAGTTGTGATATGCAAAGACTGCAACTAATTCGTATTTGTTTGACATACTTTGCTAATACATTGTTGAACAATTATTCTGAAGTGACAAATAATCATATAAGGGAAGAAAAACAAATGAGGTGTAATAAGAAAAAAAGGTCATTGTTAAGAACGCCGACTTCTTGAATTTCTCCAATTTTTTTGCATAGATGTGTTCACAGACGTTATAGTAATCGTTTCTGATAGTTGAAATGTTGTGCTTATTTTGGAAAACTACCCCCTACAATGGGGGTAGTTTCGAAAAAAAAAATGCGAAATATCGGAAGTAGTAAGTATTGTATTGTTCTCTAAATAATTTTATTTAGCGTAAGGACAATAATTTTTATTATTAAAAATACCAATATTGTAGGGGGTAGTTTTCCAAAATAAGCGGAACATTTCAGCTATCAGAAACGTTTATATAACATCTGTGAACACTTTTATGCAAAAAAATTGGAGAAATTCCAGAAGTCGGTGTTCTTAACAATTACCGGAAAAAAAATAGTAGCTAGCAATAAAGAGATTAAAATAAACTGTGATAAAAAAAGAAAAGTTGATAAGTTGCAATCTCTGTAATAGGAATTAAATTTAAAATAAATATGTTGTACATACTTGTGTATGTACTGATCTTTTAGTATTTATAACAATAACTGTTGTGACTTATTATTATAGAGGCATTTTAAATTTTTGTTACACACAATTTATTGCTGTTAGAGTTTAAAGAAATAATTATTTTTTGTTTTGTTTTAACTATTATTATTTTATTTTGAATCAATAATCAATCAAGTGCGTATTTTAGTTTATAGATAATATTTAATTTTATAGTATAATACTGATGGGTAATCATTTACAAATTGTTTATTTATTTATTTTTAGAAAACTATTAGTGTTTTTATAATATATTTTATTATTAATTATATAAAGTAAATCATTTTTAAGCATACACTTACATTTTTTGTTCATATAATTTTATTAGAAACGTTCAAGAAAGTGTTAAAGGTTTCGGTATGTACCGTAATGCTAGGACTCCGACGGCCGCCATTAAATTTAATGCGGTGGCCTGATGGAATCATTTACGTAGGCCACGCCCTGACGCAAAAAGCAGTGGCAAAAATCGAGACGCCTTTGAAAGTCGTTTGGGTATAGATGGTGACTAATTCTAATTTTGTGGGGTTTGAATTTATTTTTTTTTAAGCAACGCAACGCAGTTGTTTTTGGGATTCCTAAATTTTCCAGTATATCGCGAGACGATATATTAGAATTTTCTCTTACAGTTTCTAAAACAATATTTTCTACAACTTCTCTAGCTGCTTTATTATATGTTTTTGCTCGAAGAAGACATAAAGATTTGCGAGTTTGGGGGAACAGGAAGGTTATAAATTTTGATATATTATTCTATTGTTGTAAAGTTCAGATAAAAATTGACTGTGATATATGTTGTGTGTTGGAAACACCTTCAAGCTTACCATCGTCATTGCTGAATTGTCGGATTCAACATCTCTTAAATATAAAAATTTACATTCGCACTTTAATCAAGGAAAATAAATTCGACTCCTCGAAATTGCCACCCAAAGACCCAATTTGAGTAGGGGTGTTCCATTGCATTTGTCAGAGTGTTCTGCTGACCAAAGTCTCATAAGAATATGTGAATTGTCAGAAGATTATTCACAAGATCACTTAAATAATACCGTGCCTCGTCGGAGTAAAATGCAATGTTCAGAATATCGTTATTGTCTAAATGGTTCGTAAACAATTCACAAAAATCCATGGAAAAATGAAGTCTTTTGGCACTAGTTGACGTTGTATATGAATTTGTTGGAAAAAACGTAGCTCCTGCTTTAAAATTGTGCCGCGAGCACCATAACATAAATGCGCCTGATGCACGGTAAAACACAATATGTGTAAAATTATAAAATGTTGAGGAAGAGCAATTAGTACTTTTTTGTCACAATATCAAAAATGACTCATTATTCAATATGTACTATTTTAGGCAGTTACTATATTTGAATGTTTCTATAAAATATTTATAATTTCTTTTTAACACATTATTTCAATTAACAGGATAGTTTCATAATATATCATTAAAATTCCGCATACAGAAACAACAATTAAATTTTATTTTCATTGTCCTCACTAATTGCTTTTGGGAAAACAATATTTTAACGAGACAATTATTAATTTATTGAAAAAAGCAGTACATATGCAGAAACTGTGTTTTATGTTGGGATATGTTCTCATTTCCTTTAACAATCAGGGCTGGCTCTAGGGGGGGGGGGGGGCGGCGAAGCGGGCGGCTGCCCGGGGCGGCAAAATTCTAGGGGCGGCAGATTCTTCAAATCCACAGTTATCAAAAAATATAAGAAAGCTAGGAAACAATTGTTTCACTAATATAGTAATAGTAATGTTAACTTTATATAAATAATTTGTTATTGTTAGTTTTTTTGTATATAAAGTAGGTTACTTACATACATTCTGTTTCTTATATGTGATTTTATTTCTTGTCTAATTTCTGTGATGTAGTATTTTTTTTAAGTTTCAATGCGGTTAATTTTTTCAATTATTTTATTTTACCCTTTTAAATACAGTAACCATATTGCTGAAAATCCAAAAATTGCTGTAAATCTTATAACTAAAAAAACAAACCATCAAGAATATTCAGTAGGTGACTCTTAAAATGTTATAAAAAATAACGGACTGAAGAGATAGGGTCAGGCGTGGTAAAAATGAGACAGACAGGTAGCGGGGTAAATAAAAGACAAGGTGATATCCAACCCGGGTTGAAATAAATTAAACTTAATTTTTTATTCAAGTTTGTTTTGTACATTCAAAACTGTTTTATGTTATCCAATCAGGTCATATACCTACTGTTAATGCGGGAAAAAATATTATTCAGTAAACTCTTTCATTCACTTTTAAAAAATTTTTGAACGCACCTTAGTACTTTTTTGGGGATTTTATAGTTTCTCTATTTGCATTGTCCGTATCTGGCAGACGTCAACTAGAAGTGTCATACTTCACATTTTGTGATCAAGTTTATTAATCTGCTAGTTTTAAATCATCAAAAATTTTATTTTAACGAAAAAATTAAATGCGAGGTAAAAAAGAAACTAAAGAGACCAAATGGGCAGACTGAAGCAGGCACATTTCAGCTTCCTAGTTTAGTAAAAAAATCTGAATAAATTACATACAAAAGAAAAAACCCTCCTCTGTCTTATTTTTGCACTTCCATTTGTACGACCTCAATAAGAATGGGAATAAATCTTTTATTTGCTCTCCACTGCCTCTTTTTTTACTCCACTTAGAGGGTAAAAATGAGACACTGTTTATTTTTGTTTATCAATTAACGGTACTTTTTAGTAAAAAAATACATAGAAATATAGTTTTTCCTGTCATTTTTACATATGATACCAATCGTTCATTAAATATGAGCAACCTAAAAATTGAAAGATGTAATTTTGTCTCATTTTTACCCCGCCTGACTCTAATGTTATTTATATAAGAGAAGGGCGGCAAAATGAAACTGTGCCCGGGGCGGCAAAATACCTGGAGCCAGCCCTGTTAACAATCCTATTAAAAATCACAATATGCAATCATAACATACTGTGTTCTTTCCTAGCACTAGTTGCATTCTGTGTTTTTCATTGCGAAATACACAATTTTAGTGTTGCATTTTATATCCTTATATCATTTGCAGACAGAACAAACGCTGATGGATAAGAAAAGTGGTTACTGTATTCTTTCTTGGAGCAGTTGAATTGATCTGTTAGCTCAATCTCCTCAAAGATTTAGAAAGATTGCTTTCCATTCTACATCAAACAGTAACCACTTTCTCTCCTCTTTTACTTCCAGAACCATTTCCGCTTCCAATAGTGACTGATTCTCTGATATTTATATCCATTATAGAAATAACAATTATAACAACAGACTCTTAGACTTAGTCCTTAGTAGATTCAATATTCATGTTCGAAAATCTGATAACTACTTGCTTTCAGAGGATTCTCATCATCTATCTTTAGATCTGTGCTTTAACCTAAATTCTGGCTAAAAGAAACGTAATAATTATAATTACTCATCGTTTAACATCAGTAAAGCGGATTTTAATAAACTGTACCACGATTCGAGTAGCATTGACTGGTCTTTTTTAACTAATTATAAAAATGTAAACGATGCCTGTTTACAGTTTTATGAGGTATTAAATGCTGTTTTTGCAGAAAGTGTTCCCAAAACAACCCCGAAAACTCTTCATATCCACCTTGGTTCAGCAGAAGTATCATTAGAGAGATTAAAGAAAAATCTCGTTTATGACACGCCAGCAGCGAGAGCCACATAGCGCATGGTAAAGGAATGTGGGATGGGAGGTGTAGGTATTTGTGAGATGCGTTACCGCATTGTGTCGTGAGGGAGCATTTAAGCTCCTTTTTTTGTGTGTTTGGTTCTGGACTTCTGCCTATTCTGACTCTTCTTGTGAAATATGTTGCCGTGTTGTGTCGTAATATGGAGTGTTTTTGCTCCTCTTTTTGCGTTTTTGCTTCTTCGAATCTTCTTTTTTTTGAGTCTTCTGATTCCTCGGTTTCCGATTGTGGTAAAGTATATATCCTTGCGATTTGTTAGTGGTGTTCATTTGTTGATCCTGATCCTTTCAATTGTCGTTCTCCACTGTAGCATGGTCTCCCTATTTTTAGTTTGTTGCTATGCGGTGCTAGCGCTTTCTTCAGTAAATGTGTTGGGTCCCTTCCTTGGGTATGTCCCCAATACTTCATTGCGTATATTTCTATTATGTTGATGTTTTGTGTCGCTGTTTTCGTCTTGTTGTTTTAGTTGGACGATGCCCTTTCTACTCTTCTCAAAAACTTCTTCTGTTGGCTTTTGTTGTTGCCGCGTTTTTGACTACATATATCATCGCTGTCCGTATGACGGCTATGTACATACATTTGGTAAGGTCCCAAGATAGTTTATTTTTCTCAATGAACAGTATGTTACCCTTGTGCCGTTTTGATTCTCTCCTTTACTGTTTCTCTCCGCTCCAGCTGGTTAGTCCGGTCTGTTCCTAGGTACTTCAATTTGTTCGGTATTCTTAGGAAATACTCATCTAAGTTGTGTTCCTCTCCGTTGGTCCAACTCTTCTTCTTCTTCTGCATCGATTAGGAGATTATCAACGTATGTGTGTGTTTTCTTAGAGAACACCATTTTTCTGAAAGAAACCTTCACTAGGCATACCTCCGCTGAAGTGATGTGCGAACTCAGACCTGACGCCGTATATCAACAATACCTCATTGATTATTTAGAGTTTAATTTTAATGATTATCATTACCGTGATTTCTAGCATTTATTCCTTGGATGCTGGCTTATTGAAGGGTATTCTTGTATTGATTTGATTCATTCATTTTTTGCTTTCTCTTCTTCCTCCAGTTTATCTCCACTGTTGCCGTGGTATACCTCTTCTCGTGTATGTGTTATCATTTTTTCTGTAGGCCCCCCTGCCGCCGCTTTACTGCCCCTACTCGTTCTCCCGTTTCTTTGATTTTATGGTCCTATCTAAGAAACTCTGTTTTTCTTAAGGAATAACACCATTATTGCCTTGCTATAAATTTACGGTGACAGCGGTCGATGGTTTCATAATCACTTCTCATACTTTCGAAGAAAGTCGTTTGAATCAGCCCCTCACCAGTTTATTACAGCATTTATGATGCAGAATGCAGCACCACAAAAAACACAGTCTTTTTAATACAAATACAAATTATGTACGTAATTAATCACTAATTACACCTTCCAAGATATGTATTATTCCTCAAACCTGTCGCTTACTTGACAAAAAATATGCAACACCACAAAATCACACTCTTTTTAATACAAACACAAATTATGTACGAAATTAATCACTAATCGCACGTCCCAGGTATGTATTATTCCCCAAACCTATCACTCACTTTTGACACCTTAAAAATTTGCATAAAAAACATACAACACCACAAAACACATTATTTTTGATACAAATATAAATTATGTACGAAATTATCTATTTATTCACTTGACACCTCAAAAGTTATATTTTTTACACTTTGTATTTAGCTAGGGCTTGGACCTAAAAAGCATTGCAATGGTTTTATCCGGCAGACACTTGTTAATCATTAAGACATAAATAAACTTAGATAAATAAACTTGGGTGGGGCTTTAAAAATGAGAAGATACTTAGCTTATCTATTCCTCTTGTGTATTGCCTGGTCCTTTAAGCTTGTTTCTTTATGCATAACACTGCACTATCGGTTCTGCCACTAAATACTCTGTATTAGTTATTTTCAAAAATTAATTCTATTTCAATTTTGTTCTTTTGTTATGATATATCGATTTGCGCAGAATTCTTTACTCTACAAATTCACCTAATTTTTATCAAATTTAGCGGGCGTTTTCACGTTTTAATGGCAGCATTTTTCGGACGCGTCCGTTCGCTCGGAAAGCACAATTCGAACTCCCTATTGTATTTTGCTTCGTGAAATAAAAAAAATTAAAGGTTACTTAAAAATGGTTTCGTTTACTAACGAAGAATATACCGATATGCATTTGGTTTATGGTGAAGTGCAATGTAACGCTCGGGAACAGGATCGTAGTTATGCGGAAAAAATAGAAGACATCCATCCCGTTCACACAGCATTTACTGCTCGTCACCAAAGAATAAGAGAAACAGAATCAGTAATCCCTGAAAATATTGAAACCGGAAGACATGCTGATATAACGGAAGATTACGAAGAGATATTTTAATGGAAGCTGATGAAAATCCCGAACTTATACAGGGAAACACGAAAAGTTCAAATCGATCTCGGAAATGGTGCATCATAGCGATAACAAATAAGAGTAACAACGTTAGAAAACTCTTAAGGTTTTTAAATCTGACATTAAAAATTAAAAAAAAAATAATTCAAAATGTCCGCTGGTCTCCCTCAAATAAGACACTTATGATCGCAATAGAAAAATCATATTTACAGCAAACGATGAGTCATTTTTAGATCAATAAATGTACCCAGTTTTATCTGCTTGGATAAAGGCGTTTTGAAGATATGTAAAAAAAAATGATGACAAGGTTTCATCTCTAAAGGGCTATAGTTCCATTGGGAAGCATTCATGGATAAGGTAATTTTCGTCAAATCGACTTAGAATCACGTCTAGTATTTGCAGTTTTCATTTGTCAGTAGAGTTTCTGGACACCCTGTATGTACATGCAGTTAAAAATCTGGTGCGTGCACATTTTGTTTGGATATGATCCCAATAACGTTTTTCTTCAAAATGATGTATATAATCAAAATTGATATTGAATGTCATCCTACACCAAATAAATATACAGGGTGTAATTAGTTTCATATCATTTAAAAAAACCTGGTGGTGGGGAACGACTAAACGAACAAAAAACTTTATATGACATGGGGTCTAAAGCCCATAGTTTTAGAAAAAATAAATAAATAAAAATTTCGAAAATTTTCAGTAATATTGTTTGACAACTGCTGGAATGTTGGGATAGGCTTCTATCTTCGCGTATGTCGGCACCTCTAACCATCAAATACGCTAATACGGCTCTATCAAAGTGTCGCGCTCCTTTGTTAGAGACCGCGCGTCGGCGAGGACACAAGTTGATAATCATCACACTTTTTATGGCTTTTTAAAAGTAGGTAAGATAAGGTCTTTAGCGGTGCCGGTAAGGTGAAAGACGTCGGCGTTTTCTGAGTGCTTAGTAGATCTGAAGAAAACTATACTCTCCCTTGTGCAATATTTTAGTTTTTATGGGCACTTTGTTAAGTACATATGTCCAAACCGTTCGTTGTTTTTGTATGTTGCTTTTTGAATTTGGAGCCACGTATTTACAGTTAAGATTTATTTTATTGACTTGCCGTTCAAGTTGTTAAGTTCTTGATTACGTACAGACACTACTTACTTGTTCATTCTTTTTGTGTTGCTTTTTGGATTTTGGACCAAGTTTTTATTTTTATTTTCTTTATTGACAACGTTAGTTGTTAGTTTAGTGTGGTATTTTAAAATGCAGATTTTGAACTCTATGAAAGATTACACTTACCCAGAGCTCGCGGATATGCACTTGATGTATGGAGAATGTCGTGGAAATGCAGCTGCTGCGGAAGAGCTTTATCGATAAGATTCCCTAATCGATGTCATCCTTGTGCACGTACGTTTGTAAGCATTGCTCAACGTCTTCGGGAAACAGGTCGGCTATTTGAACATGGAGGAGAACGGGGTCCATAACGTAAAGACAGGGTAATTGAAGTGGAGGTTCAAGTTTTGGAACTCGTAGAAGAGGATCCAACTTTAAGCACCCGCGATATTGCGAATCGTGTGGTAGTATCCCATTTTGTGGTGTGGAGGACTTTAGGAGATATGAACTGACACCTCCATCATTATCAACGTGCCCAAGCTCTAGAATCTCAAGATTATGCAGGGCGAATGGAATTTTGTAGGTGGATTTTGAGAAAACACGCGGCAAATGAGGATTTTTTAAACTTTCTCTGTTTCTCCGATGAGTCGTGTTTTACCAGGAGCGGAGTGTTTAATTTTAAATATATGCACTATTGGGCAGACGAAAACCCAGATGTAATAAGAAGGGCGCATTTTCAACGACGGTTCAGCGTTAATTTGTGGGCAGGAATTTGCGGTAATGAAATAATTGGACCTATAGAATTACCCTCTAGATTAAATGGTGATGTATACTTAAACTTTTTACAACAAATATTGGCAAATTTGTTGGAAGATGTATCTTTGGCAAGGCGCAGAAGAATGTGGTATATGGATGATGGCGCGCCAGTTCATTTCAGTCTGGCTATTCGAAATTTTTTAAACAGGGAGTTTCCTCAACGATGGATTAGGCGTGGCGGACCAGTACCAAGGCCTGCTAGGTCACCCGACTTAAATCCGATAGATTTTTATTTTTGGGGTCGTCTTAAATCTCTGGTTTACCGTGATCCAATTGACACTTTGGAACAATTGCACCAACGTATTTTAATGTGCATAGAAACCATAAAAAATGATCCTAATTTACAAAATGTGTTGAACGGAGTGCGTATGTCCTTAGTTCGAAGTGCCGAAAAGTGTATTGATGCAGACGGAGGCCATTTCGAGCAATTGTTGTAAATCAATAATAATTTATTGGTAAATTCTAGATTTATCGAATATTTCAGTTTTCGATACCTGATTGGCAATTCGTTAAATAAATCAGATTTTTTCCTAACTTAAAATGCACATAATTGTTTTCTGTTATTGTATCTCAGACGTCTAACTCTTTATTTCCCAATGTCATACAATAATTACTCGTTTTTTAAACTTTTAAAACAGAACACTCATTTAGGTTACAAATGTTAATAAACCACATTTAAATCTGATAAATTATAAACAACGATAAAAGCTCCAATATTTTGTTCTAAATTAAAAACACACATGTAGAGAAATGCTGTGTTTAAACCTCTACGCCCAAAAGAGATGATGAATTATTTACATGTTTATAATGGTTCGGTTGAGGTGGTCATCAAAGGTGCCGCCCTTCTTTGTTTTGAAACCGCGGGCCGGCGAGAACGAGTCGGTCGGTAATCTTTGCACTTTTTTATGACAATTTAAAAGTTGTATAATTGGGAACTACGCGTCTATTGACCCAGAAAGGCAGTGGTTCTCAAATGCTTCGTACTCTAATATTCAAATTATTGACCTATGTCAATATTTTTACAAAGTGTCCCTAGAGGAAAAAGTCATAAAGGTTTTTTTTTTGTCTAGTTGGTCCCCATTACCAGTTTTTCTAATGACATGAAACTAATTACACCCTGTATCAAGTCACGTCTACGTGTCCGAAATTCATACACGCAACTTTTCCTTTTCCTTGATATTGTAAGCATTGAAACGGATTTCTGCGTATTTTTTGCGCAATGAGAATATTAAAAATAATTGATTTTAAAATTATTTGACTTAACAATTAAAGAAGAGATGTACGTACTAATTATAAGGTACTATATAAATATGATCTAAAGACCTGAAAACCTCGATTAAGTAATTTAGTACTGCCCTGTAAAGTACTTTAATTTTGAGGTATTCACAATAAGGAGAATATCAGAATTATTGTACACGTGGATATTTTCTTACCGTTTTCATCTTTACCAACCTTTTAATATTAAGACTGACAAATATTTGCCGTTTTTAATTAAAGTATAAAATAAATGATTACATTTATCGATTCCAAGGGAAACAGAGCGTTATATTATATTATGATATGATGACGATAATACTGTTAGAAAATTATTTATAAGAGCTAGGTAATATAATATGTAAAAGTAATACTAGAAAAGTTGAAAATCGAGCATTACCAAAAAACTCGACTAGAAAGTCAGTTCTATACTTCCCACTTCGTACGGGTAACATTATCTAATCATACCTAAGTTAAACACCGCATATATTTGGGAAGAAACCACGTGATATGATATATGGTTAATTACTGTAGTAATCTTCTGTTTCTATATGGTCTTAACTCCTAAATTTAGTTATTTAATATTTGAGGAAGTATTGCTGATTTGTTTTCTGTAGGATATTTATGTTTTTGGGATCACTGATTACGAATTGGAAATCAAAACTGAATAATTCAATATGGCCGTTACAATATAGCGGTTGGAAATTTTTCCTAAAGCAAGTATTTTAAACAGAAAAAAAAATTAAGCACCTCAAAGATACTGTATATTAACGAAAAATAATGCTTGAAAACTTTTTTTTAATTATTAGACAATTACTGTAACAAAATAATAATAATAATAAGAATAATAATAATAATAATAATAACATTGTCTTGAAGGAGGAGGAAAAACGGACAAAATATCGAGATCTGCTCTTCGAACTCCGCAGACTGTATCCAGACCATACTGTTAAGATAGTGGTACTGATTATAGGAGCCCTCGGTGGAACGAGACACACACTGCTTTGGGAACTCAAGATCATACCGGCATGCCGAAATTCGGCAGAGATCTTAGCCGGCAGAATGCAGAAGGCCGTCATTCTCGGTTCATTACGTCTGCTCAGGGCACACGATTCCCGGACCCAGTAGTCACTTACCCCACGGGCGTGGGGAGTGGCTACCGGTACTACCAGCTCCCCTCTGTGAGGGTCGGAGCCACAGAGAAGGGTGACTGGTTTTTAGCTCGCTAAAAAAAAAAAAAAAATAATAATAATAATAATAATAAGGAAGGGATGAAGCCTTCGCTGCTCTCAGAATTAAAGATCATACCGACCTGTCAGAATTCGGCAGAATGGTTGGCAGGTCAGATGCAGAAGGCGGTTATCTTGGGGTCCCTTCGTCTGCTTAGGGCACATGATTCAGGTGTTTACAGTCACTAACTCCACAGGTCGTGGAGAGTGGCTGTAATTAATTAGCCGGCGCGGCTACCGTGTGGTGTCGGAGGCCACGGAAGCCCTGTCCGGCAACGGGAAACCGAAAAAAAAAAAAAATAATAATAATAATAATAAGGGAACGGCGAAATATCTATACTGCCTTCATAGAGTATAGGAAGGCATTTGATAGTGTACCGCACTCTTGGCTTCTAGAAGTATTACAGATGTACAATATACATCCCACTATTGTAAACTTCCTGGACACTATTAGTCACCAGTGGCGTACTAACCTCCATCTGCATAATAAAAATAACTCTCTCAGCACAGATGAGATCTACATTAGAAGGGGTATCTTCCAAGGTGATTCTCTTAGCCCACTTTGGTTTTGCCTGGCAATGAACCCACTCTCCAACATGCTCAATAGCACAAAATATGGTTTCAAGATCAAAGCCAACAGAAATACATCGCACACTATTTCACACCTTCTGTACATGGACGACATAAAACTGTAAGCTGGAAACCAAAAACAACTTGAAGACCTGATAAATGTAACGCACAAGTTCTCCAAAGATATCCACATGGAGTTTGGAATGGACAAATGTAAAGCCTTAAATATCGAAAAAGGAAAAGTGCTAGATGGAGATGTAGTGCTGCCAAATGGCGAAATCGTTCAAGCTATGGAGGATGGAGAAACCTATAAATACCTGGGTTTTCAGCAAGCTCGGCTATTACAGGATAAACATGCAAAAACAAAAATTAAAGACCAGTACTTAAAGCGTATTCGGACCCTTCTAAAGTCAGAACTTAATGCAGGCAACCTTATTACCGCAATCAACACTTACGCTACACCTGTGTTGACATATTCCTTTGGGATCCTTAAGTGGACGAATTCAGAGCTGGAAGGCCTCCAACGAACGACGCGTTCGATGATGACCAAATACAATATCCATCATCCCAAGGCCTCTACAATCAGAACTACACTTCCTAGAAGAGTAGGGGGAAGAGCCTTGACTGACATTGTGAACTTACAGTCCGATCAACTGACTAAGTTAAGGGAATTCTTTTTTCGTAAGGCTCAAACCTCTTACCTTCACAAGGTGGTAAAAGCAGCTGACAAAAGTTACTCACCATTAGATCTTGCTAACGATAGCTTAGAAATTCCATCAATCTCTGATGCTGAAAAGCAAAATCAGTGGGAACAAAAGACGTTACATGGTCGACACTACAATGACCTAAACCAGCTCTACATAAACAAAGTAGCATCGAACAGGTGACTAAGAGATGGACTGCTCTTTCCAGAAACTGAGGGATTTATGATCGCCATTCAGGATCAAGTGATCAACACAAACAACTATAAGAAATTTATAATAAAAGATCCCAATATTGTCTCTGACAAATGTAGAAAATGTCATCATAAGTCAGAAACTATACAGCACATAACATCAGGTTGCACATACTTGGCCAATACTGATTATTTGAATAGACACAATCAGGTTTGTAATATTCTTCACCAGAAGTTGGCAAATAAGCACGGACTGCTTAACACTTATACACCATATTATAAATATCAGCCCCAGCCAGTACTGGAAAACGACTCTTTTACGCTCAACTACGATCGGGCCATTATCACCGATAGGCAGGTGACGAATAATCGGCCTGATATTGTGTTGCTGAACAAGAAAGTCAAGTCTGCATATCTGGTAGACGTCGCTGTACCTAACAATAATAACGTGTTGGAAAAATATCAAGAAAAAAAGACTAAGTATGCAGAACTCGCGATAGAAATCCAACAAATGTGGCAAATAGATCGAGTAAATGTGATACCGATCATAGTGTCATCAACAGGGCTTATACCAACAACTTTAGAAGAAAGCCTCATCATGCTGGGACTGCACGGAAACACATTCATCGATATCCAGAAAGCAGTCATTCTTAGCACATGTCACCTGGTTAGAAAATTCTTTCAGGATAATTCTTAAAGCTTAATGCCTAGATGAAATGTATTTGTAGGACTATACGGTTTTCGAACTTTGGTCACCTAATCCTTTTGATGTCTTACATCCGGGATGGATGAAATTTACCAACATACGTTGAGATATATGAAAAGATAATAATAATAATAATAATAAACCCGCAAGAAGATGCATCTCAATAGGAGGAGTTTGCATCCTAAATCGTCCGTTCCACGGCTATACCTCCCACGACATCGGGGAGGCCGTGGACTCTTGAGTTTGGAGAGTCTCCATAATAGGATGGTTCTGGCTGGAGCCTCTAAGGTTATCAGGAGTTCGGATCCCCTCCTCTGCATGGTCCGAGACCATGAAAACGCAGGGGGTAGGAGCCTTTCTGTTTAAGGCAGCACAGAGAGCAGCCGATGAACTTGGACTCTCCTTCGACGTCGAGCGGGTAAATCGCGACTCTGTCACCGAGTTGGAACCTGCTCGGCGAAAAGCCCAAATTAAAGCTGCAGAACCCAACATCTTTCTGCAGCTTCACACGGATAAGCCAATGCATGGAGTTTTCTACAAAAATATAGAGAACTTTGGCTTATCCGATAAGCTGATCTTTGCCTTCTTAAGGTCAGCCGGGCTGAAGTCTGACACCGAGGGATTCATAATGGCTTGCCAGGATGGTGTATTTAACACCCTCGTCTATCGTAGTCGTGTCATGGGTATAGAGGTCCCTGATGTCAGCTGCAGGGCCTGCCGCAGGGCGCCAGAGACTCTTATGCACTTGCTGTCGGCTTGCCCGACATATGCAGTCTCGGCCTATATTCAAAGACACGACGGAGCACTACGAGTGCTTTATTACCATCTAAGGCACTCGTATGGGATAGACGAGACACCATTGGAACTACTCGTTTCCCACCGTCAGGCAAATACAAGCCAACAAGCCTGACATAGTCCTCCTCGACCACCAACTCAAGACAATGTTTGTCGTGGAGTTCTCGGCACCCGCGGAGAACAACATTGTCTTCAAGGAGGAGGAAGAACGGACAAAATATCGAGATTTGCTCTTCGAACTCCGCAGACTCTATCCAGACCATACTATCAAGATAGTGGTACTGATTATAGGAGCCCTCGGTGGAACGAGACAAATAAGAACTTAAGATCATACCGGCATGCCGAATTTCGGCAGAGGTCTTAGCCGGCAGAATGCAGAAGGCCGTCATCCTCGGTTCATTACGTCTGCTCAGGGCACACGATTCTCGGACCCCCACGGGTGCGGGGAGTGGCTGCCGGTACTACCAGCTCCCCTCTGTGAGGGTCGGAGCCACAGAGAAGAGTGACTGGTTTTTAACAAAAAAAAAAGAAAAAAAAATAATAATAATAATAAATCGTCTTTATTGCTCAATTAAATTACATTATGAAAGAAATGCAAAATGACGACATAATTTGAAGACGCACATTATTTTGGCCATAAATTCTTTGTTTTTCATGATAGAGAGACAATCAAAGAATTATTTTAAAGGTCTATTAGTTCCTCAACTCTGGTACTTCTTTTTGACGTAAATGTCAAACTTTATGAGATATTCAACATTTGAACTAAATATTTCATCCTATAAACGTTCGGACACCGTTTTTAAGCTTAAATATCTCAAAAACAGTTAATCCCACATAAATATTTAAAAAAATCATTCTCAGTTTATAAGCTTTATTTTTCAAAAGGAGCTCTAGTAGGAATAAGTCTTTCGGCTGGTGCTTATTGCAATCGAAACTTAAGCGTTTTGTAGCAATACATAGTTATTGCACTTAACGCGGCCAGGCCTGAAATTTGTAATCCAGCGCTCGGCGGGGCATTAGTCCGGAGAAAATGTTGCTAAAGCCTTATAGCTGTAGCCATTTGGCAGTTGGAAGAACCAGATTACAGCCATTGAGCTGTATATTTTTGGAACTACATATAATAAACAATTTGGCTGCACAGTTACCTTTAATAGACATTGCTGGAGGCTAATATCAAAATAGATGCATATACCTCATAGTACATGAACTTATAAAAATTTCGAGATGATTTTGACAACGAATCGTGCATAAAATTGCGTGCGGCTTTCACTTTTTCTTTAAATATGTATTGTATCTGTCTGTTCTATTTTTTACTAATAATTATAATTTTTTATGTATTTCACCAAAAAATTGTTTAAAATCACTAAATTCTTAATGTTGTGTCCACTAGAGAATATTACAACATTCTTTTATTACAAAAATTAAAGTAAATGTTATTTTATTACATATATGTAAAAAAAAAATATTGTTTTTCGACATAGCATCTAAGGAGAAAAAAATTTTTTTCTATATTTTTGCTATAAAGTGTAACTTGCCACAAGTTTTTCATATGTTTCTGTATTAAAAAATTAATTTTGTTGATACTCAAAATTCCTATCAGAAAATGAGAATAAATAAATGTAGCTGTTCCTATTTTTATGGATGTAAGTAAACCATTCGATCTGGTGGATCACAGTTTATTTCTGCAAAAGTCAAATATGATTTACGTGCGAAACTTGGTGATTTATTGACTTCATCAAATCGCAAACAGCTTATGGAAATAAATGGTACCAAATCGAAAAATTATGTATATCCAGAGGTGTCTCCCAGCGTTCTGTACTGGGGCCACTTCATTTTGTACTTTATGTAAATGATCTGCCTGATATTGTCGGGAGAAAATATTTGTAGATCCAGAAATAGATTGTGTGTCAAATAGGCAGTGCCGAGACATTATAAAATATAACGAGATGCTTTGAAAGAGGCGTCTAATACAAAAACTGATTTTTATTCAATAATATTGTTCACATAGTAAACATTTATTTTTTAGGGCCGGGGGTCCAACGAGCGAGTGTTTTATATAAAAAAAGAAAGCCATTACTTTCCTTAGGAACGAAAGCAAACATATTTATCTACACTATCAAAATAAAAATTTGCTTATGTGCGATAAATATGCATTCAACGGGCAATAGGCAATTTACCTCAGTCAACTCTTGTAATAGACAAGCGTAAATTTTAAAAAGAGCTAAAAAGATACAAGATAATTTATTATTAGCTAAAATTGAAGGGTATGATGATACCTGTGTAGATATAATAGCTAATGAACTGAAATATAATAACCATTGTATACAAATTTTGCCAATTTTATTTTTTGTCAAACTTTTGCACATATTTATACCACGAAAAAAATTAGGGTCAAAGAAAATACATTTTTGAAAATTGTAAAAATGCTCTTTTTTGAAAATTAAAAAAATGAACACTATCCCCTAAAAGTACATGAAACAACGTACAATCGAAAAAAAAAAAAAGTGACGTACAATGCCTCCTTGATAATTGACGAAGAATTAAACATTTTATTTCGACCACCATCTTTGACCGTTCTATTTGACATACGGTGTCCGGGATAGGTGCATTATATTTGACCATAAATGAGTTTTATTTTTGCCAACTTTGGTGAAATTACTCCTTTTTATAGAAATTATATTTTAAATTTTCAAATTTTCAGATATTTTTGGTGTTTTCTATTTTTTTCCAAGATGGCGGATTGACCAATACATATCGGAGAGGTCTATATGTTTTAGGAATTTTATTTCAAATAAGCCAATATTTTTAAAATTCGCATCCGATTACTAGTACAAGATATATTAAGCAGATAAGTTGAAAATTCGTGAAAGTGCATATAACTTTTGACGCACAAGGAATTTTTTGGCGCAAATATTTTTTTCGTAATCAGAAGGTCATGGATATATAAGAATCAACAATAAAATTTCAGGTGGAATGTTGTCGCAGAAAAAAATTAAATTAAAAAAAAATAGTCACTGATATCAAGCGGATGTGTATAGATTCCTCTGCTAGATAATATTGGCATTAATTACAAAATATTAATTTCAAGAGATAATTTGGATACTGCTTTTAGTCCCTTCAAATTAGTAAAAAAAATGCTGTTTTATGGAAATTTTTCCCACAGTTATGAGACCTGTAAGAAGTGAAGTATTTGGGTTGTCTAATCATCATTCCCACCCCCCGCAGTTCTAGAAAAGGATGGTTTTTGAGAAATATATACATATATATGATTTTTAGCGTTTTTTCGTCTTTTTCTCTATTTTGAGGAAAAACTATGCATTTTGGTGAAAAATATCCAGAGAGCAAAGTTGTAGAGCATAAAATTTCCTATAAGTTTTGTCTCTATCATTTTTTTTTCGAATACCGCTTAGTTTCGCCGCTAGAGGCAGAGGGTACGAAAGAAATAAATATACATATGGACTTTTGTGCCTTTTTTAAATTTTGAGTCAAAATTATGCATTTTTATGAAAAATTACATGAGATTAAAGCTGGAGAACAAAAAATATATATATTTTTATGAAAAAAAAAAAACTAGAAAACAAAGATAGTGAATTTTATGTTCTACAACTTTGATCTCATGTAATTTTTCATAAAAATGAATAATTTTGGCTTAAAATCTAAAAAAAGACGCAAATGTCTATATGTATATTTATTTCTTTCGCGCCCTCTAGCGGCGAAACTAGGCGGAATTCGAAAAAAAAGTAGGAAAACATAGGAAATTTTATGCTCTACTACTTTGCTCTCTTGATATTTTTCACCAAAATGCATAGTTTTTCCTCAAAACAGAGAAAAAGACGAAAAAACGCTAAAATTCATATATAATAATAATAATAATAATAATAAATCGCCTTTATTGATATTTAAGTCCTGGCGGAGTTTAGCATAGCTATTCCACCACTCAACCAGGACATTTTAAAGTAATATAAAATATAATATAAACTATTAACTAAACACGATACAATATAGTAAACAATTTAAAAGAAAAAAATAATTTCGCAATAAACAATAATCTACTACATACCTTCCTGCTTACGCATTGACGTTTATATGTGATTGTTTTTCTTTATTTATTTTTATACATACGTCCACGTCTACATACAAACATACATACACACACATATACTTCCATATACATACAAAAAATTGAAAATATATTAAGAATATTTAAGGTCATTGTTCATTTAATAATTTAGTTTTAAGGACAAATTTAAATGATTGAGAAGATAATCGTTTTGTAGCATCAGATATTGCATTATAGGTAATGGGTGAATTATAAGAGAAGGATCTCTGGAAAAGTGCGGTCATATGTTGCGGAATTGTTAAATGTTCTAGTGATCTAAGGTTTCTGGTATGAATTTGCCATCTAGGTATTAGCTTATTAAATAAATAGCTTGGACTCTGAGTGGTTAATAATTTATGTGTATAGACGGCAAGGTGTAATGTCATACGATTTGTCATGTTTAACCAACCTATTTCTTTTACATGAAGGGAGACATGGTCTCTCCTTCTTAGTCCTAATATGAACCTGATGCAGGAGTTCTGTACCTTTTGTACTCTAGAGCGAGTATATTGATCAATACATGGGCCATAAACAATGTCGCAATAATTATACAAAGATAAAATGAGTGTGTCACATAACATTGTTTTGATCTTCTTATTTAAGCTATGTCGGTTTGCATATAAACTTTTTAATATACAGTAAGATCTTTTTACTAAATTATTTATATGCTTGACAAAGCGCAGTTTATGATCTATAATCAAACCTAGACATTTTATATTATCTTTGTGTTGTAAAATTTGCCCTTCCACCACCAATAAGACATCGTTTATGGCCCTTTCTCGATCTCTGTCATTACCAAAAAAAATTACTGCTGATTTAGAAGGATTAATATTCAAAGAATGATTTTTAGAAACCTCCACGATGTCCTCTATTTCCTTATTTAATAGTGGAACTATTTCAATTAAATTTTCCACGGGTGTGATATGATATAGCTCTGCATCGTCAGCATAGTATTGAGACGAGAACAATTTTAAAGATTTTTGGAAGTCCGATATGTAAATTGTAAACAAAAGTGGAGCCAGAATTGATCCTTGTGGGGCACCATATAAAATTTCTTTATTTCCAGATTCCACACCGTTTACAACAACAATCTGACTTCTCTTGGTTAGAAAAGATTGAACGAAAGCAGAAGTTGTATCATCAAAACCGAAGTATTTAAGTTTTAAATATAGCAGTTCATGGTTCAAAGTATCAAAAGCTTTTCTATAATCTAAAGATAATAATACAGTTACACACTTTTGATCCCATCCACTGAGAATATCATCTGTAAGTTTTAATAACGTACTAGTTGTAGAGTGATGTTTTCTAAATCCTGACTGATTGTCAGGGATAATTTCATTAATGAATACGTAATCTGATATCTGCTCATGGACAGCTTTTTCTAAAACTTTAGATAAGGCCGGAAGAATATTAATCGGCCTTAGATCGTTATAACTCTCGGGTTTATTCACCTTTGAGAGTGGAAAAATAACAGCTCTTCTCCACATTTCTGGGTAGTAACCCTCCATTATGCATTTGTTAATAGTAAAAGTTAATATTGGAGTAAGGTGAGGAATGCACAATTTTAGCATTTTTATTGATATGCCATCTGACCCTGTGGCTTTACTTTTGATTTTGTTAATAAGTTCCTCAACATATTCTTCCGAAATTTCTTTTAATTGCAATTTAATGTTGGGGTTAAAGCTGTTATTCTTATAATAATCCATAGTGTCTTGAGGTGGAGGAGTAACTAATTGATTGATTGAATTGATGAAATGTTCATTTATTTTGTTTGGATCACTAAGATGATCTGGAATATTATTATTCTTCTTACTGATTATATCAAGCAACTTTAAATTTTTCCACAACTCTTTGGAATCATGCTGACTATAAATATAATCGAGATAACCTTTCTTTTCATTTTTAATAGCAGTTGTTACCATATTTCGTATATTTTTATAAGTCTCCCAGTCCGCGTTTCTTCCATTTTTCTTAAACTTTAATAATGCCTTTTCTCTCGTCTTAATCATAACTTTTATAGTGTCTGTCAACCAGGGAGCTTTAGGCTTGTTTATCCTTACCGTTCTCATCGGTGCATGCGTATCGAAGCATTCAATGATGTACTCGTTTATTTTATTAATTATAAGTTCAGTATTATTTAAGTTGTAGAGATTTGGCCACGGTTGTCTATATAAATCTATTAGAAAATCATTATAAGAAAAGTTTCTGAAATCTCGAGATGTATGAAAAAACTGTTTATTTCTTTTAGACTCACAATGAATCTCACAGTACACCAAATTATGATCTGAGATGTTATGAGTGTCTATTGTTTCTGTGTTTAATATCAAATCTTTGTTGCTTACCGCTATTATGTCAATAAGAGTGCTCGAAAAATTATTCACTCTTGTAGGTTCGTTATTTATTACTGTGAGACCATGAGAGTCCAATAGAGATGTCAATTTGATAGTACCAGAGCTGACTAAATTAAAAAGATTTATATTTAGGTCACCCAAAATAAAAATTTCATCCACCATTGGGTTCACAATTGCTAGTGCGTTTTCTAGTTGTGTATATTTCTTAAAACCACAGTTTTTCAGAACTGCGGGGGGTAAAAATCATGTTTAGACAACCCAAATACTTTACAGGTCTTATAACTGTGGGAAAATTTTCTTAAATATTTCCTAATTTGAAGGGACTATTTGTACTAATAGTGATTATGCTTCTTTGATTTTTGGTTCATGAAAGACGGCTTGGGGGGGCTGGCTGCGAGCCTGAGTTAAACCAAACACTAACAAAAATAAATACCAATTCCAATAATTTCCTTGACTCTTAAACTTCACTCTTTGTCACTATTCACCCTTCTATCTTTAATAATATAATAAAAAAGTTTCTTGCTTACAATATCTTACGATATTTTTTCGTCTTATACATTTTTTATAAAAAAAAAATAAGCTGGTAAAGTAATTTTGCGTCACACAGCAAACAAGAAGAATACCAGGGGAAAATATTCATAAAATCTCAGAACAATATCTCTAATACCGCACGATATACTGAGTGAAAAATTAAAAAAATACATATTTTCATGATTTTTGTAATTCTTTTAAATAAATACTTTTTTCTCCAATTTCGCAATTCCTAATGAATTGACGAACTCGAAATTCGAATGTGGCAGAAAATTTTAGCGAGCGTTAAATTCCTTACTAATAGGACTAGTTCTTTATTCCATGTTTTTCTTTTATTTTCTAAAGTACTATAAATGCACCTTGAGTGAAATGAATTTGTTATATAACCTTATTATATGTGGAAATGAATAAGCGATAATACAAAGTTTTATAATAGCAATATTTTGCAAGGAAAATGTGGGGAATATCCTTGGAAACGATCATCTAAAATCCACCCCTGCATCTCTGGTTTATCATCCATTCAAATGAGGTTTTCGTATTGCTGGACTCACAACTCGCACATTCCTTCCTGTTATATTATACTTTGTGCAAAACAAAATTCGTTTATTCTGATAGCCATTTATGTGTTTAATGTGGTATGTAAATGATGTAAAGATTCCCTGTTCGCTTGCGACCACTTTGTTACACATTTCACCGAAGTGCGGGATTTCAACTGAACGTTAAATTTGTCATAACGTATTGTTAGGTGTAATGCATTGTATGTAAAGTAAAGAGAAAGTTGTATGATTAATTTCTATGAAAGTTAAAAAATGATGCAGTCCCTAGCACACACCTGTGTGTTAATATTATATGAATAATGTGAATTAAGGGTATTATAATGGTAAATAAACCCAAAAACATACCAATTTGATCTACAAAATGAAAATTTAAGAGTAAATTTTTTTTCCAATTTTGGCTTTGGATATACTCTTTTAGTCAAGAGACTCTAACAAATTAATTTCAGTGTTTTATTTGTTAAACTATTAAACAAATTATACGTAAAATTGTGAATTCAATCCCAAAAAATATAATTTACCCTTAATTTCCTTCTAATAAACGAAACAAGGACTGAGACATGGGACACTCATTTCATATCAAGGCGTCCGTCTTGATGACTATTAAATATACGTACATGAAATAAACCTCGGATAAAATGGTTCAATCAACAAATGCTTAAAATGGGCTACAAAGGAAACGATTTTCTTAAATGACTAACAGCACAAGTTTTATTATTTATTTATTATTTGTATCTTAATGTTACATTTTTTGAGAAATTCCATGATAATAAAATATACTTCCTTAAATTTAAAACTGCAAATATACTTTCCTCTTCATAGCTGGGGCTGTCTAGAAATATATGATTTATATCCCCTGGACTTCCACATTCACAAAGATCATTATGTTCTTTGGCACCAATCTTGTAAAGAGGCGAAGGGATCCTTCCATGATTAAAAAGGAAACGGCTAATTGTTGTGTAAGTATTCCTTTTTAATTCTTCATTATCGTTCCACCTTTACGATGTTATATGTGAGTTTAATAGAAATTAGTGTGTTGAGTGCTCAGCATTATATTTCTGTAATATGTATTCCTTTCCAGGATGATATTTTTCCTCAGGGACCCTATTATGTATGGGGTATCAAATAGCATTTACCATCCTAGTCACTAATCGCTGTTTTTGCTAGTACGTCGACCTTCTAGTTATTAAATAATCCCCATGATCCACATAAAAGTTATATAACCAAGAAGAGAGAGCCTTACATACAATTTTATTATACTCGTAAGTAAAGGAGATGTTTTTACATTATATGATTAAGACCACTAAGTACACTAAAGTTGACCTTCAAATGATCGTGAAAATGACCTTCAAGGTCAAATTCAAGCGATGTCCCCAATGACCTCAACAACTTTTATGTAGGTCATTTTCCTCATATCTCACTATCCTGGCGAGTTATTCAGGCTTATCCATACTCTTGGGACACCCTGTATATCTGTTTGTTTGGTAATCCAGTCAACGAAGTTCAAAAAAGGCCTATTAGGGGAAATAATTCGTGTAGTGGCCAATTTTTGTACAGTTATCGGGGGGGGGTCCTGATTAACATACTAAAAATCCTGAATTGGGGGGGGGTAGTTTGAAGGTCCCCTTTTCACGTTTCTCTTGAATAACTCGAAAACTACTACCTCCAGTGAAAAAGTATCCTTGTACAAAATTAAACTAGATAAAATTTTCTACAAATAAGTTCCTATTCATTTTTTATGTAGGATCAATACTTTACGAGATATGGTGGAAAAATCGTGAATTTCTAATGATATAAAATGAAAGTTTGATGTTAAATGAAGCCGATTAGGGGAAATAATTCGTGGAGTGGTCAATTTCTGTACAGTTGTAGGAGGGGGGGTATCTGAACAACTTTCTAAAAGTCCTGACCGGGGGTAGTTTAAAGATCCACTTTTTACATCTTTCTTTCCTGCTTCACCGCGTAAAATAGTCCGGTGATTTTAGATAAGAAAATAACGATTTCTCGGAAAGTTTTGGGTCAAGCCAAAAATTAGTCTACCCCCTACAGAATTTCCCCAGGAATCCGAAAAAAATAGTGTTGGCCACTCAAAATGGCGGCTTTTATGGTTATCTAACTTTTTGTAAACAAAATGAATTTGGCAACTTACTTGTTTGCTTATATCTTCGCTTCTAAAGGTCGTAGAAAAACGTTCGATTCGTCAATTTCTTCGCATGGATTTCCCTATAAGGTAGGTATATGCAAAGAACGAATTTTTGATTGTTAATAACATTTGATGACAAGAAACTGAAGAAATTGAATTTCTCGATCGTCGAACTTTGAAGTACTGTAGAAACAAATATAAAATCTGCATGTTAACGATATTATGAGAAATAGTACATATTTTTACCCTTAATGAAATGCATTATGTCCCGTTGCAAAATATTAATTATTTGTTTTGCAATTAATTTATAGAAAAATCAAACCGTTGTACTAAAAGATCATATTAATATTTTATAGTTCTGTTTCGGTAAAAACATTGTATTTGACTTACATTTACATAATCAAAGAGAATATTGCAAAAAAATTTTAATTTGCGACTTTTTTACGCAACTTAAACAAATGTAAATATCTTAGTGGATTTTGCATAAAATTTATTGCAACTAACGGCATTTTAATTGTCATAAAAAACACGAATTAAAAAAAAAAATTGCACCGATGCTTTGGAGCCGAGATATGAAGAAATCACGTTTTTGCGATTACGGCGAAATTTGAAAATATTTTTACTTGAAAATTTAACTAAATATACCTCAGAGTGTGTGTTATCGCTTACAAAAAGTGCCATGTCCATATATCCAGATGGGCCATGAAAAAAAAATGAGAAAATTGCATTCTTGGTGCTCGCGCTCACGTTAGACGCCAGATTCCCCCTTCACTGCTAGTGGCGTACTTGGACAGTTTTACCGCGGCGGCAGCTTTATTTCACTTTTTCTCGGCTTCAGAAGTGGCTAGATGGACGTTTTTTTTTAATGCAACTTTTTTTTTCAGCTTTCCGATTCTTCGATTATTTTTCAATTATTCAATTAAAAGAATTTGTAATACAGCGGCTTTATTATTTTATTATTATAGATAAAATAATTTCAGTAGTTTATAGTCAAACATCTTACAATTATTTCCACATCCAGTGGAAGTATAGTAACGCAAAAAAAAATGTAAAAATTTTTATTGTTCAAATAGGCTTAGAATGTCATGAAATGTCGAGATTTTAAGTTTGAGAAAAAAAGTCTGTCGCTCTGTCGGTCGGTCCGTCTGTAACTTTTTGTGCGCACGATTACTCTGGAACCTTTTATTTAATATACTGACTTGAAATTTGCTACATGCATGTATTTTAACCAGATCTGGAAGATTATATTTTGATCTTATTCCGTTAAAGGGTTGAGGGAAATGGGGGTAAATGGGTAAATTAAGCAAATAAGGGCCCATAAAATTGGTATTTAGTATAAATAAGAGAAGCTAAGATCCTAAAAAATTTTTTGGCATTAGCCACCCCCATCCCATTATTAAAGAGGATGATAAAAATAAAATTGTGATTTAGTGTGTATACAAGAAGCAAAAGCCTCAATTTTGCGTTTTACTTCATCCACCCTCACTACCACCATCCCCACCCCCACTACCGAGAGACTTGGATAGAAAATCTGGATGTGGAAGTAGTGATTCCTTGGGCAGCGTTTTTTTTTTACAATTTTACAAACATTCTATAATTTAAGCAATCACGCATTATTGTTGTGTTATGAATTAGATGTTTATTTCGCTGTTTGAAACAAATTAAATCAATATTGATGTCTGTCAGTTTAAATTAAATGAAATGCAAGAAAGTGAGGAAGTTATTGAAAATGTTGATATAAATAATGACGATGATGATAATGATTGTCTGTACGCAGAAATGCGAGACGAAACGGACAGCGAGTCCGACACAGGAAATCAACCTAAAAAAAAAACGAGGACAGAAAAATAAACTTTATTTTGTATATTGAATAAATTAATTTTTAAATACAAAATGTATACCTTTTTTATCCCCAATAAGAGTAAAAACTATTCACTCAACAATGTCTTGTCAAATAAATTGTATGTAATCTTTACACATTTATTTTATGAAGCAACGTAATTGAATGATTGAAAAATAATCGAATAATCGGAAAGCTGAGAAATAAATAAGTTGAATTAAAAAAAAAACGTCCATCTAGCCACTCCTGAAGCCGAGAAAAAGAGAAATAAAGCTGCCGCCGCGGTAAAACTGTCCAAGTACGCCAATAGCAGTAATGGGGGAGGGGGATCTGGCGTCTAGCGTGAGCGCGAGCGCCAAGGATGCAATTTTCTCAATTAGATATACAGACATAGAACTTTTTGTAAGTGATAACACACACCCTGAGGTATATTCAGTTAAATTTTCAAGTAAAAATATTTTCAAATTTCGCCGTAATCGCAAAAAACGTGAATTCTTCATATCTCGGCTCCAAAGCGTCGGAGCAAATTTTTTTTTTAATTCGTGTTTTTTTATGACAATTAAAATGCCGTTAGTTGCAATAAATTTTATGCAAAATACACTGAGATATTTACATTTGTTTAAGTTGCAAAATTGATTTTTTGTCAAAGTCGCAAATTAAATTTTTTTTGCAATATTCTTTTTGATTATGTAAATGTACGTCAATACAATGTTTTTACCGAAACAGAACTGTAAAATATTAATATGATCTTTTAGTATAACAGTTTGAATTTTTTTTTGTAAATTAATTGCAAAAAAAAAATAATTAATATTTTGCAACGGAATAAAGTGCATTTCATTAAAGGTAAAAATATGTACTATTTCTCATAATATCGTTAACATGCAAATTTTATATTTGTTTCTACAGTACTTCAAAGTTCGACGATCCAGAAATTCAATTTTTTCAGTTTCTTGTCATAAAATGTTATTAACAATCAAAAATTCGTTCTTTGCATATACCTACCTTATAGGGGAACCCATGACGAAGAAATTGACAGGTCTAACGTTTTTCTACGACCTTTAGAAGCGAAGATATAAGCAAACAAGTAAGCTGCAAAATTCATTTTGTTTACAAAAAGTTAAAGAACCATTAAAGCCGTCATTTTGAGTGGTCAACACTTTTTTTTTCGGATTCCTGAGGAAATTCTGTAGGGGGTAGACTAATTTTTGGCTTGTCCCAAAACTTTCCGAGACATTTTCCTAATATCACCGGACTAAAAATGGAATGAGAAGATGTTTTTAGCGATCTACTAAGCGACTGCTGATGAGCGAAACTTAAGTAAACACTGCTGCGTTCCTAAAATCATCCACCAAGCCAAAACCTGATCTAGTCACACTGCCACCAACCAAAGGAGCTGCCCAACAACACTCTTTCAGAATTTATTTGCAGGCATATTAACGGTTTTTTACAAATATTTCTTGTTACTTACAGCGGTTCGCTTACTTACTTACAGACACAGCAATGGCTCAACAATCCCCTACCCCCGAACCAGTGGGGATGGAACCGAGGGGAAAATGGATCGCTAACTCCGGTTACCGCCAAAGAGCCAGTAGCTCCTGAAGCGATCTTGAACTCCATCTTTTGTCGATGTTCTACTGGGTGTGGGGGATGCTGTGATTGCCGAAAAGCTGGCATTCCATGCTCAATGGTGTGTGGCACTTGCCATGGTACGTGTACGAATGGTGACGATGATAATGATTTTGCTGACTTTTAAAATGTTTAGATTTAAGATAATGTTCGTTTATTATTAATAATATAGTTTTTCTGTTAGTTTTAAATTCATTTAGTATTAGAATTTCATTTATGTCATTAAAACTCGATTTTTTTTTAATTCGCGATTTTTCCACTCTCTGTATCTCGTAAGTATTGGTCCTACATAAAAAATGAATAAGAACTTATTTGTAGAAAATTGTATTTAGTTTAATTTTGTGTAAGAATACTTTTTCGCTAGAGGTCGTAGTTTTCGAGTTATTCAAGAAAGTCGTGAAAAGGGGACCTTTAAACTACCCCCCCACCGGTCAGGACTTTTAGTATGTTGTTCAGGGCAACTATGGGATCCTAGGGGAATTCATCTTTAAAGTGTCCCAAAATCGATGGACCCTTCGGGATATTAAATATATTTCCAACCTGATAGTTTGAAGTATCAAATTTCTCTCGGTTATCTATTATAGAGTCATAAAAGTCAACAGTTCCAGAGTAATTGTGCACACAAAAAAGGTTACAGACAGACCTACAGACAGATTTTTGTTGTTCAAACTTAAAATTTCGTCGCAACATTCTAAACCTATTTATATAAGAAAAAAAAATTAAAATTTTCCACTTTGACAGCGTTTGCTAGGAAAATGCTACCGATTTTTTCGCCATAGATAGACGAATCGAAAGACGCAAAAATTATTTTCGATCACGTGATTTTTGCCACTTTGACAGGCGTCTGCCATACACATAGCTACGAAAAAAATCGTCTGCCCGGGCGAGAATGTAATCTTGAGTTGTTGTATCTATCATTCCTCACATAATTTTTCTTGATAAATGTCGTTCATCAAAACTGGATCTGTCACTTTGACAGCGTCTGCTAGGGCGATGCTACCGATTTTTTCGTCTGCCGATTCGTTATTTATTAAGCCATAAGTAGACAAATCGAAGGACGCGTAAATTATTTTTGAACAATATAGTTCACCGAAATGTGATTTTTTGTCATTTTGAGTTGCGTCTGCTATGATAATGCTACCAGAAAAATCGTCTGCCTAGGTAGAAATGCCGTCTAGACTAACTATATTAGTCACTCCTGCAAAAATTTTTCTTCACTAAAAACCTAAATTGAATTCACCCCCCAAGTTAATGCTTCCACTTTGAAACGGCAGACGATCAGTCTTGACATACCCAAAGGCCAAAGAATGGACTGCCATCAGTGAAAATTTTGAATATTATCGTTCATCATAATGTTTGCCAGCTCTCCTACTATAAGGGAGTAGAAAAAATTACTTCCACATCCAGTGGAACGTATAGTAACGACAAAAAATTTGTTTAAAATTTTTACTGCTCAGATAGGCTCAGAATGTCATGAAACGTCGAGATTTTAAGTTTGAGCGAAAAAAAAAATTGTCTGTCTGTAGGTCTGTGTCCTTCTGTCTGTCGGTCTGTCTGTAACTTTCATTGTGCGCACGATTACTCTGGAACTGTTTAAGATATTGACTTGAAATTTGGTACACGTATGTATTTTAACGAGATCTGGAACTAGATTATATTTTTATCTTATTCCGTTGAAGGGTTGGCGGGTAAATTGGGGTAAATGAAGGTAAATAGGTAAATCAAGCAGGTGAGAGTCCATAAAATTGATATTTAGTAGGTGTATATAAAAGAAGGTAAGGCCTCAAAAATTTTTTTGGCATTAGCCACCCCCATTACTTCCCCCACCTCATTATTAAAGGGGGTGAAAAAAATAAAATTGTAATTTAGCGTGTATACAAGAAACTAATGCCTCAATTTTTTTTACTTCATTCATCCCCATAACCGTCTACCACCACCCCCACCCCCACTACCGATGTGGCATATCGTTTTATAAGTTTTTGGGGTAGACGATTTCAAATATTATGTTGTTAAAGTTACTTCGAATAGTATAGATGCGCAGTGGCTTTCCTCGAGTATTTTGGATGCGTAGTAACTTTTCAAAGTGGATTATTTTAAGTAGTATGGATGCGCAGTGGCTTTTCTCGAGTGCTATAGATGCGCAGTAGGTTACCTCAAGTGGTATGGATGCCCAGTGGGTTTCCTCGAGTAAAATGGATGCGCAGTGGGTTACTTCAAGAAGTATGAATGCGCAGTGGCTCTCCTCGAGTAAATTGGATGCACAGTGAATTACCTTGAGTAGTGTGGATGTGTAGTAGGTTTCCTCGGAGAAAATGCTTGAAGTAGAGGCTTTACTTCTATCGTGTAGTTTACGGCACACAACGATTTTTTATATCTTTGTCATGCCATTTGTCATCCCTATTACCGATGTGGCAAATAATTTTATGGGTTTTTGGGGTACATGATTTCAAATATTATACTATTAAAGTTCCATAAACAATTATTTCCACATAGTGGAGTGCAAATATAGAATTTTCGTTGTAAGGGACTTGGATGTGGAAGTAGCGGTTTTTGTTTTTGTGTTTAAATCTAATCAATTAATATACCTAAGTAAGGAACAATAATAATTATTACTTTCCGAAATTGTTAAAAATAGTTTTTTCAAATAAATTCGTAATTTTAATGGGGTGGCGTGCAAGCTTCATTAATTTGCTTTCGTTTGATATTAATATTTGATTTCATTATATTTGCCGTGTATAAAATGAAAACATACCTTGAATATATCTGGAAGGCCTGGACTAGAAATAATAAAAGAAAATTCATAAGTATTACAATTTTTAAATATTCCATATGAAAAAAGATGCAAGGAGGATATTCTATTCCCACCTAGTATTTTTCGTTATGATAATGATATGCAGTATATTATATAAAAATAATTGTCACTCAATAAAAATGCCGAAAAAATATTGCTAACAATTAATAACCCTTTATAAACTAGTAACATACTTCAGAATAAATGCATGTATAATAGTTTCTCATATACAGAGGAAATAGAACGACCTCATAAAAAAGCCCTAATTTGAAGGGTGATACCTTTTCAAAGATAGTTTGCCCTAAAGGGAATAATAACTAACTGTACCACCGAACACACTCTTCCGGGTCCCACGATGGCACGATGGCTTAAGATGAGAAATTAAGATCCGGCCTTGTCTCATAACTTTTAAAATTGGGGAGAGTATTTCCAAAGGACTCATAATTTGGAAGTCGCAACAAACAGTATATCGTTATATAACGACCACGATTTTTTATTTAATAGGGATTTGTAAAGAAATTCATTGTTAAAATGATATTTATTATATTTATCTTGAACTGTTATAATTGTTTGCTATTTTACTTAAATTATTGACGTCTAGAGCGTTTTTATTAGTTGGTCCATATTTTAATTTTAATTTACCATACATTATGTCTTAATTTTGATTTTGCCACCCCAATGTTTCGTTATTTTCAGTTATTATTTATCCAGTTTCTCACAAAAAAAAAATAATAAAGGGCATAGCAGGATAAGCATGTAAAATCTGCCCCTAAACAAAATTTTGTTTGTTATCAACTATTTGAAGGGGCTTACCCTAAATATGATTTTTCCAAAATTTCAAGCCTGCAGCCACCATATTGGAAGGGGTCTTTGATTTTCGTTTTTTAAAATTTTCTCGGATACCATTATACGAAGAAATCCGAAAAAATTCAAAGTTGTTACTTACATGTTGGACCATTTACCTAATTTTTTTCATAATTTTCAAATGCAAATTTCGTATGCAAAAAAAATTGCAAATTTTTGCATACAATTTTTTGGCACTTTAAGAAAGAAGGCCACTCTGAATTTTTCATCGTAAATTACTCATTTATCAAGGCCTACTCTCAAATTATTTTCATATTTTTAAAAAATGTGGAGGATAGTTAAAAAATGAAAAACTGCGTTACCGACCATTCTCTTATACGCGCCTCACAGGATGTTTCATTAATAATTGAACACATGCTAACTGGAGAATCCTTAGTCCAAAATATGAAGATTTAAAATAAATACTTAGATAAAATGTGCCTCCTTACTGAGATACAGGGTGTCAAAGTTTTTTCTTGCAATATCTCAACTACCTCCTGACCGATTTTCTCCCAATTTGGTAAGGAAACATTTTTTTAGCTAAGAAACAATAATTTATGTATTACATCACGCTAGCCCGTGGAGGGCGCTTCATGAGCTATACCTGATGATGAATATTTTTTCTCTTTCTTTTTACGAAACGTATAAGAGAATGGTCGGTAATGTACTGTTTCGTTCTTATTTTTAATTATTAATAAAATAAATTTATTATCAATTTTTGTGAATGTAAAATGTAAATTCTCTATTTATATTTTTTGTTTTACCTTTTTTATTCCGCGAGACCACGTGACAATCAAACGTGTTGGTGGCTTGCGAGAAGACTGATATATAGACTACTTTTAAAACTCTCTCTCTCTAAGTGCTCGTCTCCATATGCACCATATATATTTATTCTTTCTGTGATATACACTTAATTGTTATCTTAAATTGAACGTAGTTGTGTTATTATTGTGTTCTGTGAGGGTCCAGGTTGCATCCGAGAAGCCACCATTGAACGCCGGAAATTGCAATTAAGGTGAGCCATTTGTTCCTGGCTGTCACGTTTCATTGGCGTTAATAAATTAAAATTAATATTCTCAAAATTATAAAGTTAGAGTTTACAGTCCGCTCAATGCTCGTACATATTTTTGTTGCAACCTGACCCCTCACAGAACACAGTAATAACACAACAACGTTCAATTTAAAATAAACAATTAAGTGTAAATCACAAAAAGAATAAATAAATATGTGTATATGGAGACGAGTACTTAGAGAGACTAGAAAATCTCATGCAGGAATCATTTCTACGTAAAAAAGGTACACTTGATAGAACTTGATAATTCCAACCGTTTTCGAGAAAACTGCCGCATAGATCTCAAAAATTCTTTGAATACAAACTCAATTTGAAAAGGAAAAAATGTATTTACTGAAAAGTGTGCTTTGGTGACATCTTAGTTCTGTCAAAATGTCAAACTAATGAAATTATGCGTAAATGACAGAACTAAGACGTCACCAAAGTACACTTTTCAATAAGTACAATTTTTCCTCTTCAAATTGGGCTTGTTTTCAAAGAATTTTTGAGATCTATGCGGCAGTTTTCTCGAAAATGGTTGGAATTATCAAGTTCTATCAAGTGTACTTTTTTTATGCAGAAATGACTCCTGCATGTGATTTTCTAGTCAAAGCCACTACGCTTCCTAAAAAAAAAGAGAAAAAATATTCATCATCAGGTATAGCACATGAGGCGCCCTCCACGGGCTAGCGTGATGTAATACATAAATGATTGTTTCTTAGCTTAAAAAATGTTTCCTTACCAAATTGGGAGAAGATCGGTCAAGAGATAGTTGAGATATTGCAAAAAAAAAGAAGAAAAACTTTGACACCCTGTATCTCAGTAAGGAGGCACATTTTATCTAAGTGTTTCAGGTTAAATCTTCATATTTTGGACTAAGGATTCTCCACATTTTTTAAAAATATGAAAATAATTTGAGAATTAGTCTGGGTGCCAAATAAGGATTTTTACCCTAACCTGGAAGTAGGGTATAGTAAAGGTTTTTTGGCTGTTTTTGGTTCTTCAAAGGGTCAATATTACGATTCCGATTGATGCCACTTTGGCACCTTTGGGCATTTTGAGATATTCAAGATGGTGACTGGCTTAGAGTGAAAAAACAGGTTTTTCCAAATATTTCATTATATGGGTGTGTGGCACGTCGTTTTATATGTTTTTAAAGTCTGTGAATTAGTATTTGAAATTAAAAATCATGTAGGAAGTAATCTTTAAGTGTTACCAACTTACTTTATTAAGTGATTCGAACAATAAATTAATTCTTAAAGCAAAAAAAATAGGTAATTCGAATTTTTTTTGGCAAGGTGATCGGATGTAATTCCATTGTATCCTCGTCAGCCTGCCACCCGTATTGAGTGGCATCTAGATTTGGTCAAGAGAAATCCACTACAGACAACCACAAAAATGTTTGGAAATGTGCCCTATTTACGTTTTCTTGAAAACATTCAGTAGTTGGTGGAAGAGCAGAGAATTGCGGTGCTTTAGTTGGGCTTGTCCGACTTTTTTAGCCCATAGAGAAGTTCTAATATCAGTCATTTTGCTAGCATTGTTTACTCCATAACACAAAACTACAAAAATTGTACATTCTTGAAAAACATCCTCAATATTGCTGTTTAATCTACCCAAATGCATGAAAACTCAACCATCCGTTAAACATTTAATGACCTTTTTTTTTCAATCCCATGGTACTGAGCGTCTTATTACATTTACGATGATTTCTGCATTTCCTTTAATCTCGTGAATAAGTTGCTGTACGATAATGGTATCCGTTTTTTCATGTTGCGTCGCTAGATCAGCCCTCTCAGATATCACTCTCAAAAAACCTTAATTATGTCCTAACTTCCGTAAGAAATTTAAAAAACCGCTGCCCACCAGATTTTCCATCCAAGTCTCTCACAACGAAAAAATTTTGTATGTGGAAATAATTCTTTATGGAACCTAACCTAACCTAACCTAACCTAACTTCCGTGGGAAATTAAAAAAACCGCCGCCCATCCAGATTTTCCATCCAGGTCTCTCACAACGAAAAAATTTTGTGTGTGGAAATAATTGTTTATGGAACTTTAATAATATAATATTTGAAATTGTCTACCCCAAAAACCCATAAAACGATATCCCACATCGGTAGTGGGGTGGGGATGGTGGTAGGGGGTGGGGTGGTAATGGGGGTGGCTAATGCCAAAAAATTGTTGAGACATTATAGCTTCTCTTGTATATACTATATACCAATTTTATGGACTCTTACTTGATTTAATTATTTACCCCCATTTACCCGAATTTATCCCCCAACCCTTCACGGATTCAAAATATAATCTAGTTCCAGATCACGTTAAAGTACATACGTGTACCAAATTTCAAGTCAATATCTTAAACGGTTCTAGAGTAATCGTGCGCACAAAAAAGTTAGACAGACCGACTGACAGACAGAACTTTTTTTCGCTTAAACTTAAAATCTCGACGTTTCATGACATTCTAAGCCTATCTGAACAAGTTTTTTTGTCGTTACTATACTTCCACTGGACGTGGAAGTAATAACTTTTTAATTCCTTACGGAAGAAAGTTTAATATTAAATTGTTAAATAAAGGGGAAATTATTTGTTGGAAAACATAATTGCATCTTATTTCTGAGGTATGTTTCTTTTTGTATCCAATTTGTTTTTAACACCCACAATTGACACCTATTTTATATTTTGATGGGGCAACACAGAAGGAATTGCCCCTAAGTCTTTTTAGACCTCATATTTGTGTTCTGGAACCTGAAAAACATAGAAAACGATGTATCACATGCCAACATTTGGTAAATTAAAATTTTTAAAAAATTACACCTTAGATAAGCCGCCATCTTGAATAACTCAAAATGCCCAAGGGTGCCAGAGTGGCATCAATCATATTCTTAAACTAGACCTACTAAAGTGCCGATAACCGTCAAAAAACCTCTACTATACCTTACTTCCACCTTTTTTGATTGGCACCCAGACTAAATAGGCGTTGATAAATGAGTAATTTACGATGAAAAATTCAGAGTGGCCTTCTTTCTTAAAGTGCCAAAAAATTGTGTGCAAAAATTTGCAATTTTTTTTTGCATACGAAATTTGCATTTAAAAGTTATGAAAAAAAATAGGTAAATAGTCTAACATGTAGGTGATTTTTTTCGGATTTTTTCTTACAACGGTATCCGAGAAAACTTTAAAAACGAAAATCAAAAAACCACCCACCACTTCTCCAATATGGCGGCCGCACGCTTGAAATTTTGGGAAAATTTTGTTTGGGGGCAGATTTTACATGCTTATTCTGCTATGCCCTTTTAGACCAGCGAACCAGACCCATGTATCCCTATGTATTTTTGGTGACTGAATCCAAATCCGAGGTCAAAAAAATCGTACACTCCCAAAATCATTAGCTAGAGCCAAAAAACAATCCTGGAATTGGGTAAAAAGAAGATTAAGCTACGAGAATACTTGTTACATCTTAATCAATCGAAATATATAAATTATGGTTAAACAGCAGCGTACATACAATAGATGTGAAACACACCCCTCAGGTAGGGGCGCAAACTACCTCTCATACATAAAAAAAATTGATCCAAAACAGCAATGACTGCTGAAAAAGCTCGAAATGTCTAAGTTTTGTTAAAGTGATAAGAAACTGCATCAGGTCCGACGTAATCTTCATAAATTGTCCCCTAGGTTTAAAGGACACGAGAAAAACAAGAAAAAACGTAAAATCCAACAGGATATCTACTTTCATGGATGCTATGATTAACTGAAATTGCGTAGTATTCTAAGATAGAACTAGAAACTTACGTACCATCAACGTCCTATAGTTCTAGTAAAGTACTATGCAGTTTTAGCCAATCATAGCATCCATGAAAATAGAAATCCTGTTGGAGTTTACGTTTTTTCTTGTATTCCTCATGTCCTTTAAACTCAAGGGTGGTTGTTCTCCTCTATGTTCCAGTTTATGAGGATTACGTCGGATCTTATGCAGTTTCTTATCACTTTAACAAAACTTAGACATTTCGAGCTTTTTCAGCAGTCACTGCTGTTTTGGAACGATTTTTTTTATATATGTGGGGATAGTTTTCGCCCTCCCTGGGGGTGTGTTTCATGTCTGTTGTATGTACGCTGTTATTTAACCTTAATTTGTATAATTCGATTGATTAAGATATAACTATTCTCGTAGCTTAATCTTCGTTTTACCCAATTCCAAGGGTGTTTCTTAATTATTTTGGGGGTGTACGATTTTATTTGACTTCGGATTCGGATTCAGCAACCGAAAATACATAGGGATACATGGATCTGTTGCGCTGGTTTGATTTTTTTTTTGTGGGGCTGTGTAATTTTAGTCGAGTGTACTACACTACAGTAATAGTAGTACGCTCATCTGATGAAATTAATTTTTTAGCAAAATAATTGTCATGTTGTGAAAAGGTAAAAACAGTTTTATTTCATTATGTAGTGAATGATATGGATTTTAACCAAGTAACAGTCAAGTATATCAACTATTAAAAACAATGCGGAAACAAATATCTAACACTATCAAAAACCAAAAGACTTTTGAAACTTCTCGATCACAACTAAAATCATGCAATAAGCTTGTCTTACTCTCGATTTATTTTGTAGCTCGTCGAACGACTAAATAGAAAAAAGGAATGAAATTTGTCTAATATCTGAACTTAATTCAAATATTTAATTATATCAAAAATAAAAACGCCTTGTACATAAGAATTTTAATATTTTTAAATTGTTCGTGCTTCACTAACAAAACACTGTAATCACATATTATGGAACACTTTAATGAGTCTTAACATAATTAGTTAATACCTACCTACATTATCCTTTTTACATTATAAAAATTAATATTTTTCATAGGCTTTAATAGGCTGCTCATAATTACTTATTCTGACTATAAATATGCCGGTGAAGTGTAAAATTAAGTAACATTTATACTAATTATTTTAAAATCATTACCAAGTATGGCATAAGTGATAGATAAGACTTATAAGTAAATGTTGTTAAACTGTCAAATAAATTACTGTTATATTTATTGCAGATACTTGTGGAGATTTCAGATAACAATAAAAATCCCTTATTTGATTTAAACGTACTTATACTGCAAAATATATTTAACTCATTAATAATATAAATGTTTATAAAGGCATTACATTTAGAAACTTAAAAAACCACTGCCTGTGGAATTACTATTTCCACATCCAGATTTTCTATCCGTCTCTTACAACGAAAAAAATTATGATAATATATTTGCACCCCAATATGTAAAAAACTACCTACACTATCGCCTCCAATACCACCCCATCCCGTTATTAAAAGAGGTAAAAAAATTAAATTTTGATTTAGTGTGTGTATAAGAACCAAAGACCTGATTTTTGTTTGCATGATCCACCCGGTCTACCGCCCCCACCCCATTATAAAAATGGTAAAAAATTATAATTGTGATTTAGTGTGTATACAAGAACCGAAGGACCCTCAATTTTCTCCATCCTCCCCCTCTATCACCCCCCATCATCGCGTAGCACATCATTTTATGGATTTTTGAGGTAGACGACTTCAAATATTATATTACTAATAGTCTAAGAGCCAGCGACAGATTTTCATGACCAAGTCCTTCTCAAGCGGTAATTAGTGGAATGCATCAGGGAGTTGTATTATAAAGCCTCGTGAACGTCAGCTGCGGTTCCGTGGGTGGGATGAGCGGCGGTAGCCTCCCACGCACGGAGAAAAAAAAAATATTTTTAGTCATTTCCTCCTGACTAAAAATTTGTCAAACTATAGCTAATCCAATATCTTGAAGAAAAAAAAAGTCAGCTGACTATAACATGGTGTATTATACGTCAGCTGGTCGCTTGAACATGAAAAAAAAATTATACATTCAATGATTTCCTCTCAACTAAAAATTTACCTGATGATAGCTTATATGCTACTGTGAATGAATATAAATGTCAGCTGGCTGTACCTCGGTGGAAAGAGCGTCAGCTGATACCTTGAAAGTTGTAGGCGGGAGCATAATTAAGTAGGGTTCGTTTCTAAAGAAATATTGATGAACTTTTCTCCTGATTGCATATCGATCGAAGTCATCCACCATATCGACATTTTTTTTATGGTTTTGATTGGTTTTTGGCACCGAAAATTTATGGTTAGTGGTATACTCTCTGACAATTTTGTAAACACTGCGGCCACAGACTCCTGTCATATTTGTCACTTTGTTTACAATTTCATCTTTGAGTAATTTAGGATTTTCTTGAACCTCATGCTTATACACGCTTAAAATCATTTCCTTGGTCTTTACGTCGGCCTTTATTTAAGAGGAGACAAACAAATTTCTGTGGGCTCATCAGCTGTATCCGTGCTACTAGATATTTTTAGGTGTCCTTGATATATTTGATACACCGAAAAAGTATTTAAACAAAACACAAAGTCAAAGTCTTGGTATATGCCCGAGAGGCAAACACACTTATTTAATATACTCGGAAAGCATATAAATAAAACACAATAATCATATCACAAGGTACGGTATTTACAAAGATGCAATTTAAACAATGACATGAAAAGTAAACAGATACAACAACGATGTACTTCCAACTGAGTCTGAGTACGCACCTGTACCGAAACCGCGATGAGTGTTAGCAGCAGTTTATGGCCATTTGACCAATAGCATTACAGAATCCAGCACGCGAGTAGGCGATCACAATAGAATGCGTAGTCAATCGTAGAGAGTGTTCAAGAAGAATTAGTATAGTGACCGTTAAACACAAGTTGCCCAAAAAGGGCTCTTCTCTACCACCATGCAAATCGGAGCTATATCAGCAATTTTTAAGAGCATGTTACATAGCTCAAATTTGGTCGCACGCACATCTGAAAGTCTCAACTACTGATAAACCTTCAGACTATGGCTGGGTAGAAATCGACAACAGATTTGAATTCATCTGGTTTTCTGGAACTCAGTTACCAGAGTCGATTGAAGAAATAACTATTCAGCCTGAAAAAGGTAACATTTTATTGATCATTTTGATTATGTTACACTAAATATGCATTTTAATATTTTTTTAAAATTTTTGTACAGATGATGATGATGAAGACATGATGGCAGACAGCTCTGACAGCGACTCTGACAGTGAATCAGAGAGCGATGAGAGTGACACAAGCCAAAGCGAGAACGAAAATGATTAAATTACATTATTATTTTTAATCACTTCTTTAAAATTAATGTTATTTATCGAACAGCTAAGTTACAATAAACTATAAATTGATTAATTTACTTATCTAAATATTTCTTCAGTTATTCAATTATATACTTATTAGTTTTAAAGTATTTATACAGAATATTGATTTAATCGGAACACTCATATCGGAGCGTAATGCCGAATAATTTAAGATACGTCATTTCCTCCCGGATAAAAATTTGTAACCTGATTGTTAATATACTTCTGTAATTAACAAAAAAAAATCAGGTAGCAGTAAGTCGAGGGAAAACACGTCAGCTGATGCATTTAAATAGGCGATAGATGCTCTCGCCTAACTTCTGCGTTACAACATTTCAAGGTATCAGCTGACGATCTTTCCACCGAGGTACAGCCAGCTGACATTTATATTCATTCACAGTAGCATATAAGCTATCATCAGGTACATTTTTAGTTGAGAGGAAATCATTGAATGTATAATTTTTTTTCATGTTCAAGTGACCAGCTGACGTATAACACACCATGTTATAGTCAGCTGACTTTTTTTTTCTTCAAGATATTGGATTAGCTATAATTTGACAAATTTTTAGTCAGGAGGAAATGACTAAAAATATTTTTCTTTCTCGTGCGTGGGAGGCTACCGCCGCTCATCCCACCCACGGAACCGCAGCTGACGTTCACGAGGCATTATGATACAACTCCCTGATGCGTCTCACTAATTATCGTTCAAGAAGAAATAATTGACCAAATTTTCACCTGGCTCCCGGTCTATAAAGTTCTACGAACATTTATTTCCACTTAGTAGAGCGCAAATACATCAACATGTTTTTTTCGTTGTAAGAGACTTTAACATGAAATTTTGATGTGGAAGTAGTGATTCCTTAGAAAGCGGTTTTTTAGGATAGAAGTAAGGACATAATCGAGACAAACCTATTTTGACCATAATTTTTCTAACACGGGGTCAGTAGCGGCAACAATACTTTTGTGGAGAACAATTGTGGCAACCCCCCTAGATTACAGAAAAAGAAATTTCTTGTAAAAATTATTAACGGGTCCAGTGGCAGATTGGCTGTATTCATAGTAGAACCAAAAAGTGTAGCGGTAGCCTTTGTCGATCGCTTTTTTCGGTTTTGGTTAATTTAATGGTAAGCTTATCGATGACCCCGCTGATCCCTCCAGTGTGTTCTCACGAAGACAGTCTCTAAAAGCATACGTACTAACTGTGCACATATCAGAGCTACTGCTGTTTCGATTGTAATGGACATCAGCCGATAGATGGAGTCTGCCATTTTTATTGCATGTCGTGGTTTTATAAATCTCGTCATGATCCAAGAGTGAACAAGTGCCTCGTTCCAGCCATCTCAGACCTACCTTGCACTGACGAGAGCCAATAGCTCGAAACTGCAGTCTGCAAGTGGTGTGGAGTGGCTGGCTCCTTTGAATAGGAATAAGTCTTTCGGCTGGTGTCTGTTAAAACCGTAACTTTAGCGTTTTGTGGCAATACACAGTTATTGCACTTAACGCGGCCAGGCTTGCAATTCGCAATTCAGCGCTCGGCGAGGCATTAGTCCGGAGAATAGCTGTTGGTTGCAGTCTGGTTTTTTATTCCTTATACATTTATACTAGTTCACAAGTTCAAAGCCGTGTTAATTCTTGATAAAGCTCGTAAAAATATGAGTGAGGATTCGGAATGACGTCTAGAAAAATGTTCAAAATTTTCAAACCCGCACATAAACAATTGCAAAAGTTATAAATAAACAAATGAAGATTGAAAAAATAACGAGTTTTGTTTTTTGTAAATAACTCGAAAAATATTAGTATTTAAGAAATTTTAAAGAAAAATTCTTAAAGAGGAAGAAATTTCCAATAAAAAAGTCCCGACTCTCGAAACTCTATCTCTATTATTAATAATTTTAATTTAATGTTGAAAATAGTGCTCCGCGCGGCGAACACTAAACCGTTACGATGCTCGAAACCGGCCGTAATAAGTAAAAATATTTTTTTGTGTTATTAAATATTAATTTAAAATTTTTTAAAAATTATGGTATTATTAATTTAGACACTTAAAGGAACAATATCCCGTTGCAAAAAAAATTTTTCACCGATTTTTCATAAAATGGGCCTATTGTTAATTAACAAATTTTTTACAGTTTGCGTTTATATGTCAAGTCGGATAATTGTTAAACAAAAGCCACTAAAATTATTTCGCTTCGTGGAGACCCTATGTCAACTATATATGGGATTATGACATTGCGGTGTTTTTAATTGTTATAGTCTATTGTTATTAATTATTTAACCTAACAAAAAAATAAAAAAATGATAAAGAGAGGTTGAAATTTTTTTTTATTAATTTTAATTATTATTACCGTTTTTATATTCAAAAGTACTATAAGATCACATAAACTTTAAATTTTCATTGCTAATTGTTTAAACAAATTCGAGAACAAATTTTACAAATAAATAGATAAATTACGTATTTTTGAAAAACATTTTTTTTCCATTTTATTGGTTATAAAATATTATGATTAAAAGAAAAAAAATTCTTAAAAAATTTTTTTAATTGTCTATAATCATTTTTTTTCCTTTTTTCAATACTTAAACAAATTATTAAGAAAAAATTTTATTCTTAAAATGTATTATTTACAATTCTCTACAGGCCGGAAAAATAACTTTTTTTTTGTTGTTAATTTATTTTTTTATTTAATAAACAATTTGTTATTAACAATCGCCGAATGTGTTTATATTTTTTTTAGATAGAAAAAAAAATAATAAAACAACCGTATACATAAACATGTTAAGAAAAAATTAAATTAAAATTCTAAAAAAAATATTAAAAAATTTTTTTGACATGTTCATGTATACAGCTGTTTTTGTTATTTTTTTTCTATCTAAAAAAATTATAAACGCATTCGGCGATTGCTGATAACAAATTGTTTATTAAATAAACAAATAAATTAACAACAAAAAACATTTTTCTTTTTTACCAGCTTATAAAAAATTGCAAATAATAAATTTTAAGAATAAAATTTTTTCTAAATAATTCAAATATTCAAATTCAATATTCATGTTCAAATATTGAAAAAAGGAAAGATTATAGACAATTAAAGACATTTTTTAAGAATTTTTTTTAATCATAATATTTTATAATAAAATGGCAAAAATTTTTTTTTCAAAAATACATTAATTTATTTATTTGTTCATAAAATTCGTTTAAACAATTATCAATGAAATTTTAAAGTTTATGTGATCCTATAGTACTTTTGAATATAAAAACGGTAACAATAAAAAATTAAAATTAATAAAAAAAAATTTCAACCTCTTTTTCATTTTTTAGTTTTTTATTAGGGTAAATAATTAATAACTAATAGACTATTACAATTAAAAACATCGCAATGTCATAATCCCATAAAGTATAGTTGACATAAGGTCTCCACGAAGCGAAATAATTTTAATGGCTTTTATTTAACAATTATCCGACTTGAAATATAAACGCAAACTGTAAAAAAAATTGTTAATTAATAGTAGGCTCATTTTATGAAAAATCGGTGAAAAATTTTTTTTACAACGGGAAATTGTTCCTTTAAGTGTCTAAATGATAATATAATTTTTTAAAATTTTTAAATTACTATTTAATAACATAAAGAAATATTTTTACTTATTACGGCCGGTTTCAGTGCATCGTAACGGCTTAATGTTCGTCACACGGAGCTCTATTTTCAACATTAAATTAAAATTATTAATAATAGAGATAGAGTTTCGGGAGTTGGGACTTTTTTATTGGAAATTTCTTCCTCTTTAAGAAGCTTTCTTTAAAATTTCTTAAATACTAATAGTTTTCGAGTTATTTACAAAAAACAAAACTCGTTATTTTTTCAATCTTCATTTGTTTATTTATAACTTTTGCAATTGTTTATGTGCGGGTTTGAAAATTTTTAACATTTTTCTAGACGTCATTCCGAATCCAATGAGCCCTCACTCATATTTTTACGAGCTTTATCAAGAATTAACACGGCTTTGAACTTGTAAACTAGTCTAATTTAAGGAAACGTATATAGGAGTTCGAAAAAATATTTCACTAGTAAATGAGCATTTTATTGCTCGTTCGAAGTAATAAGCTTAAACTTAATTGTCTATAATCATTTTAAACGTATGACGTTTGTATAACGTAAGTATCAAATGTTATAAAGTCCAGCCTCTGCGATGGTTCGTTCTTCTTTAAGAAAATTTTACTAATATTATAATTATAAATAGACGTATTTTATAAAATGTCTGTTTCGCTGCTTATTTACTGGAGCACCGTGATATAGCTAACACATTGTTGTCTTTGCTGAAAGGTTTAAATTATTATATCGATATTCATTTTGTTTCCAGTAGTTAACAACACAAAGTTTGTGTATCCAAATTCAAATTTAGATTTTCGGTTAATGCAAAAGTTCTGGGACAAGGGGAGAGATGATTGCCTCACAATGTGACAAAATATTGATTCTAAGAACCGGTTGGTTACAAATCGTTGGCATAGAAATACGCATTACGTGATCATATAATCAAGGGGTTAACTTTAACTGCTAAAACCAGTCGGTTATTATAGTAAAAATCCAGTGACAGATCGTGACAATCGCTGGGCACAGGTATAGGGTGATGTTCGATAGTGTTAGATGTCTTTTATAATCAAAAACATTCTAGTTTTGATAACTAAATTTGAGCACAGCTGACTATCTTCTTCAACTTCTAATATACAGGGTGATTCAGGTATGCGGTCATTAATTTCTAGTGGTGATTCTACATCAAAAAATATGAAAAAAAGTTCATATAAACATGGGTCCGGAAATCCATACTAAGGGCGTTGCGGGCCTCTGAACATTTTATTTCATATCTCAGGAATCCTTTGAGCCACAGTGACTAGTCTTTCACGTGATTCGATATCAACAAAGGTCATTATCTGATGTTATCCACCTATCCACCAAGGGTAAATTCAAAGGAGGGACTTACTTCTCCAAATTTTTTAATGTAAATTTTCTGCGATTTTCTCATCGGAATATGACTCTTTGGATATAGATACACAAAAGAAGTTATCTTATTGTAACGCCATACGACCAATCGGTTTCGAAAAATTTCAACCTAAAGGAATTTTTCCAGTCTTCTTGCGTAAGCAGAATTTTTTTCAATGAATTCATCATTTTCTTCACATTTTCGCAAGTGCCATGGACTTGCACTTGCAAAAATTCACACCATATTTTTTTATTTGCAAAAACTTCTTACCACTGATCAACTTACTTGGCTTTTTATTACTTAATTGGTCGTTATTGGTTTCCAATATTGAATTTTGATTAATGACATAAAAGTTAAGGTTCTCATTACGCAGTCTTCAATAAGAGAATTTCAATGTTTAATATGAGTTACACTTTCGAAGAACAGGCCGATATTCCTTTATTCTACGGTCGAATCGGGGTAATGCTACTGAAGCAAGAAGATTGCACGAAGAAGGTTTCCCAAATAGAAGATTAGCTTGCGAAAGATTTTTTGTAAGTGACGAGAAAGAGGTAAGTTCTATTCAGACCAGGAATGTTCTGCCCCAGAAACAGAAGAACGACCCCAGAAACAGAAGAAGGACCCCAGAAACAGAAAAAGCAATATTAAATGCAGTAAATGTGAATCCCCAAATCAGTTCGAGAAAGCTAGCGTTACAGGAAGGTGTGTTAGCATCGTTGGAGGGAGTTACATGAACAATTACTGTATTCCTACCACATGCTACAGGTGCAAGCACTCAAACCAGAAGATCTACCAAGCAGGGAGGCCTTCTGCCGATGGCTTGTGTGAAAATGCGAAAGAAATGCTGAATTTATTCAAAAAAATTTGTTTACGGACGAAGCGGGGTTCACGCGGGATGGAATTGTCAACTCCCACGAAAATGACATATGGGCAGAAGAAAATCTTCATGCTTTCTTCGAGTCCAGGCACCAAGAAAAATTTTCCATCAACGTTTGGGCAGGTATACTTGGCGACAGATTATTAGGACCATTTGTTTTGCCTAATAGATTGGATGTTTTAAGAATCAATTTAGGAGATCTCTTGGAGGATGTGCCGTATGAGACCAGAAGGACAATGTGGTTCATCCACGATGGTGCACCTCCACATTTTAGAATAGTTGTCCGAAGTTATTTAAATGCAGCTTATCCCAATAAATGGATTGGCAGAAACGGACCAGTAGCTTGCTCCCCCTCGATTACCCGACCTAAATCCTCTTGAGTATTTTGTATTATGGGGTTATTTAGAAAGCCTTGTCTACTCAACTTCTGTGACAAATCTTGAAGAGTTACGTGAACGTGTAGCAATGGTGTGCGAAACTATCAAGAACATGCCAGAAATTTTTCAACGGGTCTTTGCTTCATTGAATCATCTTCTAGAAACTTGTATGGAAATGAATGGCGCCCTTTTAGAATATTTAGTTTAATATGTTAATCTTTAAAACCTGTTGAGTCCTTTAATTTAGTAATAATTTGTTATATTCCTTGGTTTATTCAAGAGAATAATAAATATATATCCTATAAGGTTTACATTTATCTCCCTTCTTCAAGAGACCGGTAGAGGTGCCAAGATTTAAATCAATTTTTCACTTACGGAAATTTACTGGGAGTCAAGTAACGATTGCACTAAAGAAAATAGGACCCAAAATGGCAACCGGCCCTGACAGAATACCCGCATTTCTGTTGAAAGATGGTGTATATGTGCTGGCATACCTCCAAAAAATACTTTTCAGTAACTGTGAAATACCCAAACTGTGGAAATGCTCGGTGCTTGTGTCCAATTTACAAAAAAGGGGAGAGGTTTGATATTACCAACTTTCAACCGATTTCTAATTTTATTACACGATTTCATATATCACCATGTCGCTTCGAATATATCGGTTTTCCAACATGGCTTTATGTGAGGCCGTTTTACAGTAACGAATTTGGTTTGTGTTACCCAGTTTATAGCTGTATATCTAGAAATACGAACTCAGACGGATGTAATTTATACATATTTCTCTAAAGCTATTGACCGGCTTAATCACAATTTGATACTACACAAACTTAGTTACTTTGGCATGTCGGATACTTTAATTACACTATTTGAGTCATACTTATATAACAGGACGCAATATGTTGTTTCTAACGGTTTTAAGTCGGGCAAATATTTGGCAACGTCCGGAGTTCCACAAGGATCCATACTTGGTCCCTTGTTATTTATAATTTTCATCAATGACATTGTAGATGTTTTAGATGTCAATTGTCTTATTTATGCTGATGATCTAAAGGTGTTGTTAATAGTATCGAGGATTGTTTCCATCTACAAAAAAACTTGGAGAACGTGAATGCTTGATGTCAGGAAAATAAGTAGCCTTTAAATGTAATAAGTCAAACAAATCCACGCACATTACAATCTTGACAATGTCAATCTAATTCGACCCACAACATTTCGCGATCTTGGCGTTATCTTTGATTCAAAACTTTCTTTTACGTCATATATAGACGCCATCGTCTCAGAGGTTACTAAGACGTATGGATTTATAGCGCGGAATTGTCGCGATTTCACGAACAGCGATACAATCAAATTGCTTTACTCTAGTTTTGTCAGACCCAAGCTTGAGTATGCTTCTCCTGTATGGTCTCCCTATTAGAATACGCACATCAATAACATAGAATCCATACAACGTCGATTTTTAAAATTTATGTCGTTAAAATCTGATGGCGTTTATCCACCTATCGGCTTTCCGCAGCGGGACTTGCTCGAGAGACACTCTATGTCAAGTCTGGAAAATAGGCGTAAATATTTCTCACATGTATTTGTCTTTAAAATCATTTAAAATATCACAGATTGTCAAGAAATATTATCTCAACTGAACTTCATCGTACCGAGAATAACCTCTAGGGAGAACTTAACGTTTTATCTAGCAACACCTCACACTAATATTCTTAAACATTCACCTCTATATTCAGATTGTAATAATTGCAATGCAGCCGGTAATAATCTTGAAATATTTAGTTGCAGCCTCAATGACATAAAAACGTTTTACTTAATAAATAATTTGTTTTTCTTCTTCCCATCTTGTTACCTAGTTCTTTCACTTAATATTAATTTTGTTATACTTGTACACATTTTTTTTGTTTTAGTTCACATTATATTGTATTATATATATGTTATGTTTGTATGTCTGTGACCATATTTTCTCTTTTATGTTACCACATGTTTTAATGTTCATATTTAAGTATATTCAATTTTTTTTAAATGTATCTACATTTAACTTTATTGTTTTTGCTTACCCTCCTGATCTATAATTGGATTATCTACCTGTTGAACAGTGTTCACAATAAATAAATAAGCAAATAAATAAATAAATGCAATTTCACGTTAACAGCCAACCCTATTGGTACTTCTCTATGTCACGTAATACTGATTTGTTATTTTAGAAAATTGGCTGCCTACGGTTCTTATTCTTGCTAAATTATCCAGAAGAGCAAGAAATCATTATTCTTATTTTTGAATCTTAGGCAATGCATACGTTTCTTTAGGTTGAAATTTCTCGAAACCGGTCAGTCGTACGGTGTATTTATAGCCAAGGATTCATATTCCGATGAGACAATCACAGAAAATTCATATTAAAAAAAATGGGGGGAGAAGAATTCCCCCCCTTTCCAATTTTGTGCACCCCTGACTGAATTTACTCTTAATGGATAACGTTAGATAATGAAATTTATTGATATCGAATCACGTTTCAAAAACTAGTCACTGTAGCTAAAAAGGTTCTTGAGTTATTAAATAAAATGCTAATTTTGGGTGCCCCATTCAGAGACCTGCAGCGCCCTTTCGGGAGGGATTTCCGGTCTCATGTTTTCAAATTTTCTTATATAGAATCACCACTAGAAATTAATGACCGCATACCTGAATCACCCTGTGTAGTTTTATCTAAGATCTAAAAGCCTTGTGCATCTAGGAAAAACTTAAATTATTGACTGTGTTTTAGACAGTTAAATAAGTAGCCATAAATATCACCCATATACGAACATTTTTAAGCTTATTTTTTTAATCGTCGAGTTTTGAATAACTTTCGAATTGTTCATCAGCAGATCTGTGCCTCTGCCCGTGCATCCGTCACCTCCTCGCGTAAGTACTTAAGAACGAGAAGTTGCTTCTCCTGTTTCTTAACCCAAATATTTTAAATAGTTACTTTTTACATATTACGTACAAATCATATAATTTAATTTAGTTTGTCTCACTTATATTATTATGGTATTGCTTGGGGCAGCGCAACAAATTAATACTTTAAAACCCTTTAAGTAATGCAAAAAACCGCTGTCAGAGGAATCACCAGAGCTAGAACTAGGGTATATTGCACTTTTGGCATTTTTGGTTTTGGTGCACCTCATTAGACTCTGATGGAAGACTGAAGAATAGAGCGCGTCAGTGAATCAAATTTTGCGCTTTTAGATGGCTTGCGTCCCTGGCGGCCGCCAACTTACCAACCCCAAGTCTGTTACAACGAAAAAATATTGACTATATTTGTACTTGTGTGTAAATAATTAATGTGGAAATAATTAATTAATACTTCAATGATATAATATTTGAAATCGTCTACGCCAAAAATCCATAAAACGATATAAATAAAATTGAGGTTCTTGGCTCTTGTACACACACTAAATCATGATTTTATTTTTTTATCCCCTTCAGTAATGGGGTGGAAGTAGTAACGGGGGTGGTAGATGGGTGATTGATGGGGTGGTCAATGCTAAAAACATTTTAAAACCCTTGGATCTTGTATAGACAATAAATCACAAATTTTTTTAACCTTTTTAGTAATGGAGTGGGGGTGGTAATGAGGATGGTACATGGGGTGGCTAATGCCAAGAAAACTTTTGAAGAAGTTTGGTAACGCAAACAAAAATTTATGAACATTTTTTATTGTTATAATAGTCTTATAGTACGGCAGCCCGCTACCAAAATTTTCGAGTTACTTTAGCGAAGATAATTCCAGCGTTTCTCATCAGTTCTGGAAGAGCTGAGAAGAAAAGTTCAGGGTGACGGAACGTTTTACCTGCCCTAAAGAAAAACCGGTCATCTCGGTCTTCGCAGCGAGGCAGTTTCTTTTGTTTTCTTGTCGAGGGAAGTAAATATGATGAGGAAAAATTGATAACTGCCCTTTTGACTGATACGCCGAGTTACAAAGACCGAAATAATGACAAATAGCCACCGGTCAAAATTCTGATCACCGAGGCGAGGCAGTTCTGCTCATTATCGAGTAGTTCCGATGACTCTTGACCACAAGAAAGTTCGAACGAAACTTTTTGCTAGTTCAGTTATGAGTGATTACATTCGCATGTTGCTTAATATTGAGGGCTGCTCAAGTCATCGCGGCGAGGCAGTTCCCCACTTCAGGCTATTCCAAATATCATTAAGAGGCGAAAAAATATGAACTGAACTTTTTCCCAGTTCACATTTGAGAAAGCTCTTAGAGAATTTGTTTAAATGGAATTGGAATTGAATTTCAAGGTTCCGGACATACAGTAATGATAGAAGAAGGATTAAAATTGTCAGGTTCATTATTATAGTTTCAAACATTTAATTAATCGCCTTCTGATGAGCTTTCACTCATATATATCTCATTGTCTGATTCGTCTCCGTAGTCCACGTCTTCTTCTTGTTCCTCTTCTTCTTGTTCTATACCTTCTGCAGGAGATGCTACATGACTTCGGTTACTCTCCAAGTCGTTACCATAGGCAATGAAGTCATCCAGCATCCCTGTATCCTCTGCGCGCCGCCGCGCCAGCACGCCGAACGTATATGCGACTCCACTCGATTTCGCGCAGCTACGGCCAACGGAAAACGGCAGTTCGCATTTTTTTATTGTTTCACACACCCCACTCTATAAATACAAAAAAGGTTTAGCCTCGCTGCTTTGATAATTTTAGCCTCCAATTTGATACGACTTGATTGATATTGATATTATTGGAACTTAGGCGAATAAAAAATGGCAGTTCTCAATTAATTCATGTCTTGTTCATCATTTTTAACGAGAATTAATGAGAACTGCCTCGTCGTGGTATAAAAACTACGAAGGAAAATCGTTTGCCAGCCGCCCGTATCGTTTTTCGAACTTTTGTCGTATGAAAAAGTGTCTTAGAATTTCACAATCTAGAGTTTCTCTGCGATAAAGCTCGCTCTTTTGATAAAGGTTTTTGGTAACGGGCTGCCGTACTATTAGAATGTCATAAAATGTCGAAATTTTAAGTTTGAGAAGAAAAAAATTTCTTTCTGTCGTTCTGTCAGTCTAACTTTCTTTGTGCTCACGATTACTTTGGAACTATTTAATATATTGACTTGAAACTTCATAAACGTATATATTTTAACGAGATCTGGAACTAGATTATATTTTGATTTTATTCCGTTGAAAGGTTGGGGGGTAAATTGGGGTAAATAGGTAAATCAAGCAAGTAAGAGTCTATAAAATTGGTATTTATTATATATAAGAGAAAAGATAAGGTGTCAAAAAAAAATTTTGGCATTGGCCACCCCCATTATCACCCCCACCCCATTATTAAAGGGGATAAAAAAATAAAATTGTCATTTAGTGTGTGTACAAGAACCAAAGGCCTCACAAAATTTTTTTACTTTATCCTTCTGGGCTTCTATGTTTCAATTTTTCATTAAGTTTGGTCAACTAATTTTTGCACAAAATATGGCGCCCAAGAGATATATTTTAAACTTTTTTTGAAATAAAAAAAATCTGTAATCTGTAGTTAGTTTACTATTGGCAGTGCCACTTTCATTATCGGTATTTAGAAGTACATTAAAGAAAATTTATGTTTATAGCAAATTATTCTAATATTCAAAACTTATCGATCATGTTGGAAATCGAATTTATATTGAAACTAATATTACTGAGGGATCAAAACATTACTTTAATACGAAACAATGTAATAATTATGCCCTTTGAAATCACTGTAACCTCAAAGTAATTATGTTTTCTTTCTTTTTAAAAATGTAATTCATTTTAAATTTTACGTTACGACAAGGGTCCAAACAGAAAAAGACATTTTCATACAAGCATGTGGCATGTTATTTACTATAAATGCTTATGTTTTATCTTTAATATTTTATAGAATTTTACACAATATTTCGAAGTACTTTTACTGTGTATTATAGTTATTATATTTTTGGCTCCGTACAAACAAAGCTTATGGTCTATTTTCAATGGGCCAAAAAAGAGGTCACACATGGATTTTTTGCTGAAATTGTAAATGTAATATTTCATTTTGAAATTTGTTTAAATTTCGAAACATTACTGAAATATTTCACTTTTTTGATTATATTTCGAAATATTGAATATGGAAATATATTAAATCTCGAAATATTTCAGTAATATTGCCCCGAAATATTTCACTTTCAAAAATATATTTTTTAATACATAAAATTGCGCTTGGTGTTTTATGTTTAACCCCGCCCCGATTCAGCAGTTCAATCTGTATTTCATTGTGCAATAGTGCCAATAATGAATGTGCTGTGTGCATGTTTGTCGCATCTCGTGAATATTTTGATCATTTAGGAAGAAGATAGTTACTTATTTAAAATAAAGTAAGGTTTTTCTCATCTATTTCAAAATAATTAAATTAGTCGTTGATATTTCCAATTTGGGATATTATTTAAACAGTGGAGATCCTGGTCATAAATCCATAAAAAGACCCCAGTCCTCTTTCCAGTGGCGTGGTGACTGGCGAGTCAAAGATTTATAAAAACTCAGTTTATGACCGAGCTTTCGAACTTCAGAACGAAATCGGATTACTTTGGGGATGAAGAAATCTGGGATATTGCAAATGTTTTACAGCCATTGGTTTGGTGGAAATCGTACTATCCCGATACCGAGTTATTTAAAGTGACAGTTAGAGTACTTGATCTACCACCTACTTCAGAGGCTGTAGAAAGATCATTTAGTATCCATTCAAACGTTCATACCAAGAGCAGAAATAGACTAACAACTAAAAGGGCCAACAAACTGGCAGAAAAAACGAAAAAAAAAACAAACCCTGATTTCACAGAAAAAAAATCGTCTACAACTACAAGTGAAGGAGAAGAAAGAGACGTTGTTCAAATATTTGAAGTTGATGATTCAGAAGAACTAGAAGACGAGCGTACTACCTCTCACAACGCATTAGAGAAAAAACCACCATTCAACCAAATACTGATGAAATATTAGGAACTTTTTAACAAAATGAATCAAACGTATAAATCTAATTAGAGTTTTATTTACAGATCAACCAGTCTTCCCAGTCTCACTCTCAATTACCTGTAGATGATGATACAAATAACGATATCGATATTGACGACAGTAAACCTGAAAATGACGAAACTGATACAAACAATCAAGTGATGAGAAATATGAGAACGATGGGGATGATGAAAATAAGGCTTCCAGTGACATTGACAGCGACAGCGGCAGTTCAGATTAGAAGATGGCCTCCCCTAAAGTTTAACTACAATTAATAATTATTTCTAATTTTATCTTATAATTTTAAATTTCAATAAATACAATATAATGTCCAACATAATTAATATTACCTGGATCCTGGATTATTGGAGTTCTTTGACATACTTATATTTTGAGTTAGTTTCATAGAAAACAAGGCAATAAACAGTAATCAGCGAATTTGACGAGAAAAAGCCATATTTGGAATATTTCACATAGTGTGAAATATTTCAAAAAAATATATTTCGTGAAATTTTACATCCCTAGCTGAAATCCATTTGTGACTAAATTTAGTAAAAGGATGCTCTGGGAGTCCTTTTCATGAGTTGGGCATTCTGGCAAATAAATTTTAAGAAAAATACAGCTACACTACTATAGCCATTCTTGCCTTATGACCAACTTTAATCCTTATGGACATGTAACGTCAAACAAACAGTAATTATAAACAAATTAGGATAAAATAGTTTTAACGCATACCCACTTCGTATAAAATTATTTTGCCCCTTCCCATCTCATCGTCCTCATGGCTGTACGTACAATGGTGTTGCACTGTATCTACTAAAATTTTAACAAACTGATTATTAGCTCTTAAGGATGTCTTAAGTACCAGTTAAATAAGTCAAAGATTATGGCAAGGCTTGAGGATATAGTCGAAAAGGCAAACCTTACGAACGGCCAATTTGGAAATCCGTTCAATCACGTCACAAAATCTTTTATAATCGTAGATGATATGGCAGTAGTGTAAAGCTTAAATAACACGCCTCAAATGAAATATTGTGAAGACTTGGCAAAAGCATTTATGAGCAAAATTATACAGAAATATAGGACAAACAATAATATACACATAATTTTTGACGTATGCGAAGAAAATTGTTTAAAGATACACATGAGACAAAAACGTAATAAAGGCGAGGATGTTTATTACCACATTACCGACAAAACGCTGATAAAAAATATAACCCTAAATGACTTTCTTTCAAGCAGCAAGACCAGATCAGAATGGACAGCATATTTAGATAGTCAAATTGTTTTCGAACCAACTACAAAAATAGAACCTATTATTGTTTCACATAATAATAAGACTTATTGCAATACTCCAAATATTTTAGCTGATATTTTATTAGACAATAACCATGAAGAAGCTGATACGCTTCTTGTTTACCATTCATTGCTATTAAGCAAACTATGCGGAAGTGATATAGAAATTACAGTTGACAGTCCTGACACAGATGTAGGTACTCATTTTGTTGTACTACCATCCTGATTTGCCAGTTAATACCAATTTTTTTAGTAAAAGAAGTACTAAAGGATGATTAATCAAAATTAAAAATCTCATTGATTCAATAGGATGAGTTGTTGGCAGAGCACTGTTAGGACTACATGTTTCACTGGAAGTGACGTTACCGGGAATTTTTTCAAAAAAAGTAAAGACTTGCGACAACGTATTTTTAGAGTGCGAAGAAAATGATTATATCATCTAGCGTTCAAAAAACTGGTACTAACACAATCTCAGTCAAAGGAAGTCATAGACAGTCTTGCAAAATTTATAATCCGAATTTACAAATGCAAATCGTTTTCATCAGTTACGAACGCTCGCTGGTACTTATATTCCGTAAAAGAACAGCTGGGAGAAAACTTACCACCTACATATGATGCTCTGCAGCACAACATTCTTCGATAAGCAATTTTAAAATAATTTTAAAGTATAAATGAATAAATAAATAATTATGAATTGTAGGTCTAATTACACCGCATTTTTGTAGAATAGTCACTTACGAGAACAAGACCTTCCCAAAATAAGTGAGTCTGGTTCAGAAAAACTGAAACATGGATCATACCTGCCTGTTGCCATAACAAAACCTCTTGCTCCTGAAGGAATATTAGAACTAGTACATTGTACCTGCAAAAAAGGTTGCACTACAAGAATTTGTAGTTGCAGAAAAAATTCTGTTCATTGTGAAGAAACATGCTCTTGTACAGAGTTTGGTTGTCAAAATGTAGAAGATTTGGTTACAACTGCAATACAAGATGAATTATCAGACGAAAATGAGGACTCAGATTGTGATTAGGGTCAGATAATTCCCATAAGCAGAACAAAAGCCTACACATTTTATTATTGTTTCAGATACCTAAAGTGATATCACCAACTCGCAATGACACACCTAAGTTTCAAGTTACCATATGGACCAAATAATTATTTAGTATCTAATGCCTGATTTATTTATTATATTAGCAGCTTATTTTAAGTGAAGATTTTTGTTCCAGCCTAGATTAGTTTATTTATACATTCCTATAGTCTTTTTCTTAAGGGCCAGACAATTTAAAAGATATGATTTATTTTCAAAAGCGTCAATCAGTCATCTTGAATCCGCCATATTTTTTTTCGACATCTATTGCGGGGATGCCAACCTCAAAAATACTAAAGTAGTTGGTATTTACTGATTTTTGAAGACAAATCTAAATCAGCACAACTTCCAAGCGTATGTTCTAATTGAAAATGGACTATTATATTACAGCGTTAAACAGATATTTCTTGTATGTCACTGACGATGAAGTAATAGTAATAGTAATAGTAATAGTAATAGTAATAGTAATAGTAATAGTAATAGTAATTTATTGACCATTTTAGATACATACATGTGTATATGGCAAGTCAGACAATACAAAGAGAAACTCTAAAAAAGAAAAATACATGGACAATAGACAAGTCATTAAATTAATACATAAATACATAGATTAAAGATACATAAATAGATCAATAGATCAATCAATGGCTAAAAATAAGATCAGTAAAATATGAACACGCAATATAAATATACAAAAACACGTGAACAAAGTTAAACAAACGTCGTGATCACAATTACATCTCTGTTGAATATAATACTCAAGAGGTAAGATAACAAACAAGGTCTAACTCTACAAGTTGTTAGGTTAAATTAAATTAAATTACTTGTTAAGATAATCCACTGTGTTGTAAAAAGTATATCAATTAAAAAGTTTGTTACTCTTTTTTTGAACATTTTATAATTATTTATATTTTTAATATCTTTTGGTAAAGCATTAAACAATATTACACAATTATAGTATGGAGAATGCTTGAAATGAGAAGTGGAATGCTTAGGGATAGATAGTAGATCACCATGTCTCGTGTTATAGTTATGGTTATCAGAAAATGTTTTAAAAAGATAATTGTTTTTTTTTCGCAAAAATCACACATTTTAATATATAAATACATGGCACGGTAAGAACTCTTTTAATTTTAAACAATTGTCTACAGCTCTCTCTAGGTTGTAGCCCATAGATTAGCCTCAACAAGCGCTTTTGAAGTATAAAAACACGTTCCCTGTCTTTTGCATTACCCCAACAAATTATATTATACGATATGCATGAATAAGCAAACGCATAATATGTATTTAACAAACCATTTTGATTTAGAGTGTCCTTCAATTGCAAGAGAGAAAAATATGCTTTATTCAGTTGTTTACATACATGTTCTTTATGGGCATCAAACGACAATCTTGAATCAAAATATGTACCAAGTAGTTTTGCGTTTATGGATGTGGTGAAATCATCAACTAGAGTAAAATTTTTGGGGAACTGCCTTTGTATGTTAAAATTTATAATAACAGTTTTGTTCTCGTTTAAAATGAATCTATTGCGCTGACACCATGCTCCAAATTCATTCATAACCATTGATACCCTGTAGTTTTCACAAACATCAAAACACTTGAATACTACATTCGAATGCTATATGCGTTTCGCTAATCATAACGGCATCATCTGGAGATGATTAATACAGTTATAATCATCTCCAGGTGATGCTATTATGATTTATGAAGCGAGCATTCGAGTGTACTATTCAAATGTTATGTTTGCAGAAAATATTCAATTTTTTTTGACTCAGTAATCTTGTTATATTACAAATGAGATATAAAAAATCCTAGATGAGGTTGGAACATTTGGTGTGACACTGACACACCAAATGTTCCAACACCATCTAGGATTTCTTGTATCTCATTTGTAATACAACAAGATTATTGTGTCAAAAAAATTCTCTTAGTTCTGATTTTCCACAGATATAAATTCTTGTCCAAAGCAACTAAAGCAATGTGAAACAGCACTGTGCAAAGAGAAGAACTCAATTTGTTTAGTAATCAGTGTCGGCCCTGATTACAAAACAGTAATATTAATTATGATAGTTTTCCATATCAGTCCTATTAATTATTATTGCCATTACTACTGCTGCGTCGACAGAATTAAAAAAAGTTCTGATTGTTAATAATGTTAATGGATATTTCACACACACTTATTTTGATCAAATATGAGGTTTGTTGAATATACCCATATAACAAACATTTTCATCAAAATCTTTTAATGAACATTTAGACTATAATAACAGGCAATCATTTAATGCCTCGACCTACTTGACCAGCGTCGTGCATCACATCTATTATATTATTATAATAGTATGTAAAATTTTTTAGTCTTCATCTGCATATTATTTATTTATTATACTTTGGATACGGTTATAATGAGCGGGCTTTATGGCCATAATGCCCTGTTATATGAGAAAGAAAGAAACAAATGAGAAAAAAAGAAGCAAATGTTATAGAACGAAATCATTTATTTGTAACAATTTTTAAGAAGTAAATGTTATACCACTAAATATTTTATAACAATCTTTAAGAAAATTAAAAGTACACTTTTTAAACTTTCCTGAAAAATTATGTGATCCGAAAGTTTTCAAAAAGTTCTTCAAAATTTTTGAAGAGAAAACTTGACCACTAGTACTTTGGCATGCTTCTAAAGATGATTCACATGGAAAATCTCATTCCGTAACTAAATCTACTATCATAGTAGACACTCTGTCATTAGAAACAATGCTCTGCTCTATGTATCCTTTTGCCACAGATGCACTTCTCCATTTCCCATGCATTTTTAGGGTCTCGAACGATGCACTAGCCTCAATCCAAAGGGTTGCCGAAGTTCTTCTCAAACAATGCCCAGTGTATTCATTTGCATTTTCCAATTTTAAGTATTTTGCAATTATTGAAGGCACACGTCCCAGTGTATTTTTGCCACTAAGTTGAACGGTGCATCGACTGTTTCGATATGTAAAAAAAAATCTTTGTTACCTTATTCCTTTTGGTCTTAATGCTCTATATTTCCTGATCAGTTTTAAAGCACCTATTTTATCTTCCTCCACGATAGTAAATCCTTTTGACGCACCAGTTTTAGTTACTGGTATTTTAACAAGTAAACAGGTATCTTCTATATTGCCCACAGTCATTTTTAAAAGCTTTTATTTATTTAATTTGCAATGGTTTGTATGTTAGTTAGTTTGTTTGTTTGTTTAGGTAGATCTTGCAAGCTGAATTTCGACTAGTTCTAATTAAGCTAGAGCTTTGAAATTTGGCACACGTGTATAAGTTCGGTAACAATGCAACATAGTATAGCCATTATCGGTCTAAATCCAATATGGTGGACGTCCTAAGATGGCGGATCGCCTTTCTCTTCACAACCCCCTTGATATGGGTATCAAATGAAAGGGTTTGACGAGTAAAATACGATAAACTATGTGACGTCATTTTAAATTCAATATGGCGGACGTGGAAGAGTTGGGAAAGGGGAGGGTGAGGAGTGGGAAGAGGTGGGAAAGAGGTGGGAAGAGGTGGAGAAGGAATGGGAAGGGTTGGGAAGAGATGGAGGTAGGAAGAGGTGGGGAAGAGGTGGAAAGAGGTGGAGAGGAGGGGAATGGGCGGGAAGTGGAGGGAGAGGGGTGGGAAGAGGTAGGAATGGGATGGAAAGAGGGGGGAAGAGATGGGAAATGGGAGGGGAAGGGATGGGAAGAGGTGGGAAAGTGGTGGGAAGAAGTGGGAAGTAGTGTTAGAGAGGTGAGAAGACGGGAGAAGGAAGGGTGGATGGCGGTGGCATATGAAAGTTTTGTCTGTCTGTTTGTAAAATAAGGAGACTAAAAGGTAAAAAATAAAATTATATAAAAAAATATTTTTAAGAAGAAGCTTTTATTTGAAAAAAACTGTACTAAAAAGTAAAAATATTGTTTTTAAAATTCATACACCGGGAAACCAAAAGCCTTGGGGGCGGTCAATTGAGCAAAGTAACTATGCAATAGCGCTATATGACCGTCCCCAAAGCTTTTGGTTTCCCGGTATATGAATTTAAATTTTTTTTTTTTACTTTTTAGTAGTTTTTTTCAAAAAAAAGTTTTTTCTTAAAAATATGTTTTTATATAATTTTATTACAAGCTCATCCCTTCTTAATCCTCCAAAAACACCTCACCAGAACTACTTTACGTAAAAGATAAATCTCATCCGGAGCTTTATTGATAAAATTTAGAACCTGATCTGCGCAAAAGCTTGTATTTCTTAGGAACGTATCCTTTAGATTTCATTTAAAAACGATATTAGACGAGAAAAATGGGAAATATCAACATTTTCTTTAACTGTTAATGTGGATTTAAGAATGAAATATTTAGCGCACAAAGAATTTGGAGAATATTCTATATATTAAAATCTTTAACCAAAATAAAAAACAAAACAACATACCAATTCCTGGAAGTGAACCAATAATAGTCATCTATTTAAGCAACATATTTTACAAAAAAACTCCACTTTTTGCAGAAGTCACCAAGCTCGCCGTGCATCATGTTCAGACCCATTGTCAACGTTTAGGAAGGGGAGCCACTTGAAAACTATCCCCCTTACAAAATGGCGGTGATGTTTCCCAAAATGGCCCCCGTAAAATTTAAATTATTTTAATATAATAAACTTAGGCGTCTAGTTATATGTTTCTAGGGATGCTGAAGTAAAAAAATGGCTCTAAAACGTTGTCAGAAGTCCGTAGAATGAAATATTCAACATGGCGACCAAAATGGCGACCACAAAATTTAAGTTTTATATTTTATTAACAATTTCTTTAATTTTTTTTTAATTTATTTTCATGGAGTGTATCAAGGCAATATTGCCGTAGTTTTTTCTACTAGACCATGTTCACTATGCAAGATGGCTGATCGTCCATGTAAAGGACTTGAATGAGCTTCCACTACGTTCATCAGCAGTGCATGCCGAGTTTAAGGCAGGGAATTTTTTTATACTATTGCAGTAGACCAGGGTAATGAATAACACAACAAGAATGTAAAAGATCACGGTGGTACTGTCGGCATTCTGCAGGATCCAGCTACATTGCGGTGGTGACCTATGGCAGGTCCCGAAATACATAGATTAGTTAATGAATTCACAAGTCAAACGAAATCGCGATCCGGACACAAACCATTGCATCATGAACAGTACCATTCTTTTCAAGAAAAGTTCGTGAATTAGATCGATAAGTTGAAGACAAGCTTCAATAGTGCTGGTAATTCTTTTAAGGAAACCTCAGGTGACCTAATATCACTAGAAAATCGCACTGTTTCTGATGCGGAATCAGTAAAAATGCTGAGAGATTCTAACGAAAAGGTATTGCACTCTACGAATCATTTGTTTCTGAAAGATTTGTTCAAGGATCCACTGTGAGCATCTTTGCATCTATAAAGGCACACAGTTTTCACATAAACTGAGAATCTTTAAGCCTAAGAAAATTAACGGTATTGAGAAAGCACTATCTGCGAAGTGACGTACATCTCTTTCAGAGATATCTTACTGCTAGTATGAACGGAAAATTTGACATGCAAAGTTTCTTCAAGTATGAAAACACTCCATATCCTCCAAGTCTGTCTTCTGCTGGTCACATTCGCCAAGCAATTGGAAAAACAGATTTACTTGGTCCTCTCGAAGAAATGGTGAACAGAAATGTGTACCTCTCCTGCGTGCCAATCGCAAAAATTGCACCAACACGACTAGGTAGGTTCTTTGTTTTCAGTGTGAAACAAATTAATTGATTTCATAAACGATAGCGGTACATGCTAAATACTTTTTTAATAACAATGATGCAATGTGTTATGGTTTTACTTTTTATTTTCAGCTAAGGAAAGACGAAAGAAGATACCCTCATGATATGGTGATAGATGATGTGGTTATAGACGACATGCTCGTAGATGATGTAGAATTGTAGAAGAATCTGGGTTTTGGTTGGATTTGCATATCAACCAATATTTTACAATTCACTTTGTTTTCCAAATTTTTGTGGCGTTTCTTTGAAAATATTTGTCTTTCATTTAACACATCCTCCAATTAGAAGTTAACTATTACCAACATCATACAACTTAAAATGTATAGAAAAACATTAAATAGCATTCATCAGCCGGAAACAAAAAGAAAAGAATCACGTTACAATTTATTACACTGTGGTCATTTTGGTCGCCATGTTGTATATTTCGTCCTATGGTCTTTTTTTGAATTCAGCATCCATAAAAACATATAATTAGGCACCTAAATTTATTTATTATATTAAAATAATTTAAAAAATTTAAATTTTATGGGGGCCATTTTGAGAAGCATTACCGCCATTTTGTTAGAAGGATCGGTTTCAGGTGGCTCCCCTTCCTAAACGTTGACATTGAGTCTGGGCAGGATGCATGGTAAGTTTGGTGATCTCTACAAAAAGTGCAGTTTTTTTTTGCTTACTCGACCAACTATAATACTATCTCATTTATGCTAGTTATTTAATTTTTTAATTTACATTGAATAAAAGTTTTATATTCCTTATCATATAATGGTTTAGATTTGACCGGCAATAAATTATATGTGGCTTTTTTGCATTCTTTCCGATATTTTGTGGTATATCCATATTATTTTTCCTTTTATTTTGTTAAACGTATTATATACGTGCAAAACAAAGCAACGAAATAATCAACAAACGTCAAAATATCAACAACTGTCATAGACTACTTGAAAAATTTAATAAGCATAAAGCTAGCAGCATTGAACTAGGTTACTAAATTTGAAAGAACACGACATACTGACAGATACAATTAATAGACGTCAAAGTATCAACAAATGTCAAAGACTACTAAAAAAAATCTATTTAAAAAATGTATTTTTCGTGAAAAATAAAATGTTGTATGCACTACGAGCGTTGTTAAATTATAACGCCCGTCGGGCAACATGCATCCCTCGGACTGCATCATGTTACCCTCCGGGCGTTATAATCTATATAACGCACTTGATGCATAATTAACTAATATAGTGGACTGAAAGGATATAATAGTAACATAGTTGTCAATATGGTTTCAGATCAAAATCATTAACGACGCGACGTTAGCTATTAGTTCGTTGATAAATGTAATAATAAAGATTTCGAGGCCAAAGGATTTGTGCATGTACAATTTTTAGACACTGTGTGCCTTACAATATTTTAGTGAACAAACTAAAATTTTACAAATTCTGTGAGGGTGGAAAAAAATTGATTATGTTTTATTTGACTGATCGTCGTCAATTTGTTCATTTGAATAATGCTAATTCTGGTAACATTAATATTAAATTTGGTGTCCAACAAGGTTCTGTTTTGGGACCAGTTTTATTTCTCATTTATGTTAATGAATTGCCAAACAGTAGTCCCTTAGCAAACTTTCCTCTCTTTGCAGACGACACAACATTGGCCCACACCCATAAAAATAGATGAGATTTGAGGTTTTCTCTCTTTTTCGACTACCGAGCTACAGAACGTTTTTGGAAAATTGGCATTTTTGTATGACCTCTGTGTCTCAAGTACCAAGTGTCGATTCGAAAATCGAGTAACGCATTCTTAAGGCACTTTTTTGAGGAGAATCCGTTGCTGATAAGAAGAAAATTATGCATGCCTCAGTTTTCGGGTATAAACATAACTTGTGTTTTTTTAAATAGAACACACTATAAATTATTTCATTATTCGATCACAACTTAAATTAGGTATCCAACAATATATCATATGTCATATTTATCTCTAGAAAAAGTGGTTAATTTCCGAAACATTTCATATACAGGGTGAGCCACGGTGGGTGGATTATTAAAAGTATATGGAGAACGGATCAACCGATTGCTTTGAAATTTTGATTACCAAGGTAACCGAGTATGATCTCTCCAACTAAAATATTTTCGAAAGTGCGGTGTTGCCACCTATACGTAAAACTGGCAACATCTTCGTTATTTTAAATGGAATACCCTGTACATTTTTGCATTTTTTGGATTGTCGCCTCTTTTTGAATAACTTTTGTTAATATTTCCCTATACCTATCTCAAGCCGTTTTCGAGATAATAATTCTTTTCTGAATTTATTGCCAAAAATTTGAGTTTCAACAAATCGTGTTTTCTCCTATCAAATATCATACAGAGAGAGTTAGAGAACGCTATAAGTGACTTAGAAAAATGCACGAAAGTCAATTTTTTTAAATGGAATGCCCTGTATATTATTACTGATTCAGAAAGGTGATATATTTATCTATTTAAAAAGGTAATATAACCTAATGCTTTCGATTTATGGGCACTTTTCTGTAACCTTACCAAGACTATTGAAGTATATTCAGGGAGACTAGATGGAGCGGGTAAACAAGTACACGTGATCCATGCGTGAACAGTAAAGCGCGCAGGGTTGTAATGTGTGACGGACAACTTGCTGCTGCTTAGGTATTATTTTTTCCTAATACTGACTCTGTTATTGTTCTGTTAATGACGAACCAAAATATATAAAATTTCTCTGAATTCGTAGAAACTTTCTGTTGTTCATCTGCGGCAAATTCGGATATTTCGCATTAAATCTTGTACAAGTTCTGCTGATAATCTTATGGTGCAAGAGCTATGTGGCTTTTTCGGACACTCATCGTTACAAGCATTTTCTATGCGCTGATTAATTCTATCGAACTTAAATAACGACAAAATAGACTTCTGGCATATGTCAGCCCGTTGAGTTGGCCATGGTTCAAGATATAAAAATCAGTGAAACTATATCATCGTTAGAAAGCCAATTTTTTTTTGTGTGTACACAAAGAGGTAAAAACGGAGTTATGTAACATCATCAAACTTTTACAAACTTTTTTAAGATTGAGCATGTTTATTTAAATGTTTTGAACACAGAAAGAAACTCCCGTCAGTAAGGCTAGCCAGAAAGAAAATGTTTAGGACTTTTGAAGAAAATTGGATTTTTTTTCGCATATTTCATCTCAGAATTCTAAACTCATCGTTACAAGTTCTGGCTCCTTTTTAAAACGTAAATATAAGCTTCTACAACAATAGAATAGCCTCCCCGTAAAGTTCTTAGTGTCAACAAAAGTACCATAGGCTCTTAAATATACAGGAATTTAACACTTTCGGCTAACTTGACTCCGTACCGTGCCTCAGATGTATTGTATTATTATTACCTTTCTGGCTGCACCTCCTGACGGCCCACACTTTCTGGCGATCTTATTTTATCCATTCTAAACATAAAATGTGTACACACAAAAAAAATGAGCCTTGTAACGATGACATGATTTCACTGATTTTTAAACAGTGTTCGTGACGCTCCTGACAGGAGGTGCCCCGCCAGAAGTCGATTTTATGAATCTTTATCTTCTATTAAACCATAAAAATATCTCAAAGTTCATAAAACGATGAGCTGCCGAAAAAGCCACCTAGCTCCCGCTCTATTATTGTACATTCCATGAATAATAAACAAATCCATTAAAACTGTGTTTGCATAATTATTTTCTGCCATATCTGTGCTACAGCTATTCAAATTAAGTGCAAATATCACTAACGTCAAATTTATTTAGAAAAATAGCATGTCTGTTGTCATTACAAAATGACAAAATAATAATTTCATGGCCCACCCGTTATGATATACCAAAAGCCTAATATTCTTGGTAAAGTTACAGAAAAGTGCCCATAAATCGTAAACGGCTCGCATTAGGTATAGGGTATATACCTTTTTAAATAGGTAAATGCATCACCTTTCCGAATCAGTAATAATATACAGGGCACTCCATTTAAAAATATTTACTTTCGAGCATTTTTCTAAGTCATTTATAGAAAGCGTTCTCTAACTCCCCTGTATGATATTCGAAACATTTGATTAATGTAGGAGATGCCCCCAGGCCTTGCCTAGCTGCAACTAAAAAATTATCTTTTAATTGCTGCGTCGGTAGGAGAAAAGACGATTTACTGAAAGTCAAATTTTTGGCAATAAATTCAGAAAAGAATTATTATCTCGAAAACAGCTTGAGATAGGTATAGGGAAATATTAACAAAAGTTACTCAGAAAGAGTCGGCGATCCAAAAAATGCAAAAATATACAGGATATTCCATTTAAAATAACGAAGATGTTGCCAGTTTTACGTATAAGTGGCAACACCGCACTTTAGAAAATATTTTAGTTGGAGTTTAGTCGATTATCTTGGTAACCAAAATTTCAAAGAAATCGGTTGATCCGTTCTTCATATACTTTTAATACTCCACCCACCGTGGCTCACCCTGTATTTGTGAAGAGGCCATGGAAAACTAATAACAGCAACAGCACTTCTTACAATATAAAATAATTTTGCCAGAAATAGAAAAACTAAACTACAATAAATGTTTAAATTGTCTTCCATTGACATCTATGCATTTTTGACATCTTCTCCTTACAGCATTTCTTGCATTTCCAATCATGACAGAAGTTATTGTCCGAAACGCAGCTAATGTTTTATTTTCCAATTCTTCTGTGTTATTAGAACGTTCTCTATATGCCATATTTTTTAAATAACAAAGCCAAAAGTCGGCACGGGTTATATCGGGAGATCTAGCTGGCCACAAAATAGGACCATTATTTCCTAAAAATTAAACAATATCTAAACTACTTTGTTGTTTATTAATGTCCAATTGTCCAGTTAGCTAAATTAATTGTTGGTTATCAATTTAGTTAACTTAACTAACTAGGAATTGATAAACTAGTCCTGAGTGATATATAGATCCCTATCCAATCCTCCCCAAAGTGAGCATTTAAATAATTTCGTGTTTCATTTGACATATGACCTTGGGGCGCCATCGTGTTGGTAAATTAGTCTTTGAAATTGTCTTACAGACATATCATTTACAAAGGGCTCTATTTCTTGTCGTAGAATGTTAACAAAATTTTCGGTATTCAAATTACCGTGAAAAAATTAGAACCTATTATTTGGTATCCAATAAAACCACACCGTACACCAAATCCAAATCGTCCTTGACGATTAACTGTAGCTGTTCCGGCACTGCTTATATGGGCCTCGTCTGGTCATATAATTGTTCCTTCAAACCCTGGCACTTCATTGCACTGGCGCAAAAACCACTGGCAGAAATCGAGACGCCTTTGTTGTTGAGCGTTTATCAAGATGATGTGAATAAGTACAAGAATACAATATATAGAGAATGTAAAAATTGTTTGGAAAAATTCAACATACACTAAATTTTTCCATGTTAAATGATCCAAAACTTCTGACATCTGGGAATTTTTGAAATGGGGCTGCGCTCAATGCAGCACCTCAAGAAAACATCATGGACAACAAGATTAATCATCTATTTAGATACCAACATCCAGAAGAATATGTCCAAGATATATGACAGCATTAGTTCAAGGATTATTTGTATTGTCTTCAGCAGCGCACCAAATAGAAAAATAATAATAAATTGACAATATAGCAAAAGCATCTCATTCATATTGTACAAAAAATGAGACAATTGGAGTGGAATTATCTGAAGAATCATCATATTACAGTCCGCTACTAACACAGGATAAGTCCACATAAGACCCAAGCAGACCAAGCAGACCAAGCAGACATAATGCTATGACAACTAATTTTCTTGAATGGTATCCGACAAAACAAAAAGCTCTTGTGTAATCGTAGTCGATAACTTTTACGAAAAAAAAATCGCGTACCTTATAGTCGCGGAGCCCTCCCTAGCTGTACGTGCATCCCTCGCCCGATCCTTGGGGACAATGTTTTTCATAAGGATTGAAGCCTAAGGAACAATTTAAGACATATTCTAAAAAGAAAAACTGGCTGTACTTTCAAAATGGCGGCCATATGTTAAAAAAACTGTAGTCAATGTTGTTTTTGTCATTTAACACAACAACTAAAAAAGATGGACAAAAACTTTCTTCACAAAATACAACGTGCATAAAATTTTCTACAATTTTGTATATATACAATATTTCGATAGGAGTTACCATTTTCCAGATACATGAGTCAAAAATTAAGAAAACATTAAAATTCATATATCGGTAAATCACTTAAAGGAAATAACTGTGACAATTATTGTAAGGCGTATAATATAACTTTAAATTATTGACAACAAAATTAAATAAAATAAACTGAAAAAAATTAATAATAATAATAATATTAAAAATTGCAGACATTTATCCCGAAAACGGTAACAGTGGTAACTGGAAAACGGTAACTCCTATCCAAATATTGTATAGGAACAAAATTGTAGAAAGTTTTATCCCTTGTTTTTTGTGCAGAAAGTTTTTCTCCATCTTTTTTAGTTTTTGTGTTAAATGACAAAAACAATATTTGCATTTTTTTTAAACGGACGCCATTTTGAAAGTACAGCCAGCTTTGTGTTTTTTAGGACATGTCTTAAATTGTTCCTTAGGCTTTAATCTTTATGAAAAACATTGTCCCCAGGGATCGGGGGGGGTGCACGGACAGTTAGGGTGGGCTTCCGTAGTGTTACGTTTTATATTGAATCTTATATTTTGTCTTAAGAGCTGAACCATGTATCTGGAAAATGCTAACTCCAATGCAAATATTGTATAGGAACAAAATTGTGGAAAATTGTATGCACTTTATTTTTTATACAGAAAGTTTTTCTCCATCTTTTTTAGTTTTTGTGTTAAATGACAAAAACCATATTTGCAAATTTTTTTTTAACGGAGGCCATTTTGAAAGTGCAGCTAAATTTTTTTTAGGACATGTCTTAAATTGTTCCTTAGGAATTAATCTTTATGAAAAACATTGTCCTAAAGGATTGGGGGGGGGGTGCACGGACACTTAGGGTGGGCTCCCGTAGTATTAGATTTAATTTATTTTATCATAAAAGTCTCAGATTATGTTTTTAAAATAGGAGAAAACAGTCCAATAGTCCAGGAGTATTAGTCAATATATCGCTTCTACCCGGAATGAATTATTGTAAAGCTGAAAATTTGGAGAACTGTAGTTTTGGTCGAGGACAACACTTACCAAAACGTCCCCAACTCTCTCCTGTCGGCTTCCCTGTTTGTGCGGAGCAACAAAGGCTTAAGTCGCAGAAATTGCAGAGCTGGTTATAAAGTGCAGCCGAAAGGTTGTTACTGGTCCAAACTGGGTCAAAATGATCATAAAAGTTTCAGAGAAGCGTATCCGTTCGTATTTCAGATGTTCCATGCATATTTTATTCATAATTACTTCCACATACAGTGGAAGTATAGTAAGGACAAAAAAATTTTAAAAATTTTTATTGTTCAAATAGGCTTAGAATGTCATGAAACGTTAATTTTAAGTTTGAGCGAAAAAAAAATTGTCTGTCGGTCTGTCTGTCTATAACTTTTTTGTGCGCACGTTTACTCTGGAACCGTTTAAGATATTGACTTGAAATTTGATACACATATGTACTTTAACGAGATCTGGAACTAGATTATATTTTCATCTTGTTCCGTCGAAGGGTTGGGGGTAAATTTGGGGTAAATAAATCAAGCAGGGAGGAGTTCATAAAATTGGTATTTAGTATATACAAGAGAAGCTAAGGTCTCAAAAAAATTTTTAGCATCAGCAACCCCCATTACCTCCCCCACTACCGATGTGGGGTATCGTTTTTTATAATAATTTGGGATATGGATTTCAAATATTATATTATTAGAGTTTCATAAACAATTATTTCCACATACAAAATTTTTTCGTTGTGAGTGACTTGGATGGAAAATCTGGATGTAGAAGTAGTGATTCCTTGGGTAGCGGTTTTTCCGTTCTAGTGCTGACAACATTTCAAAAATTGAAAAAATTCCGAAACGGCGCCATTGCGGATAAATGAAGACTCGGAGGGGAAGATGTACCCAAATAAATATTTCTCTTCATACTTTCCATTGGTATGTCTACCTTCTCTGTAGCGTCACCCGTTACTTAGCTACGTGTGTCTTTAATACACAAAGCACAACCTCTAGATAAAATTCTCGCAACTTAACCTTTTTCTCAACCCAGGTTCAGTTTTCGAAGAAGGTAGTGCTAAGAGAAAGCCTGGAAAACCCGAAGACGCCTTGGCGGTGAGGTCTGCGGTGTTCTTCAAAATATGTTCGTACATAGGGGATTCTAACGACTGCCAGTTTTCTTTGAATAAGCTGATTGACATCATGAAAACTGATAAACAGAAATTCGCATCAGAGGAGCCAGGGAAATTCTACCGGGCGCTTGACGGGCGTGGCGACACTCGGAGTGGCGTAGCTCCATAACGGGTGACGCTACAGAGAAGGTAGATACCAATGGAAAGCCCAAAGTATGAAGAGAAATGTTTATTCGGCTACGTTTTCCCCTCCGAGTCTTCATTTATCCGCAATGGCGCCGTTTCAGAATTTCTTCAATTTTTGAAATTTGACAGCACTATAGAACGGAAAATCATGGACAAAATATACCTACCTGGAACATCTTAAATACGAAGGAGTATGTTTCTCCGAAGCTTTTATGATCATTTCGACCCAAATTGGATCAGTAACAACATTTCTGCTGCACTTTATAGCCAGCTCTGCAATTTGTGCAAAAACAGGGAAGCCGCCGGAGGAGAGTAGGAGACTTTTTGATACGAGTTGTCCTCAACCGGAACTACAATCCTGCAAATTTTCAGCTTTACAATAATGAATTCCAGGTCAAAAACTAAAATTCCTGGGCTATAAGGTAGATAAAAAGAATCGAATGACCAGAAGAAACATTCATATTAATTAGTTAAGTCATAATTTAGCTACGAATTCGTTTTAAAAACCGTTAGATGTTTTGCCGGACCGTGTAAAATTAAACGTCCATGACAAACGGAGAAATGTGTACCAAGAAATATGAGATATATAAGTGATTATTCAATGGATCTCTAGATGATCCGACAAAGACTTGTTTAGATGTAAATATATCTCGTACGATAAATTAAATATTTTTCATTATTTGGAGACACTATTCAAATTCTTTTCCATTATATAGATTCACAGGGTGCCTAGTAACGATATCCTGTATGCAGTGAAATAAAATTCTACATTTTTCACCGGAACTTATTATTCGTAATGCAACTGACATTTGTTTGATAAACAAGTGTATTATAGATGTAATATATTATAATTCTAAATAATTTTTATTATAAATTAATGAAATACGTCATAAATCAGAGATTCCTTCAAATTTAACTTAATTACTTTTAAACTCAAATCTATTTGTGTATTGTATACCCCGCTGAGCGTGTACTTTATTCTCAGTTAAGGCGCGAACGCTCAGTTTCTCTGATAAAAGTAATTTTTTAATTTTGCAGGGAATTGATTTTAATTATTTAAAAAAGAAAGATTCTACTCTAAAAAGAATACCATTTTTAGATTGACGTGAACTTTTAGTAAGCCATAATTGCTATTAAAAATTGCCAAACGTCTCCTCGGTTGGTTTATACGTACGCGCGGAAGCACTCTGCAGGTCACAATCTTTAACAGATCTACTTTACTCGCTTCGCCTACTATTAGAATAGAACCCTATTGAATTTCATAATGATACGTCGAATAATTTAATGGTATGTAATATCACTAGTGCTTAGAACTTTATCGGTAAAATTTTTTCGACAGCGTTGTTGACTAGTAATATAACGACTGTAAATTGACAGTTTATTAGCTGCATAAATCCCAAGAGCCTTAACGTGAGGGATTTAATCTATGATAATAAACCGCCAATTTACACGAATTATATTACCTTTTGGCAACTTAGCTTGAGAAAAATTTTTTAGATAAAATTTAAAAGCACTAGTGGTATTTGGAGAGAATATTTCAGGAATAAATTAATCAAAATGCTCAGGAGTTACTGAGGCGTAAGATGACGAGGAACGATAGAGAAAGCATTACTTTATTGCTGATGCCCCGCCCATACATATTATGCATTAATGGTTCCCAAGATTCGAAATTTAAACGGAAAGCGCCATCTAGTGCTACTAGAATTATATTCCAGTCAGCATAAAATGCTCATTGATACATATTTACGGATTTAATCCTTTTTTTTAAGTTAAGAAGTTTAAAAATTGAGTTAAGGTTTGCTTTAGAGAGAACTATAGGTACAACAAATTATAATGTTTAGTGCACAGCATTGATTTTCCGAATTATTAACGTGTCACTTTTTGATGGATAACTGTATGTAAGTACATTTTTAGTTTGTTTCCAAAGCGAATATATTTACTTGCATATTTGTAATAAATGATTTGCTTACCTCGTAGTCATTTCTATTTAATTTTAGATGCTGGCAGTGACAATTATTTTGTAACTACGTTATTAAACTATTGACTTGTTCCTGTATGAGCTATATTAAGTACAATATTTTTATGTAGTTATTACCTGATTAAAAAGTAGGGAATTAAAATAGTTACAGATAGGCAGCATGGGTTGTAGCCTATATATTTCAGACAGGCTTCGCTTTGGAACTGAGTTTTATTTACTATATATGTGATGTGTTCATGTTTATATTTACTACTATACAGGGTGTCCCATAAGTCATGGATAAAACGAAGGGAAATGATAGATGAGTTCATTTCCAACCAAAACAACTACCGTTGTGATTTCTATTTTTATAGTAACTTACCTTTTGTTAATAAATATTTAAATGAGACTTTATTTGATTTTTAAGAAATAATATTTAAATAATTGCCTACGGCGCCATATACCTATTGGTATAACCTAATAGGCTCGTTCAACATTGTTTTTTAATTTTAGAAATCGAAAGTAGAACACTTTTTAAGGAAATTCACAAATTTTCAGGTTTTTATTCGGACGTTTAAGCCCTTAAATAAATTACCAAAGTTGGACCGCGCGAAAACGGGGCGGAGCTTTGCGTCACGTCACTTTGTAGTTGCTGATCAGGCGACAGTCGAGATTTAATAATTAAAAACGTTGGAGGTGAAATAAAATGAAATTTTAAGAAGAAAAGGTTCTATGCAACTTTTCATAAAAATTGATAGTCTTTAAGTTATAACGACTTGAAAATTGGGATTTTGGCTTAAATATCGTCAAATAACTCGAAAAGTAGTACATTGAGCGAAAACATGCTAGAGACAAGAAAGCTACTAACTTGAGGATGAATTTTGTTTTTTTTTTTTAATTTCTGTAGAGTTAATGGTTTCAGAGATCTGGGGTCCAATTTTCAAACTCATACGTCTTAATCCGTGTGCGAGTGCTCGCGCACGAAAATCTTTGGTGTATCTCTTAAAATGAGGATTTTCAAACATCACCCGATTTTAAAATTATATGCGACTTGAATTTCGTATAAGTAGACTTGACAACATAGCATGCGACGCGGGATGCCAACGTATAGTCCAAAAATCACCAAAATAAATAAATTAAAATATTGCGTAATTTGTCATTTTTGACATTTTGGCATATTTAACAAATAATATTTTGATATTTCATTGTTAAAGAGTGTAATAAAAACACAAAATTGCACCAGTGCAACAAAGTGATACTTATTGCACTCAAAATGATGCACTAAAGTGCAGTTTTTTCCACAATCGTAAAAAAAAATGTTTAACGTTGAACAATGAACATTTTGTTACCTTAATAAAATCTGCAAAGATAAAGAGATACATATATAAACAAGCTAAAAGCGTAGGTATACTCTTCACCAATTTACTGAGTTTTTTATATAATTGTTACACATTCTATAGGATACTCTTCGCAGTTTTCTTGTAAGTAATGTTTTTTGTGAAAAAAAATATATGTATACTACCTTTACTACTTTGTAAAATTTTGGAAAAAATTGTCCACGAGCAAGTGCATGTTTATGTTGATGATAATTCAATTTTACCACGATATCAGTCAGGATTTAGTAGAGGATATAGTACTGCCACTGCTCTTCTGTAGGTTGGGGATGAAATTTTTAAGGCATGGTATAATAGGCAGGTTACAGCTCTTGTCCTGCTTGACTTTTCAAGGGCTTTTGACACGATTAATCATGAATTATTAATTTATAAGTTAATATATTACGGTTTTAATGACATAAGTGTATCTTTTTTTGAAAAATTTTTTAACGTGTCGGAAACAAAGAGTAGTTGTCAACAATAACTTTTCTCAGTCGTGCCTTCTAAATAAGGGTGTTCCTCAAGGGTCAATACTAGGACCGTTACTTTTTATATTATACACATCAGATATATTTCATTCCATTCGTCATTGTAATTATCATTTTTATGCTGACGATTCTCTAATTTATAAAAGTTTTATCCATAAGATGTCGAGTTCGCCAATAATGCAATTAATTTGGATTTAGTAAATATTATATCGCAATCTAGAAATCATAACTTACATACAAACCCTGTAAAATTTAAATTACTATTATTTGGTAACAATAATAGTAGACTGCAGGTAGCAGAACATATTAATATAAAAATAGGAGAACATAATTTGCTTTAGAGAATATTATTTAGGTATTATGCAAATCAAAACTTACACACTTTTTTATTTATTATGAAAATACCTATTTTCTGTATATTGTTGCCCTAATCTGGACACGCTAATATACTAGTTAGGTAAATACTTTAAAACACTCATTATTGGAGAACCAATCAAAACAACTACTCTTCTAGCTAATACTGACGAAGTATTGAATTACATGATAGGATTCTTAGCATTTTAAAGAAAAAAATATATTGAAAATACTTAAATCATTCATTTACATTTAGTCATTCACACCTTCTTTTTTTTTATACAGAAAACAGGTATTTTCATAATAAATAAAAAAGTGTGTAAGTTTTGATTTGCATAATACCTAAATAATATTCTCTAATCATGATAAAAGCAAATAAATAAATATAATTAATGGTAAAAAATAATTTGCTTATCGTAGATTCTGCTAAAAACCTCGGTTTGCATATAGATAGTAAACTTAAATTTACAACTTAAGTTACTAGCTGTCTCCAAAAGGCTTTTTATTCTCTTAAAATTTTATATAGTAATAAGTCTATATTGAGCAACTACATCAGACAGTATCTTTGTGAACATCTAGTACTATAACATTTTAATTACTGTGATGTTATGTACGGTCCTTGCATTGACTCTTTCGACTGTCTTAGAATACAGAAGATGCAAAATAATTGTATTCGTTTTATATTCAATTTACGGAAATTTGATCACGTATCATCTAAATTAGTTGCGCTTAATTGGTTAAATATGGCAAATCGGCGATTACTTCATCTGTCAACGCTTATTTTCAAAATAGTTAAATTTAGATCTCCTCCATATTTACATGATAAATTGATTTATCGTTATCAAATTTCAGTCCTCTTTTTCCCAGGCACCAAATATTTTTAATGATATCCATGAAAACTTTAAAAACTTGGTATTAGTAGATTTAAGAGAAATCTAAAAAAATGTTTGTTGAATAAACAATAAGGATTATAATTAATTTTTTGTATATGTGTGTATTGTTGTGTACATATATTCATATTTTCCCTATTTCTTATTTCTTTTCTCTGTTTGCCGTTTGGCCCAATGAGTGATTTTGCAATTCAATTCAATTTGTTACCTACTCAGGTGTGCAATTTTTACATCTGCATTTTTATTACTTGTTTACATTTAAGATTTATATTTTGTATATTTTTTTGAAATTATATTTTATGTATGTTTTAGGTTAAGTGTAAGAATAGTTGTAATAACTAAACTTCGCCTAATAAAAGACCATTTATTATTATTATTATTATTATTATTATTATTCAAACATTTCCAAACCTCCTTGGCCCCACCAACACTAAAAAGTACTTCAGTAGGGTTTTTTCTAATGGCAGGATAAGTAAAGTTTCTCAATTCATTATAAGGTAATTGATCAAAATGTTATATTTATTTAGAGAACTATTTATGCATGTCTGTTAAACCTATTTTTTTAAAAATCAGAACTACTGCTCACAGTTACTTTCTTTACTAAATGATAAATTGTAGACTTAATAAATCAAATGTTTCACTAATAACATCAAAAAAGTTACATCATGTGGGTTTTATTCCGTATTAATTTTTCTCGCACAGTCACCCTCATTTCTTTAACTATCACCTGGCTTCTGTCTCTACTTTGCGTATAATCTGATTTCGTATAATATTATAATAAATTACGTCAACGTTGAGAATAAAAAGACCCTAGGCACGTGCCCCTTCATCCCTCACAAGGGTTGATATAAAATATTCTTCCTACCTACCTCTAAATCACATTCTTAAGGCCAATGTTTACCCAGATAAAAACTGAATTACAGTTAAATTATGAAACGCGGAATTTCGCTTTATCAATAAAAGTTAATGGAAGATGAAATTTTTCTTTTGAGATTTCACTCTTCTTAATTAGAACAGCGGCATACAATAGTTGCAAGTCTTTAGCATAATCTCTGAGGGGCTTTCGGAGGTAGAAAATAAATTTATGCAACAGTTTTTAATTTACTATATAGCTCTAAATTCTGCATCTACTTGTCTTTATAATACGGAATAAGAAATACATGCAGGGTTTTTTTATTTAATTTTCTCAATATTACGTTATAGTGGAGTGCGCCGGACTTCGATAGCTCTAGTTCTATGATAACTAGAGATTTACAAAATACAGGGTGTAATCATTTTCATGTCATTAAAAAAAACTAGTGGTGGGGAACAACTAAACGACCAAGAAAACCTTATATAACATGGGGTCTAAAACCCATAGTTTTAGAAAAAAAATAAGCAAAAATTTCGGAAATTTTCAGTAAAATTGTTTGAGAACTGCTGGAATGTTGGGATAGGCTTTTATTTTCGCGTATGTCGGCGCCTCTAACCATCAAATACGCTAATACGGCTTTTTCAAAGTATCGCGCTCCTTTGTTAGAGACCGCGCGTCGGCCGAGGATACAAGTTGATAATCACACTTTTTAAAAGTAGGTAAGGTAAAGGGATCTACATACGACCCAGCGGCAGAGAGCAGACCAACCGACCTTCTCGGTACACTTTGAAGATTGCCATGCGAACTTGTAAAAGTGAGCTGGTCTACTGGATTGACCTGGTCTGCTCGTTTGTCGGTACGCTTTGCGGACCTGAAATTCCAGCAGACCAGTTCACTTTTATGAGAGTTGTTATGGAAATTTTCAAAGTGTACCGAGAAGGACGGTTAGCTGGTTGGCTGGATCCTCTCTAGACCCCTCAAGGTCTTTAGCATTGCGGTAAAAGTGAAAGACGTCGGCGTTTTCTGAGTGCTTAGTAGATCTGAAGAAAACTATACTCCCTCTTGTGCAATATTTTAGTTTCTGTGGACACTTTGTTAAGTACACACGTCGAACCCGTTCGTTGTTTTCGTTCTTTTTGAATTTTAGGCCACGTATTTACAGTTAAGATTTATTTTATTGACTTACCGTTCAAGTCGTTAAGTTCTTGATTACGTACAGACAGTATTTGTTCCTTCTTTTTGTGTTACTTTTTGGATTTTGGAACAAGTTTTTATTTTTATTTTCTTTATTGACAACGTTAGTTGATAGTTTAGTGTGGTATTTTAAAATGCAGATTTTGAACGCTATGGGAGATTACACTTACCCAGATCTCGCGGATATGCACTTGATGTATGGAGAATGTCGTGGAAATGCAGCAGCTGTGGAACAGCTTTATCGTTTAAGATTCCCTAATCGACGTCATCTCGATGGACATGGAGGAGACAGAGGTCCACAACGCGAAAACAAGGTAATTGAAGCGGAGGTTCAAGTTTTGGAACTCGTAGAAGAGGATCCAACTTTAAGCAGCCGTGATATCGCGAACAGTCTGGGAGTATCCCATTTCGTGGTGTGGAGGACTTTAAGAGATACAAACTTACACCGTTATCACTATCAACGTGTGCAAGCTTTAGAACCTCAATATTATGCAGGGCGAATGGAATTTTGTAGGTGGATTTTGAGAAAACACGCGGCAAATGAGGATTTCTTAAACTTTCTCTGTTTCTCCCATGAGTCTTGTTTTACCAGGAGTGGAGTATTTAGTTTTAAAAATATGCACTATTGGGCAGACGAAAACCCACATGTAATAAGAAGGGTGCATTTTCAACGACGGTTTGGCGTTAATTTGTGGGCAGGAATTTGCGGTAATGAAATAATTGGACCTATAGAATTACCTGCTAGATTAAATGGTGATGTATACTTAAACTTTTTACAACAAACATTGCCAAATTTGTTGGAACATGTACCTTTGGCAAGGCGTAGAAGAATGTGGTATATGCATGATGGCGCGCCAGTTCATTTTAGTCTGGCTGTTCGAAATTTTTTAAACACGGAGTTTCCACAACGATAGATTGGGCGTGGCGGACCAGTACAATGGCCTGCTAGGTCACCCGACTTAAATCCGATGGATTTTTATTTTTAGGGCCATCTTTAGTCTCTGGCTTACCGTGATCCAATTGACACTTTAGAACAATTGCAGCAACGTATTTTAATGTCCATAGAAACCATAAAAAATGGTCCTAATTTATCAAATGTGTTTAACGGAGTGCGTATGTCCTTAGTTCGACGTGCCGAAAAGTGTATTGATGCAGACGGAGGCCATTTCAAACAATTTATGCAAATCAAAAATAATTTATTGGTAAGTTCTAGGTTTATTGAATATTTTAGTTTTCGATACCTGATTGGCAATTCGTTAAATAAATCAGATTTTTTCCTAACTTAAAATACACATAATTATTTTCTGTTATCGTATCTCAGACGTCTAACTCTTTATTTCCCAATGTCATGAAATAATTACTCGTTTTTTAAGCTTAACCGAGAACACTCATTTAGGTTACAAATGTTAATAAATCACATTTAAATCTGATAAATTATAAACAACAATAAAAGCTCCAATATTTTGTTCTAAATTAAAAAAACACACATGTAAAGATATGCTGTGTTTAAACCCCTTCTACGTCTATGAATTGCTTGCAGTTCTGCAAAAAGAGATAACGAATTATTTACATTTTTATAATTGGTTAGGTTGAGGCGCTCATCAAAGGTACTGCCGTTCTTCGCTTTGAACCGCCGCGCCAGCCGGCGACGAGACGGTCGGTAATCTTTGCACTTTTTTATGACAATTTAAAAGTCGTAGAATTATACCTAGTACACGTCCATTGACCCACAAAGGCAGTGGTTTTCAAATGTTTCCTACCCTAATATTTAAATTGTTGACCTAGGTCAGTTTTTTTCAAAATGCCCCTAGGGGAAAAATTCCTAAAGGTTTTTTGTTTGTCTAGTCGGTCCCCATTACCAGTTTTTTTAATGACATGAAACTGATTACACCCTGTATAAGTAAACTAGATAACAAGTCTATAACCGGAAATTATTTTCGAATATACAGAGCGCGCTAAGTTGATTCTACATTATTTTTTTAAAATGAAATGCTATGTATATCTGTACACATTTTTAAAACTCTTTCTAGACTCCTTTCACTCCTGTTCTATTATTGACTATCTCGCAACCATTTGGATGTAATGAATTTTTGTTGTTTTAATACTGCTTTCTGCAAATGCATATTGAAAAAACCGCTAGTCACAATTATGAGCTTTAAGAAACAAATATGTGAATACTAGTTACGCGACATCTAATTAATGTTTTTGAATCATTTTCACTTCCTAAAAATATACATGGTGACCAAAAATAAATTTTCAGTTTAGAACTTTTTGAAGTGAATTTTCTCCATTTATTCAAAAGGGACTGTACATTTTCGACGATGTGATGTAGAAATGAGAAACCGCTGCCCAAGGAATCACTACTTCCACATCCAGATTTTCTATCCAAGTCACTCACAACGAAAAAATTTTGTATGTGGAAATAATTATTTATGGAACTTTAATAATATAATATTTGAAATCCTCTACCCCAAAACGATAACCCACATCGTTAGTGGGGTGAGGGTGGTGATAGCGGTGAGGAGGGTGAAGTAAAAAATATTTTGAGGTTTCTGGTTCTTGTACACACACCAAATCACAATTTTTTTTCATCCCCTTTAATAATGGGGTGGGGGTGGTAATGGGGGTGGCTAATGCTAAAAATTAATTGTTGAGACCTTAGCTTCTCTTGAATATACTAAATACCAATTTTATGGATTCTTACCTGCTTGATTTACCTATTTACCTCAATTTACCCCCATCCCTTCGACGGAACAAGATGAAAATATAATATAGTTCCAGATCTCGTTAAAGTACATGTACCAAATTTCAAGTCAATATCTTAAACGGTTCCAGAGTAAACGTGCGCACAAAAGAAGTTACAGACAGACCGACAGACAGACAGACAGACAGACAGAAATTTTTTTTCTCTCAAGCTTAAAATCTTGACGTTTCATGACATTTTAAGCCTATTTGAACAATAAAAATTTTTTAAACTTTTTTTGTCGTTACTATATTTCCACTGGATGTGAAATAAAACGAACATCTAATGTACCAACCCTATAGCAGTTTGACACTTTTTCGATCTAGCAATAAGTGCAATATTCAAGAATAAACTTCTTCAAATAATTCGACAGAAAACATTATCGTAGAGGGTGGACCAAATTAGATGGGACTTGACGTTTTCTATAAAACTATGGCAGGTAAACAAAAACCAATATAGGTCTCTTGAGCTCGATTTTCGAGAAACAAACCATGGCGCAAACCTCGATCGTCTATCTTTTTCGACTACCGAGCTACAGAGCGTTTTTGGATGTCTTCTATATAATAATAATAATAATAATAATAATAATAATTTGCCTTTATTGAGTATTATAAATATTACAATACAATAATTTCAACAGGGCGACGTCTAGCAGAGCTACTCCACTTAACCCTAAAGTATGAAAGTAAATAAAACAGAGTGAACGATTATAAACGTAAAAACGGTATGTAGCAAATTAAGTATAGATAATACAAAAAATGACGTAAATATGTGTGAAAAAAATGTATATAATTTTTCAAATTAGATTAAAAAGGACCTATCTGACTACAATGTAATAAAAAGGAAAGAAAAGAGACTTGAAAGAAAAGTTAAATAATTAAAAAATTATAGTTAAGTTATATTGCTTAAAATAATAATACATATATAATAAAACAAAGAGAGAGACCATACAAACCTAACAAAATACATACATACATACATACATAGATACATACATACACACGGTTAAAATAATTTTAAAAAGTTTATTGATTTAATAAGTAAAATGATTTAACTTTTTTACGAAAACTGTTTAGAGACAAATTTTTCAAATCATCACTAAGGTTGTTATATAGCGTAGTGGCATTATAAGTAAACGATCTTATAAACATAGTTGAATGAAAATGTGGTAACGATAATTTATTTCTATATCTAGTGTCTAATTGGTGGATATTATGTCTAAAGGAAAGTTTATCCCGTAGGTAACGAGGTGAGGAAGTGTAGAGAAGACGATGAACGAAAACGGACAGATGATATTTAAAAATATTATCAACATTAAGCCAACCAAGCTCTTTTATTTTTTTTTGCCGATACTCTGTCATATTTTTTCAGGCCAAAAACAAATCTACAACAAGAGTTTTGGATTTTTTGCAACCTATATTGTGTCACTTTATCAAGACAAGGGAAATACATTATAATACAGTAGCTAAGTATCGGCAGAACAATTGATTCGGCAAGTTTTTTTCTTAAACTGAAATTTATAATTTTTTTGTTAGTATATAAAAGTTTTAATGCTAAGAAAGATTTCCTTATTAAGAGAGAAACATGTTCTTGGAATCTTAATTTGCAATCATATATAACCCCAAGGTTTCTAGCAACATTTGTGATATGTATTGGCTCGTCATTTATTTGAATATTAATATGCGATTTTATTAGCTGTTCTGATCGTTTTGGACAAAAGAGAAGAGTGGTACACTTGTTAAAATTAAGTTTCAAATTATGTGCCTTAGAATAGTCAGCTATTGACAAAAGATCAAGGTTAATATTAGCACAGGCCCGTTCAGTATCTTTGGGAGCAAACGAATAAGAAATTTGAGTATCGTCCGCAAATGCGTGCATGTTAGAATATTCGACTTTATTAAAAATGTCTGACGTGTATATTAAAAACAACAAAGGACCCAATACGGATCCCTGTGGCACACCTGACGTTACATGACCAGTTCTAGAAAATGATTCTTCCAGCACAGTTTTCTGCTGTCGACCCGTGAGATACGATGTGAAAAAATTTATCGAAACAGGATCAAATCCATAAAAATTAAGTTTGGCACAAAGCAGAGAGTGATCTAAAGTGTCAAAGGCTTTAGAGAAGTCTAATAACACAAGTGCTGTGGCTAAGCCATTATCAAGGGATGTTATTATGTTGTCTGATACATTCATTAGTAGGGACGTAGTACTATACCCCTTCCTAAAACCTGACTGAAAATTTGATATTATCTTCGAGTTAATTACATAATCGTACATCTGATGTTGAATGACTTTCTCTAGAATTTTTGACATTACGGGTAATATACTGATTGGACGAAGATCACTATATGATTTGGGAATATTTGTTTTGGGAAGAGGTTTTATTATCGACAATTTCCACGATTCAGGGAAATAACCACATTCTAGGCAACAGTTGACTATATGTGTTATATAAGGGCAAACCGTAGGAGAACAAAGTTGCAACATTTTGGCACTTATGTTATCACATCCATATGCATTTGATTTCAAGTCTAACAATATATTTTGTACATTGTCAACCGTTACCATCTGAAATGAAAATGATAAGTCATCTTTATATTTGTTAGATCTATAATAATCAGTTGTTTCTAAACAATTATTAGGTGGACTAAATACTGATAAAAAGTAATCATTTATTTCATCAACATTTCGTAAATCAGTGGGAATATCATTAACCGAGTTTTGCTTTATGTTTAAATATTTTAAGGCCTTCCACATTTCTTTTTTATCTGGATTGTTCTGTTGGTAACTTAAATATGCTGATTTTTCGTTTCGAATAGCCTCACTCACTAGATTACGCAATTCTCTATAAGAATTTAAATCATTTTCCGATTTAGTACGCTTATATTTACTATGTGCTCTCTTGCGTTGTTTCATTAATTGCTTTATATTGTTGGTTATCCAAGGGGCATAAGGTTTGGTTATACGAGAAGTGATATATGGCGCATGCTTATCGAATAGCTCGATAATATAACTATTAAATAATTGTATTTTATCATCAATATTATTCATATAAAGGATATTATCCCAATTTACCTTATTTAAATCACTTTGAAAATCATTTACCGAAAAATTTTTAAAATTTCGATAAGTTGCTAACTTGGGCGACGGTCGAGTTATTGAAAAATTTAAATTACAAAAAATAGCACTATGGTCCGAAATCGTGTCAGCGTTTATAAGTCCAGAATTTAATACTAAATCTTTATTATTTGTAAATATCACATCAATTATTTTTTCTTAAGTATGTGTAACACGGGTGGGTTCAGTTATCAACTGTTGAAAGCTGTAAGCAGTCATATATTGGGACACTAAATTATCTTGTGATTGATCAACATTTAAGTCACCTAGTATAAAAATATTATCATATAAAGGGGTTATATGAGACAGCAAATCGTCCAAATAATCTACAAATCGGTTTACGTTATTAGTAGGCGTCCTATAGATAACGCCCACTAATATGCGAGATTTTCCTAATTTCAGTTCAAGCCAAAGATGCTCCACTCCCTCAAAACAATACAGGTCGTTCAAGACCTGACTTGCATTCAGGTAATTTTTTACATAGATACCGACTCCACCACCTCGTCCCATACGATCATTCCGCAATAAATAATAATTAGGTATATCAATGACGTTATTTGGTATATCTTCATTCAACCATGTCTCAGAGACGCACATGATGTCTAGGTTATTTTCGAGAGTGAGATTTAAAAATTCGTCGAAGCCAGTAAACAGTGATCGTGCATTTAAATGACCAATTTTAAGATTTGAACTTAGAAAATTATTTACCATAATTTATTCTAGATTTAAGTTGATCAACTTTATTTAAAAAGAAATGACAATGTGGATCATTAACCGTGTGATCAGTGGATACATTTAACTTATATTTGGCATTCAACATCTTACAGTTGTTACACACGAATGATTGCGATACACAGTCCTTTTTTTCATGGGCATACTACCGACTGACTGCGACAATCCTTTTTGTGATGTCCAATTTTCCAGCATTTAAAACACCTCGGTAGGCTGAAGTGCTGCTTCACCGCGCATCTCTTCCAAGAAACATATAAATAACCTTTGTTTATGACAGACTGAAAAACTGAGGGGGAGAGTTCCAGAATTACATTAACAACGTTTTTATATTTCATTTTAGTGGTAAGCTTTATGTCATTTTCAGTGACATCGAGGTTATTGTCACTAATAATATCCTTTATAAAATCTGGGTTTTGGATAGCAGAAGGCTCTACACTATAGACAATGAGACGAGGGTTTAATTTTTTTCCCTCGCTGACATGGTATATTTCTCCCACTTGTTGATGTAAACATTCTTTTAATGTGTGTAAGGAAGTTGTATCACTACAATTTATAAGCAACCCATCTTTGACTAATTTGGTGTTTATAATGTTTACATTAAGAGAGCCTGGCTTTATTCTCGACTTAATATCACTTTCAACTTGTTTGTTTGAAATAGCTTGATTCGTAGTCTTGACAAGTAAAACAGCTGATGAGTTATTTTCATTGCTAATATTATTTCTTTTTACCATAGAACTATATGAAGCCGCCGGAGCGCTATCAGTAGGCAAAAAAGATAGGTTTTTACTCACACTAGATTGTTGTTCGTAGTCCTTGATTTTAGATTTTAATAACGTATTTGAATATTCCATTTCTGAAGTGTATTTATTCAATAATTCCTTTTCACGTACTAAACATTCGATTTCTTTTTTGAGTATCACTATTTCACAACTGGCACTATTGTTGTCAATGGAAGCCTGAGTATTATCACTATTTTTCGTGCTTAGATGACAGATTTTACAACGAAATGTTTTCTTATCGATGTGTACAACTTTCGCAAGAACATCAAAGCATTTAGAATGCAACACTGTTTCACAGTTTTCACCTATACATTTAACTTCACTTTTACTTGAATTTTTTCCACAAATTTTGCATTTATATTGCTTGTTTTCCTCAGACTGGTCGGCAAGCGACCCACCCGGGTCAACCATCACACTTATATGATATCTCAGTTACCAAGTTTTGAATCGAAAATCGAGTAACACATTCTTGAGGCACTTTTTTGAATAGAATCCGTTGCTGATAAGAAGAAAATTATACATGCCTCCTTTTCGAGATATAGACATAACTTGTGTTATTTTTAGATGAAACACTCTTATACAACACTTCTTATAATATAAAATAATTTTACCAAAAATAGAAAAACTAAACTACAATAAATGTTCGAATTGTCTTCCATTGACATCTATGCATATTTATCGCATTTCTAATATTTATTGAGAAGGCCATGATAAAAAAAGAAAATCGAAATAATCGTAAATGTCAAAAACTAATTTGTGAGTTAATTGTGAGTGAGCATTGTCAAAAATGGTTCAATTTAGTAATGGTGGAAAATATGATATGATTAAGTGTTTTATAGAATGCGGAGAAGATTCAAATTTAGCTTCCGAGCTTTATTTTGGGTAAGTTATAGACAGCAAAACTTTGTACCAAAAGTGCCGCCTAAACAATATTTTTTGATATCCAGAAAAGAGACAGCCAGACATAAAAATATTCAAAAGGCTACAACAATATTTAAAAGAGTTTGGATCATTTGTAAACCTCTATCAAAAATATATAATAAAGCTGGTAAAGAAGCTGTAGAAAATATTGTTTTAGAAACTCTAAGAGAAAATCCTAATATATCGTCTCGCGAAATACAGGAAAATTTAGGAATCCCAAAAACAACTGCGTTGCGTTTCTTAAAAAAAAAAAATTCAAACCCTACAAAATTAGGAAAACGACTTTCAAAGGCGTCTCGATTTTTGCCAGTGGTTTTTGCGTCACTGCAATTAAGTGCCAGGCTTTGAAGGAACAATTATATGGAGAGACGAGGCCCATTATAGCCAATAGGGCTGTTAAATAAATTTAATAATAAGTTTTGAAAGGAATTGTATTCAATTTAAAATATAATCTAATTTTGTTGTTAATTCATTTTGTTTTTTTTGTAATAACCATAGTTATGAAATATATATCTTAAATGCAGTATGTACCCTACATTACTCCCCTCCTACAACGAAGAAACCAACTTACCAAGTAAGGCTATTAAATAAGATATAAATCAACTTTTAAAGATTTTAATTTCGATTTCAAAATGTACATTTTTATAATAATATAAATGGTTTTTTTGATATCCATAGTGATGGAACATATACTCATATGTATGTAGGCTAGTACCCTACATATACTCCCCCTCTACAACGAAGAAACCAACTTACCAAGGTATCAGCAGTTAAAAATCAGATTTAAAATAAAAGTTAGATTTGATGGATAAATGACATTAGTAAAAAAGAAAAGTCAGATTGAGTGATAAATGACAAAATATAACGTAACACAAGGAAATTTATTTTTGTATAACATTATCCTTAATGTTAGTATTGTAATATGTTGCAACCCCTTAAAAATTAAGGTTATGTTGGTTACTAAAAAGTAGTAGTATTTGCACCTACTCGAGAAACCTACCAGAAGTTAGTTCTGGTGACATCTGGAATTATCTAGAGAATGGTGGCGTCATCACGGAAAAATCGAGATCTGTCATTTTTAGGTATAAAAGACCGACCGCATTCTCAGCGAGTAGTTCAGAAGTTCAGAAAGTATAGAAAGTGAGGTTAAGAGTTCAAAGAGAAACAAAGTGATAAACATTGTGATTTTTAGTCAGTAAAGTGTATTTAAATTAACAATAGTATTGTGAAGTATCCAGTAAATATTTAATAAAGTGTGTTAGTGGACAATCTCTTGTTATAATTTTTGGAACCCACGGATTTTGCAAGGGGTAGTTTCCTAAGGGTGGAAACACGTCACAAATTGGTGTCAGAAAGCGGAATTTTATGACAAGAGGAGCTCTGAAGTTGTGCTGGAGTGTTCGAGAAGTATTCTCGAGGTTTAGTGCTAACACAGGACTAATTTACTGGACATTTGTTCGAGGGTTATTTTCGAACAGGAAAATAGTGTTAAGTGCATTTTTGAGACATTGTAGAACATTTTATTAGGACATTAGTGTGATAATTAAATCCTTTGAACTGAGAAGTGATAGAGACACTGAAAAAGACTCATTTAGTGCGTGAAAATTTCTAGAACTTTTCTATTTGGACATTAGTGGAGATTATTAAATTCTCTGAACTGGATAGTGACAAAAGACTCTGGATAAGACTTTTTCGTGATATTTCGAGATTTGTCTGGAAAGTTCCATTACCGATATTGACGTGACAGTTAAATTTATTTTATTTTAATTTCATCGTATGCCCGTAACAACAAGAAGTATGGCATCCGATAAACAAATACAGGACTTATTCGAACAATTCCAAAAAATGATGGCGCAGCAACGGCAGGAAGACAAAGAAGAACAGGAGAGAAAACGTCAAGAAGAGCGAGATGAATTAAAGAAAATTATGGAAGACCAGGAAATAAGACGCCAAGAAGAAAAGGAAGAGCGAGAAAAACGACGTCAGGATGAAGAGAGAAGACGCCAGGAAGAAAAGGAAGAGCAAGAAAGAAGACGTCAAGAAGAAAAAGATGAATTGAAGAAAATGATGGAGGACCTGAAGATACGACAGCAAGAGGAGAAAGAAGAGCAAGAAAGACGACGTCAAGAGGAGAAAGAGGAACAAGAAAGACGACGTGAAGAGGAGAAAGAGGAACAAAAAAGACGCCAAGAAGAATTAAGGAAAATTCTGAATGAACAAATGAAAATACAGCAGGACGCTATCATTTCTGCCAACGAAGAATTAAAGAGTGAAGTCAAAGAAGAGATAAACAAGGTAGAAGAAAAAGTAGGTGAAGTCGAGACAGAAGTCGGTCAAGTTAAAGAAAAAGTAAACAAGTTCGAAGAAGAAGTCAAAGGAGAAATAGACCGGCTTAAACGACAGTTGAGAGATAGAGGAAGCCAGCAGGTGGTATCATCAGGTCAGCGACTAAAACCTCCTTCTTTTGACGGCCAAGGTTCCTGGACGACGTACAAGAGGCAGTTTGAGGCGGCAGCGTGTGCGAACAACTGGGATAATGAGGAAAAGGCCATGGCATTAGTTCTGGCGTTAAGGGGCCAGGCTTCAGAGTTACTCCAAACCATCCCAGTTGAGAAACAAAGGGACTTCAAAGTCTTGGAAGCTGCATTAGACTTGAGGTATGGCGATCAACACCTTGCCCAATTATACCAGGCTCAGCTGAAATCCCGGATGCAAAAAGCTGGGGAAAGTTTACAAGAATTTGAAGCTGCGATAGAGAGGCTGGCACACCTGGCGTATCCAAGTGCACCTAAAGAATTCCAGGAACAATTAGCCGTGGGGGCCTTTTTAAATGGTATAAGGGACGAAGAGGTCAGGCGAGTCCTGAGACTGACGAGACACCAAAGTAGTAGCTTTGCGTGCACTCGAAGTAGAAGCCGCTTACAGGGATACTCCAAGGTCGAGAGTGCGAGCTGTGACTCTCGAAGAATCGCAACCAGAAATGAACCAGAACCCCTTGCTGACTGAGATGCAGAAAATATTCACCAAATTATGCGATAAATTGGATGGCCTCGGAAAGCAGAGAAAACAACAAAATAAAGGGAAGCCGAGCGGAGGTACTAAATGTTACAACTGCGGCAAGGTAGGACACATGAAGCGAGACTGTCGACAACAGAATTCGGAGAGTCGAGTAAATGCTGTGAATGTTGAAGAGAAGCAGGAAAACAGTACCAGGGGGGTTGTTCTGGCTAGGGAATGCAGTGCCCCCAGAGAAATTAAGATTTCCCAGCTTCGAAGAATCGCAAGCAGTCTGTTGTTGCATGGATATGTGAACGGAAGAAAACGTTTGTTTACCATCGACACAGGTACTACGTCATCAATAGTACGGCCAGGATTTATATCGGGCATAAAGATTACCAAGAGGCAAAATGAAGAAGTGATCGTCCGGACAGCTACGGGGGACAGGGCTACGGTTCATGGAGAAGTAGACCTGGGTTTGCAGATTGGACAATTAAGGTTCGACCACAGGGTCATCGTGGCTGACATCACGGATGACTTCATTTTGGGACTGGACATTATGGAACAGTATGGATTTATTGTTGGCGTAGGAAAGCGAATGTTAAGGATTGGGAACAAACAATTTATTCTGTCAAAAGTGAACGACCAATGCGAGAAAACCAGGCTGTTGACAACGCAGGCAGTCAAAACTCCTGCATTATCCAGAAAACCAGACAAGGAAGATTGCAAGCGCTACCCTCAGGTGAAAATATTTCCGAACATGGTTAAAGTCAACACTGTCAAGGTCGATCTTCCAGACAGTTGGTCAAAAACTCTGAGGCAAGAGCAATTGCGCGATGTAGAAATCGGACCCATGTTGAGAGCAAAGGAAGGGGGAACGCGACCAGTATGGAAGGATGTTTCCAACAAAGAAGTGGGGCTGAAGGCTTTATGGTCACAATGGGATTCACTTACGGTCGTAGATGGGCTTTTGAGGAGAGCATGGGAAAGCCCAGATGGGAAGCAGGTTGCCATGCGTCTAGTGATTCTCAGGTGTCGTGTACCAGAAGTACTCCAGGAAGCACATAATGAAACATCCAGCAGACACTTCGGCATAAACAAGACATTGAGTAGAGCACGGGAACAGTTCTATTGGGTTAATAGTCGCCAGGATGTGGAGGCCTGGTGTCGCAAGTGTAAAAATTGTGCTGCCCGTGGAGAACCATTTTCGATGAGCAACTACAGAAATGGAAGCCGAGAACAGCCGAAGAATGATCGAGAGCAGATGAACAGAACTAGTAACCGCTTGAAGGCTCGTTATGATCAGAATGCCAGTACAGGGGGATTCAAGGTGGGGGATCTGGTTTGGCTGTACAACCCACAGCGGAAGGAATGGAGATCCCCAAAACTTCAACCTCCTTGGGATGGACCGTATACTGTTATTACCCGAATTACGTCACAGTATGTTATATGTCATTGATGAATTGAAATAAAATAGCATGTATATGACTGATGCTAAGTGAATAAAAGTTCGCAATCATAATTGGATTGAGCTTCTTTAACAGGCAATTGATAAAAATAGCAAGCATGTGCTAAGTGAATATGAGTTCGCAATCATAATTGGATTGAGCTTCTCTAATAGGTAATTGATAAAAATAGCAAGCATGTGCTAAGTGAATATGAATTTGCAATCATAATTGGATTAAGCTTCTCTAATAGGTAATTGATAAAAATGTGTACTAAGTGAATGAAAGTTTGCAATCATAATTGGATTGAGCATATTTCAAAGATGTCGCACCAGCTATAGCAGCCTTGGCTAAAGAAAAGCTGGCGAGACAATTAAAATAATGAATAATTGATATATTGATACACTTGATAAGCTGGTTTTTAAAAAGTAGGAAGCAATATAGAGTACGTACCGTAACATGCACATAATAAAATAAGTAATAACAAGTCTTCTGAAAATCTAGTTTAATTCGCTTCTCGGTACTATCTTCATGGAGAGACTGAGGCAGATATCTATGGAACGGTCTACCTTTAACTGTCTGTCTTCGTTATTAGACCAGGCAAATCTCAGTGAAAAATGGGTTTGGCGTGAACTGTTTGAGGACAGTTATTTGTTTATCGCAATGGATAGCTCTATTAATGTAGGATGAGTACATAAAGTCGCAAAAAATCTCGACGTGAGCTAAAGCCGCCATTTAGAAAAAATGACCGCCAGAGACATTTTCTTTAAATTCATATATCTCAGTAACCGTTGCTCCGATTTTAGATTTCTTTTTTTTTGTTCCATTCCTCACTTCACATTTTATAGAAAGTATGATTACATATTTTACGATAAATTAAACGATAAACTTAGGAAATTAAAAAATATTTTAAATATTATGGAAATTTAAACTTTTGTAAACTCGAGACGTTTGTACTGAAATTTCTAGTCAGTTTTTGAAAAAATAATTTAAGTAAAAGTTTTTTGGCCGATGTTACTAACTCAAATATTAACGGAGTAATAGTTATTCATATATAAAATTGTAATCATTTTTAATAATGTACATTAAAGTATAAAGGGTGCCCAGTCAGTGTTCTTGTTGTAGAACTCTCCAAAATCGTCCTAAGTTGAAGACATAATCAAAATTCGACTTAGGCAAAAAATTTCATTTAAAGACATTTTTGGGAGTCTGCAGAGGCGCAGATCAGTCCACAAGGACCGTTTTGGGTTCTATAAGGCGTTGGAAAGGACCAGGCGAAAATTCGAAGAAACACCGAATTTTCACTTAGGAAAAATGTTTTTGGTTCAGAATATCAGAGTAGAAGTATATAATGACAAAGATTTATGAATAGTATACTTTTTCAAAAGTATCATAAATTGGACTTTGAAAAATAATATTTTTGGAAGGGCGTCAAAATTTGGCTCAGGAATCGATTTATCGAAAGTACGCCAAAGTTTCACTTGCAGACTAATTTTTCAAAACTGCGTTGAAATTTGGCTTGAAGATCGATTTTTCAAAAGTACGCCAAAATTTCACCCGCAGATTAACTTTTCAAAAGTACCTTGAAATTTGGCTTGAAAATCAATTTTTCAAAAGTACGCCAAAATTTCACCCGCGGATTAACTTTTCAAAAGTACCTTGAAATTTGGCTTGAAAATCGATTTTTCAAAAGTACGCCAAAATTTCACCCGCAGATTAGTTTTTCAAAAGTACCTTGAAATTTGGCTCGAAAATCGATTTTTCAAAAGTACGCTAAAATTGGTCTTAAACTGGATTTTTCAAAAGTACCACGAAGTCAGTTTAAAAAGTACCACGAAAATATACTTTAAATTATTTTTTATTTTTTATTCCTCAACCAAAGACATTGACCTTTGAGGTACGATCATTGAAAGCACAATTCTAAAGTATGAGCATAAAATTTTAACGATGCACTGCATCCAAAAGGCAAAATAGAAGATTTTGTCAAAGCCGGCGTAGTGCCGATAAGCAAAAATTGATAAAAATCAATGCACATGTACAAGGCCGGTTTCTCGCATGGAAAGAGTTTGGATTGACCCAGCGGCTCGCAATTTGGTCGAGCGCGTTGAGTAGTCCAGACAAAGCGATGGTAGAAAAGCCAATAACGGGGCTTTTCAAATGACAAAGTTATAGAGGAAAACGCCTTGTGCATAAAAATCCAAAAATTCAATTTTGCCTAATAGTCGCTCGAAGGTGAGACGCTGCCAAATCGATATTATTAATCGACTGTGATAAGGGTTAGTAAGTCGTGGACTGATCGAACGCCACTCAACTTATGCAGTAATAAGTCCTCTGAATGTGTTTGAGTACGTGAATTTCCACGATACAAGAACTTTAAAGCTAGGTAGTCTCTAGCGAAACTAAATTCATTTAGTAAAACTTTTTTAAGTTAATTTCAGTCAGCCTTAATTATTCATTTACCCAGAGTCTGAAATGATTCTAAAAGCTCGCATTTTGATTCTGAGAAGGTACGTATGAATCTTTTCTACCTAATCGATCGTTAGCGCGAGCGCTCTCGCTTGTATGGTCTGAAAGTCACTACCTTGATTGGGGAAGGCACGATTCTTTCTTGAGAATTTTGTATAACCAATTCTGTTAAATAAACGGATTCTTTGAACTAATGTTTCTTAATTGATCTTGAGGCCTGTTGACGGTCTATAATCCCTGGAACTTTCGTATAGAAAACCGGATGTGTCGAGTTAATTCGCATTAACGTTCGACCTTCTGGTTGTTTTACGGAGGTTCGATAGGGATTTTTTTATGCGTTTTTTGAGAAATATATTCCGTTATTAATGGACCAAAACGCGATTTTCGCGTACCAAAACTAATCCCTCCGCAGAGAAATTCTTCGGTTGGGATTTTTTTATGCAAAAATTCAGGAAATTAAGAGGTGCCTAAACCCCTAACGAGGGAATTCGGGTCCAGAGAGAGCGTAGTTTCCGATCTGTGGTAGTGCAGCCTTGGTCCCGCTTTTCGGCTACCGAAGTCATCTTATCTCGAACCCGCCTGGGAGGTAGAAGAACGGGGTAATACGCGACTGGCGCCCCCTGAGAAATAAATTGGTGTCGCGTCATTTTGACGCCCGGTAGTGCGTTCTTCTACATGGCGCCCAACGTGGGGCGTTGTTAGTCAGCAGGGCTTTCTGGAAAGGATATGGATGAATCAACGCCTTTCCAGTTTTACGACGAGCCGACATCTGTGATGGACAACGTCTCTAGAGGGTTAGAGAGGCCGTGCGCGGAGGATGTACTGGGTAGTTCGGGGGTTGGCCCGAGTACCACTGAAGGAGTCATACAGCCCTCCTCAGAACAAGTGTTCGCCCAAATGGCAGCAGGTCTTGCCAAAGCTCTAAGCGAAGCCACACACGAGCATAAGTATCGGTCGAAGCATCCAAATGCGGAATTTCATGGCTTCGAACACGAAGACCCTGAAACCTTCATTCATCATATGGAGGAATTTTTCGTCCGAGTACGAATTACGCAGGATAACGACCGTCTGTATAAAATATCAGAACAGCTCAAAGACGATGCTAGGAAATGGTTCGAACAATACCGAACCCTAATTACCACGTATCCTCTATTCCTCGAGCGGTTCAGAAGCCGTTACGATTCAGGTGAAGTACTCACCGAAGCAGTAGCTAATTTATTTATATGGCAAGAAACAAGATGCCGAGGAAAATACGTCAGTATTTATTTCCAGGAAGGTATGCCTCTTCAACAGGATCGATCCGTTTAAGCCGGAGGCGATGAAGGCGGCTACCATCTTCAATCAGTTGAGACCTGATATGAAAATGCTCCTAAAGAGTGCCGTCATACTAGATACAAATACACTAGTGACGATGACCGAACAAATGGCCAAAATCATGGATGAGAATAAAGAATTCGAGATTCTGCAAAATGCAAAAAAAAGCAAAGACCGAGAAGCGTCCACCTCTACCGCTTCAGCTCAAGGGAATCAGCAATCGAGCAGTAACTGGAGAACGGAACCCTCCGCATTAGCGAAGCCGTCCTCCAGTTCCTTTGGTGCATCTAGGACACCATTCAATGGATCTCAAAGAAGAGATAATCCGCCAGCACCAAGGGTGCATTTTGCGAATAATATTTCCTCGCTGCCCAGAGGGGATATACCGAGAAGGGGTACTGGAGACGTAAGGAACTCCCGAGTCCCGTATCGCCCTTGCAGATATTGCCCAACGGAGCAGTGGCATTTTCATGCAGAATGCCCAAACAATCCCTATCGTAATATGAATACGGGAAACCAAGCGGGGGTCAGAGGCGATGGCCCAGGCCGAACTGTACCAGCCCCGCCTACCAGGCCCCAGCAGGCTCGAAGCGACCCTCGGGGAAGCTCCGAAGCAAGAAGTTTAAATTAAAAAACTTCGATGACCTTCCTGACCTTAATTACCTGTTTAAGGATCAAGAAGTCAACCTATCTCCCCACCGATTCACTCCATTAGAATCTATCAATCAAACCAACGACGCTTTCCCTCTGCCTCGCATTAAGATTATAATTAATAATCGAGCGGTTAACGCTTTATTGGATACAGGTTCGACAAGGAATATTATCCAACCGAAATTTTTGAACGACATTGATCAACTTACAGCTCCCCAAACTTTTGTTATGGCTTGTGGCGATGGTTTAGTAGAATCCCTCGGGACTACGACCATAAACGTTAATGTACTAGATGTACCCTTTCAGACCACGTTTCAGGTCATTCAAAATTTAAATGAAGAGCTCATTCTGGGAGCCCCGTTTTTATATGCTCACAATGTCGTATTCGATTATCAACGTAAATGTGTCTACGTCGGCACTGAAGAGCGAATAACCGTCTTCTGGAATCAAGCGGCACATCAAGCAAGGAAGCAATGCCGGCTTCCCGAAGAACTGATCATCGGAAACGATAATTTAAAACCTCTATTCGAGGAATTCGCTGAATTGTTCACCGCGGTGCCTACCCAAGCTACCACGGTGACAACGAAACATAAAATAAAAGTTAAAGACGACCGCCCGTTCAATATCAAACCCTACCCCATGTCTCCTTCTAAGAAAAAAGTTATGTACGATCAAATTGAAGAGATGCTGAAAGCCGGGGTCATAGAACCGAGTACCGCTCAGTACAGTTCGCCTCCCATTATAATTGAAAGGCCCGGCAAGAAGCCTCGCTTCTGCATTGATTATCGTCACTTAAATGAAGTAACGGAAGACGAAGCATCCGTCTTACCAAAGATATACGAGAGTATAAAGGATCTAGGAAACGCCAACATATTTACGGTGTTGGACCTCAAGAGCGGATATTGGCAAATCCCTCTTGAGGAGTCGTCAAAAAACTATTCTACGTTTACAACATTAGATGGAGCATCTTACCGATTTAACGTGATGCCTTTCGGATTGAAGACCGCTCCATGTACATTCCAAAAATTTATGGCAAGAGACGTATTGACCGGCTACTTGCATCATTTCTGCAAAGTATATCTCGATGATATTATCATCTACAGTGAAAATATAGAACAGCATGTAAACCATCTGAGAGCCGTCTTTGAACGCCTGCGTTTGCATAATTTAAAGGTGTCACCGGAAAAATGTGTGGTAGCCACGTCAAGCATAACCTATCTCGGGCATCAAATAAATGCCAACACCACTCAACCATTAGAAAAACACATATTACAGATACAAAATTATCCGGCCCCTACGACGAGGCGCCAGCTTCAGAGTTTCCTTGGTCTATGTAATTGGGTACGTGAATATATCCCTAATGTTGCAATAATTACAAAGCCCTTGACCCGACTACTCTCGAAAGACTGGCGCTTCAAGTGGAATCCGGAAGCCCAAGAAGCTTTTATTTTACTAAAAGAAGTATTGAATAAACCTCTAGGACTGCACCGGCCAGATTTCAATAAAATGTTCATACTGCAGACGGACGCATCCTTAATAGGATTATCTGCAGTATTATATCAATTGGGGGATAATGACCAGAAGCACATCGTCTCTTATGCTAGTAATACGTTATCTCCGACGGAGAGAAAATACCATATTAATGAATTGGAATGTTTGAGCGTCGTTAATTATATAAGGAAATACAAAATATATTTGGCAGACCGTCCATTTATAGTCAAAACCGACAATCGAGCTTTACTATGGTTAAATAAGCATAAGGACGAGAAAACGAAATTTACACGTTGGTCATTATTACTTCAGGAATACAGCTTCACAATAGAACATTGTCCCGGTAAAGAAAATATATTGGCAGACTATTTGAGCAGAAATCCTCAAGGCCCGAACGTCGAAGCAGACGACGAAGAGGAGAGAATGTATCCACCAAAATTCTCGTACAAGGAACGAATATCAGTGATTACCACATTGGAATTAAACGATCAGGTCAGAGAAGCGCAAACGCACTCCAGAGATATCCAAGACCAAATTGAACGATGGAATACTCTAGTGCGACAAGCCAATAAAACCGAGGCAGAGGTGAAATTCGTCAATACAAGACAAGTGATAGGCGGCACACTTTGGACAAGAGGCGAAAATGTTATAGAAAAATTATACGTACCAAAACGTATGGTCATGAGAGTAATATCTCATTTTCACGACCGACCGGAAGTAGGTCACCCCGGCCGCGATGAAACTGTTAGAATCATCTCGGGCCGCTATTATTTTAATAATTTGTCGAGACTAGTTAACAAATATTTAAATGAGTGCATTATTTGTAATTCCGTAAAAAGCAGACAATCACAACCGAAGGCTCCTCTCAGAAGCCATGCTCCATCGCATCCGTTCGAAGTTCTAAGCGTCGATGTAATCGGACCGCTTCAGCGAACCAAAGATGCAGATAACCGATATATATTAATGGTAGAGGATGTATTTAGTAAGTGGGTCGAAGCCAAGGCGTTCACCCAAGTTAGTGGAAAAACAATAGCACAATTTATCGAAGAGGAACTAGTGGCGAGATATGGCGTTCCGAGGGTCATCATTTCCGACCAGGGAGGCCACTTCAATTCCGGCTTTTACGATACGTTCTGTACACGTAACAATATTGAAAGATTCTTCACAGCAGCTTACCACCAACAGGCCAATCCAATAGAAAGGAGGGTGCAAGAAGCTAAGAAGATCTTAAAAACCTTATTATATGGTTCACCCAACGACGAGTGGGATCGACATGTTAGTCAGATGGCATATATCTTGAGAACAAGAAAAAACGCCGCTACGGGGCATACGCCCAGTTTCGTAGTACTCGGTTATGAATTACCGCAGATTGGTGATTGGAATATGTTCGCTTATAGACAAGAACGTCGTAATCAAGCGGACGTTCCCCGCCTTGAAAGAGTCAAGGAGATTCGTAAAAATCAAACAAATTACCAATGGCGTTACGCGCCCAAAGTGGCGGTAACGCCGGTCGTATATAAAGTGGGAGATATGGTAATGACTAAAAGGATCAGGAAGGATCATACCTTCACACCGTCGTGGAGTGGGCCACACAAGGTTTTAAAGAGATTGTCCAATGAAGTTTACCTCATTCACAAGGGGGTAACTTCGACGAGATTACATGTCGATGCCATCAGGCCGGCACCTAAGGGAGACCCCGATGTTGAATTGGAATTGTCTGAAGAATCAGAAGATAGTCCGGATGAAATTCATCTTAGTGACGACGCTTCCTCATCAGACAATGAGATCGCGCCCAGGTCAGAGCGACGTAGCGATACCACACTAGTTCAAATCAATGTTCCCGCAAGTGCTCAAGATGAGCCGGATGTAATAAGTCGAGATCCCGAAGATGCTCGAGATGAGCCAGATATAGAAGAGTCACCTCTAGATATTTCTGAGGTCGACCACGGCTAATAGCCGTTTTCGCTTTTTTTTATATTTTTTCTCAAAATTCTAAGTAGCGATTTTGACCTATATGCGGTCGAATCGAAAATTTAAAGTCTACTCCATGAGCAGACATGGAAAGACGGCGAACCCGACGCAAGAGCGCGATCCGGTAAGCCTAGCTTCTCAAGAGCGAGAGCCGCCAAGTTCGAGTAATGGACGTAGGCATAAGTACGAATTAGTACGAGTTTCGGAAGCTGTTTTTCTTATGCAAGAAGACAACTTCTATTTTAATCATTTTAAGTCAACAAAATTAACGTATACCCCAAATGGAAACTACGAGTTTCAGAAGCCGTTCTTCGCTCAAGAAGACGCTTCGATTTTTTTTTTTTTTATACTTTTTTCACAAGTCGTGATGACCGCACGAGTATCGTAAGCCGATTTAATCTACCTTACGAAGTAGAAACTACGAGACGAGTTTCAGAAGCCGTTCTTCGCTCAAGAAGACGCTTCGATTTTTTTTTTATACTTTTTTCACAAGTCGTGATGACCGCACGAGTATCGTAAGCCGATTTAATCTACCTTACGAAGTAGAAACTACGAGACGAGTTTCAGAAGCCGTTCTTCGCTCAAGAAGACGCTTCGATTTTTTTTTTATACTTTTTTCACAAGTCGTGATGACCGCACGAGTATCGTAAGCCGATTTAATCTACCTTACGAAGTAGAAACTACGAGACGAGTTTCAGAAGCCGTTCTTCGCTCAAGAAGACGCTTCGATTTTTTTTTATACTTTTTTCACAAGTAGTGATGACCGCACGAGTATCGTAAGCCGATTCAATCTACCTTACGAAGAACCAATTTCTAACCATTATAAGTTAACAAAATTCATGTTAGAAAAATATTTCATTAAAAACAACACATTGTGTTTGTTAGTCGACGCGTCCCAGTCGACGACTTGCTAAAAAAGTCAATCTAGTTGCAGAACTGCATTTTCCATGTGCAGAAATGGAAAGATGACCCAGCCTGTCGCAAGGGCGCGGCATGGTGAAGTCTGGAACTCAAAGGCGAGGACCGTCCAAGCTGCGGCATGGAGATATAGACAGCCTCTTCTAGAAAGGGCCGAAGTCAAGCAAGAGCGAGACCAGGGCGAAAAAGCGAGTGCAACGAATTAGTGAGAGTGGACGCTAATCAAAATTGTGCTACGCTTCGCACCTCGACGCGGGTGTAATTAAGTTGATAAAAATGTTGTATCAACTTGGCGTATTGTTTAAAAAATGTATTTATTTTTAAGTTAGATAGGCGAATCAGCCGTCTGCCCCAATTAAGGCCGTTATTTTTAAAACATCTGTACCATAGGTCAGACCGTCAAATGAAGGCATACAGACATACAAGTGAATATGGAAATTAAAGGCAATCGATGAGTAGAAAAGATTCAACCAAAGGAGGGGAGTGTTGTAGAACTCTCCAAAATCGTCCTAAGTTGAAGACATAATCAAAATTCGACTTAGGCAAAAAATTTCATTTAAAGACATTTTTGGGAGTCTGCAGAGGCGCAGATCAGTCCACAAGGACCGTTTTGGGTTCTATAAGGCGTTGGAAAGGACCAGGCGAAAATTCGAAGAAACACCGAATTTTCACTTAGGAAAAATGTTTTTGGTTCAGAATATCAGAGTAGAAGTATATAATGACAAAGATTTATGAATAGTATACTTTTTCAAAAGTATCATAAATTGGACTTTGAAAAATAATATTTTTGGAAGGGCGTCAAAATTTGGCTCAGGAATCGATTTATCGAAAGTACGCCAAAGTTTCACTTGCAGACTGATTTTTCAAAACTGCGTTGAAATTTGGCTTGAAGATCGATTTTTCAAAAGTACGCCAAAATTTCACCCGCAGATTAACTTTTCAAAAGTACCTTGAAATTTGGCTTGAAAATCAATTTTTCAAAAGTACGCCAAAATTTCACCCGCGGATTAACTTTTCAAAAGTACCTTGAAATTTGGCTTGAAAATCGATTTTTCAAAAGTACGCCAAAATTTCACCCGCAGATTAGTTTTTCAAAAGTACCTTGAAATTTGGCTCGAAAATCGATTTTTCAAAAGTACGCTAAAATTGGTCTTAAACTGGATTTTTCAAAAGTACCACGAAGTCAGTTTAAAAAGTACCACGAAAATATACTTTAAATTATTTTTTATTTTTTATTCCTCAACCAAAGACATTGACCTTTGAGGTACGATCATTGAAAGCACAATTCTAAAGTATGAGCATAAAATTTTAACGATGCACTGCATCCAAAAGGCAAAATAGAAGATTTTGTCAAAGCCGGCGTAGTGCCGATAAGCAAAAATTGATAAAAATCAATGCACATGTACAAGGCCGGTTTCTCGCATGGAAAGAGTTTGGATTGACCCAGCGGCTCGCAATTTGGTCGAGCGCGTTGAGTAGTCCAGACAAAGCGATGGTAGAAAAGCCAATAACGGGGCTTTTCAAATGACAAAGTTATAGAGGAAAACGCCTTGTGCATAAAAATCCAAAAATTCAATTTTGCCTAATAGTCGCTCGAAGGTGAGACGCTGCCAAATCGATATTATTAATCGACTGTGATAAGGGTTAGTAAGTCGTGGACTGATCGAACGCCACTCAACTTATGCAGTAATAAGTCCTCTGAATGTGTTTGAGTACGTGAATTTCCACGATACAAGAACTTTAAAGCTAGGTAGTCTCTAGCGAAACTAAATTCATTTAGTAAAACTTTTTTAAGTTAATTTCAGTCAGCCTTAATTATTCATTTACCCAGAGTCTGAAATGATTCTAAAAGCTCGCATTTTGATTCTGAGAAGGTACGTATGAATCTTTTCTACCTAATCGATCGTTAGCGCGAGCGCTCTCGCTTGTATGGTCTGAAAGTCACTACCTTGATTGGGGAAGGCACGATTCTTTCTTGAGAATTTTGTATAACCAATTCTGTTAAATAAACGGATTCTTTGAACTAATGTTTCTTAATTGATCTTGAGGCCTGTTGACGGTCTATAATCCCTGGAACTTTCGTATAGAAAACCGGATGTGTCGAGTTAATTCGCATTAACGTTCGACCTTCTGGTTGTTTTACGGAGGTTCGATAGGGATTTTTTTATGCGTTTTTTGAGAAATATATTCCGTTATTAATGGACCAAAACGCGATTTTCGCGTACCAAAACTAATCCCTCCGCAGAGAAATTCTTCGGTTGGGATTTTTTTATGCAAAAATTCAGGAAATTAAGAGGTGCCTAAACCCCTAACGAGGGAATTCGGGTCCAGAGAGAGCGTAGTTTCCGATCTGTGGTAGTGCAGCCTTGGTCCCGCTTTTCGGCTACCGAAGTCATCTTATCTCGAACCCGCCTGGGAGGTAGAAGAACGGGGTAATACGCGACTGGCGCCCCCTGAGAAATAAATTGGTGTCGCGTCATTTTGACGCCCGGTAGTGCGTTCTTCTACATTCTCTCAGAAGATTATGCAAAACGGCCAACTTTATAAAAAACTTTCTTAACAAAACTTTCAATGTTTCGTCTCTACTGCAACTTAAAATTATTTTCAATTATACAAGGTGTCACAAAAACGAGTCACAAAAGAAAGTATAATTTTTTTAAATAGAACAGCCTGTATTTCATTAACGCCAGTTAAGCCTCTAAGGGTCCTATAATACACCCTAAAATATTTTGCCAAGTTATTTTTTTCTGTTTTTTCTTGGCAGTTTAGAAACATTTTTGACTGGCATATCTCCGCGATTTATTTATCGTCATTTCTAAAAATGTGGGATGTTGTTTGATAATGATGTATTTACTGAAAAACATTTTTGAAATAAATCTTTAGTATATCGGGTGTCCAAAATATTTGCGTACATTTCTTGATATTTAATTATTATTTTTCTTATTTTTTTTAAATGGAATGCCTAGGTATACTTTTTTTACATGAATGAATAAAACATACAATTCCTCACATTTTAATATCTCTTTATTTCTATTTAAAACGTTTTTTGAGATATGATTATATCAAATAATTTTTGCGTAAATTAAGGTGCTCTTTATTTTAGCATTAAAATTTATATTTTGTTTTACATTTTTTTCAATTTTTTTAAATGGAATGCCTATAATTTTTTTAAATGGATGAGTAACGCTTACGATTTCTCACATTTTGATATCGTACACTTTCTTTTATGAACGGTTCTTGAGCAATAATTTTTTTTCACGATATTGAAACTAACCTAGCAACTGCTCAAAATGTCCACCATTTTGATTCAGGTAACACTGAGGTCTCTTGATAAATGAGCGCCTTACACAGTGTAACTATCAACATTTATACGATTGAAACACCGACGAATCCTTTCCATCAGATCTCCTCGAGTCGTTGGTTCTACTTTATAAACGTCTGACTTCACAAATCACCAAAGAAAAAACCCACTGAAGTCAGGTCGGCCATGTAATGAGACCTAACTTAATTTAATAAAACAATAAATTAGATATTATTTAACAATTTATTAAAATATTGGACCTCCTCTTCCTATCCACCTTTCAGGAAACTGATTACTAATGGCCTGACGAACATTTCTACTAAAATATGGTGGTACACCTTCAAGTTGTAATCACATATTATTTGTAATGTAATCAGGAATATGCTCGATTATTTGTGGAAACGTATTTTGCGTAAAATCTAAGAAGATTGCTCCATTCACATTTCCCTCAAAAAAGCAAGGATGAATAACATAATCATGTACAATTCCTCCCCTTACATTTAATCTTTGGTTCTGATTTTTCTGTGCAACATGAGAGTTTTCTCTGGCATAATAATGGAAATTGTGCCTATTCACAAATCCGTTACGATGAAACGTTGATTCATCCGTGAACAATACAAATTTGAAAAATTCTTCATTTTCTCCAATTTGGTTTTGAGCCCACTGGCAAAAATTTAATCTACGATTTAAATCCACATCCCGAAGCTCTTGATGCAGCTGAGCTCGATAGGCGTGAAACTTATTTTTACGAAGACATAGGGAAACACTAGATTCGCTGACCACTAAAACCCTACTTAACTCCCGAAGACTTGCCATAGGATTTTCGATTACCGCTAAAGTTATAGCCAGCTCATTTTCTTCATTACAATATATTTCGTCGTCTCGCCTTCTTTTCATATGCAAAATTTCTAGTACGTTCAAAACGTTCTTTCAAATTTTCTAGAGACCTCACATCAGGACATCTTCTATAGGGATATTTTTGACCATACATTTTTGATGCCAATAAACAATTTCCATCACATTCACCAATAACGTAACATTTACCATAGATATTAAATCTAATTCGTATTTTTAAATATTAACAATATTAAATCAACTTAATCACGATAATCTTAAACACATTAGAGAAATGTCATAGAGTGAAAAACAAACGCAACACAAAAGACCAAAGCCATACTAGATTTTAATGCTAAAATAAAAAGCACCTCAATTTACGCAAAACTTATTTGAAATAATCATTATCTCAAAAACGGTTTGAAATAAAAATTAAGTGTATAATATTAGCATGTGGGGAATTTTATGCTTTATTCATCCATGTAAAAAATATAGGCATTCCATTTAAAAAATTTGAGAAAAATAATAATTAAATAACAAAAAATGTAAACAAATATTTTGGACACCCGGTATAATAAAAAATTATTTCAAAAATGTTTTTCAGAAGATGCAGCATAATCGAATAACACCCTAAATTTTTAGGAAAAACAATTAATAAATCGCGGAGATATGGTAGTCAAAAAATGTTTGTAATTTGCCAAAAAAAACAGGAAAAAAATTATAACTTGGCAACGCTGCATTCGATTGGCAAAAAATTTTAGGGTATAATTCAGGACCCTTAGAGCCTTAATTGGCGCCAAAAAATTAGAGGATATTCCTTTAAAAAAATTGTACATTCTTGTGTAACTCCTTTTTGTGACACCTTGTATAATTGAAATTTCACGTTATAGTAGAGATGAAACGTTGAAAGTTTTGTTAAAAAAGTTTTTTTATAAAGTTGCCCGTTTTTGCACAATCTTCCGAGGAAGCACTAACTGGACACGTTGTATATTTCCAAGAACTCAAGTCTTATTTTCTTCAGTTATCTTCTATTTTATGCCTAAAGATGTAATAACACTTTCGATTGTACATAAAAAGGGGAAGAGAAAAAAAAAAAGAAATCTAAAATCGGAGCAATGGTTCCTGAGATATGTCCTTCTAAAAGAAACGGTTCTGGCGGCCATTTTTTCTAAATGGTGGCTTTAGCTCACATTGGGATTTTTCGGGACTTTTATATCCTCATCCTACATGAATAAAGCTATCCATTTCGATAAAGAAATAGCTATCCCCAGATAGTTCATACTCAAAACTGGATTTGCCTGCACTATATGGACGTCGTAGGTCATCAGCGGTTAGTAGCACGAGCAGTTTGGTTCGGCCCCATATTCTTGTCCCGACTGGAACAGCTGTAGAATATCCATGGTATTTTATTTTCTGCATAATTATTTAAAAACACTGTCAAAAGCTATTAAACTTCATTCTTCATTATGAATCTTTTGACAACTGTCTTGGATTTTTGCATGGACTCTGAGGAGGCATACAACGCGTGAAGACGTTCGGGGTCACCAATATAGCCAAGTAAGGCTATTAAATAAGATACAAATCAACTTTCAAAGATTTTAATTTCGATTTCAAAATGTAAATTTTTGTAATAATTTAAATTGTTTTTTTGATATCCATAGTGATGGAACATATACTCATAAGTATGTAGGCTAGTACCCTACACCCAAACAAGCAGTGCCGGAATTTTCAGTCGGCATAATAACCACCACTGGGCTCATAAAAATCCGCACGTAACCGCTACAGTTAATCGTCAAGGACGATTTGGATTTGGTGTGGTTTTATCGGTTACCAAATAATAGGTCCTAATTTTTATCACGGTAATGTGAATACCGAAAATTTTATTAACATTCTACGACAAGAAATAGAGCCCTTTGTAGAGCCCCAATATGCCTGAAAGACAATTTCAAAGATTAACTTACAAACACGATGGCGCCCCAAGTCATACGTCAAATCAATCACGAAATTATTTAATTGCTCAATTTGGGGAGGATTGGATAGGTATCTATATATCACTCAGGACTAGTTTATCAATGCCTAGTTAGGTAAGTTAACTAAATTGATAACTAACAATCAATTTAGCTAAATGGACATTAATAAACAACAAAGTAGTTTAGTAGTTTATATTACATTTTTCGAAAATTAACCACTTTTTCTAGAGATAAGTATGACATGATATATCATTGGATAGCTAATTTATGTTCTGATCGAATAATGTAATAATTTACAGGGTCTTCTATTTAAAAAAAACACAAGTTACGTCTGTATCTCGAAAACTGAGGCATGCATAATTTTCTTCTTATCAGCAGCGGATTCTACTCAAAAAAGTGCCTTAAGAATGTGTTACTCGATTTTTGATTCGACACTTGGTAATTGAGATATAGAGGTCATCCAAAAACGCCAATTTTCCAAAAACGCTCTGTAGCTCGGTAGTCGAAAAAGATTCGCGATTTGCGCCTTTGTTCGTTTCTCGAAAATCGAGCTCACTATATTGGCTTTTGTCTATCTGCCATAGTTTTACAGAAAACCCCAAATCCCATCTAATTTGGTCCACCCTGTACAAACCATGTAGTACAACATTTGGAATATGAATACCTTCAAATGTGTGGCTACAGGTGGTTAGGTACTGGCAAAAATAGTATTCCATCAAGAAAGCATCATTAAACTGTGAGTTGCCTTTGGTACTGATAAAAACTTTACTATACTGATCTATCTGCACTCGAAATAGTAAAAGATATTAAACATAGAAAGTCTCTTCCCTTATGATGTCAAATAAACACAAAGGGACCATCTAAAGTTCGTCTGAATGACAGCTCTTATGTAGGAAGCGAGACGTAGAGAAGACTTTATGACATATGTCAATTGCTTTAACAAAATAACACATGTAAATGCATTATAGTCCAATCAATGAATGCTCAAAAGGGGATTGTAGAGGACATTTTGGAGGGGAGAATTTTAATCTTCAGGAATGTGTTGGGGGTAGTTAGGAGGTAAACATACTAAAAGTCCCCACCCCTAGCCCCGCCGCTACAGGGGGGAGGGGGGTTGAAAGGTTCCTTTTTTCGATTCTTCGCTTATAACTCGGAAACGATGCGTCGTACGGAAAAAGGTAATCTATACAAAAATAAACATAATTAAATTTTCTACAAGAATGTTTATATTATTTTTTTTCCTACCTGTTGTAGTTTACGAGATATTCACCAGCGAAAATCGATAATTAATAAAAAAAATCAATTATGTATCTTAAATTATTCTGTCAAAACGGCTTACCGTGATCTGCTAATAAATCACAGTTACAAAATAATTTTTATTTTACAACACTCGATGTATTTACTAACCTAATGTTTTGTCAAAATCTATACATTTCCTTAAATATACAGTGTGATTCACTTAAAATGAAGACACCCTTATAACTTTTTTATTATGTTTCCGATTTGAGTCAAATTTTACTCAAGTACAGAACAAATTAGGATCTACTTATGACCAGAAGAACATCCACCTGCTACAAATGCAAAGCCACCTGCGCTACCAATATATGTTGAAAAAAATGAAAAATCATATTATGCATTTTTTATCGCCAAATTTTGTTAACGAAAATTGTTCAGAATTGTCCAAAAACCTTAAGTCCAAAATTTAACCAAAATAAAAAAAATTCAAAAATTAAAATTTTTAAAATCTTTAAAATATTTATTTTTAAAAAAATTGCAAATTGCTTTATAACTATGTGGCAGCTTGGGTTTTAATCCAATAAATGAATGCCCAAAAGGAGATATTAGAGGACATGGGGGGGAGGGAATTTCTTTCTTCAGGAATGTGTTCGCGGTATTTAATATGTAATAATGACAAATAAAATTACATCTTATAATCTCATAAATTTTGTTGGCCTGGCTCTCTTGGGACGAGAGGGTCCGGCTTCTTGTTCCGACTCCAAAACTTCGACATCCCCGTCGTCGTCTTCATCTGTTCCTTAATTATTGGATTCAGTGTCTACACGGAATGTGGGGAGTTCTACGTCATCTTCTTCATCATCCTCGTTCATTAAAATTGACACTCCGTTTAAACAGTTCCCCTAGCAGTTCTGGCATAAAGGGGAGCAATTCATGGATACTTTCTTGCAGCTACATCTGGCGCTGCTGCAATCTTTAGTGCACTTGCAAAAAATCAAGTCTAAAATTATTTTTGGTGCCGCTGGGTCTTTGGTCAGGAGCTAGATACTTTGCATTGTGCTCCCAACCCCACATCTCTGGGGGTAGCTGATTTCCCAACCAGAGCTGCACCTGGTGAAATGTGCGAAATGAATGCTCTTTTGTTGCCCCCTCGCTTGGTGGAAGTGATGAGAGATCTGGTTTGATATTTGCTACGGATTTCAAAAATGAATGGTATCGGTAGATGTTGAGGGAGCTGTCCTTTGCTGGGGCGCCATACCATTTTAGCATACATAATCGTCCAGCTTCTTCAACATCAACATGAGAGGAGGAAGGGTTGTGAAACACTTCGGCTGCTCTTCGAACATCAGGATGTTTTTTGTAGAGTTTTATAAAACCAAGTTTACTCTTCCGGAATGTTGCAGACGTTGAATCGCAGCCAGTAAAAGCATGCAGGAACAGAATTTCTTTCAGTCCCAGTTGCTGAATTTGGTGGGTGGAGTAAATATTGGTTTGAACTTTTCCTCTGCCAGGTTTTATGAATAAAATATTGCGGTCTGGTGGAGTCTTTGCAGTATGCATCACTGCGAGGTCTACATCTTTTCCAATGACAGCCACATTGGATGTTTCTCTTATAGATTGTGCAATACCTGTACTTACAATCAGCACGTCAGCATCGTCTGATGCTTGCTACGTTGTGATGCCGTTTTCGTGCAGTTTAGACATCAGTAGACTGATCAGTCTATCTTTATTGTGCTGATTGGAGAGGAATAAATCTTGATTCACTGTTATTTCGGTGTCCACATTGAAATGGATATCTACCGACTTTTTCATTCGGTAGCGTCTTCCCTGCTCTGCTGCCTTAGTGCTATTTTGTGAGTTGTTGTATCCATCAAAAACAACTATGCATCTCCTCCCTTACACTATCTGTGACACCACGCCCTATCTTTATGCCGCCTTGGGCACTGAAGCTTCACATCAGATTGGTCTCAATTGTCATATCCGACCAAACGCATTTGGGCATTCATTTATTGGATTAAAACCCAAGCTGCCAGATAGTTATAAAGCAATTTGCAATTTTTTTAAAATAAATATCTTAAAGATTTTTAAAATTTTAATTTTTGATTTTTTTTATTTTGGTTAAATTTTGGACTTAAGGTTTTTGGACAATTCTGAACAATTTTCGTTAACAAAATTTGGCGATAAAAAAATGCATAATATGATTTTTCATTTTTTTCAACATATAATGGTAGCGCAGGTGGCTTTGCATTTGTAGCAGGTGGATGTTCTTCTGGTTATAAGTAGATCCTAATTCGTTCTATACTTGAGTAAAATTTGATTTAAATCGGAAACATAATAAAAAAGTTATAAGGGTGTCTTCATTTTAAGTGAATCACACTGTATATTTAAGGAAATGTATAGATTTTGACAAAACATTAGGTTAGTAAATACATCGAGTATTGTAAAATAAAGATTATTTTGTGACTGTGATTTATTAGCAGACCACGGTAAGCCGTTTTGACAGAATAATTTAAGATACATAATTGATTTTTCTTATTAATTATCGATTTTCGCTGGTGAATATCTCGTAAACTACAACACATAGGAAAAAAAATAATATAAACATTTTTGTAGGAAATTTAATTATGTTTACTTTTGTAGAGATTACCTTTTTTCGTACGACGCATCGTTTCCGAGTTATAAGCGAAGAATCGAAAAAAGGAACCTTTCAACCCCCCTCCCCCCTGTAGCGGCGGGGCTAGGGGCGGGGACTTTTAGTAAGTTTACCTTATAACTAACCCCAACACATTCCTGAAGATTAAAATTCTCCCCTCCAAAATGTCCTCTACAACTCTTTCGTTGACTGGACTATAACGCCTACAGTAAAAATGTTTATAACCTTATAGGTGCCAGCCAAAGTTACTGGCAGAATTGAGGAATGGAAAAGAAAATATACAAAATTTAAAAGAAAAACCAATATAGAACGAAATATAATTTAATATACAGAAATACTTGTAAAATATACACGTAAACCAGTAATAGGGTATGTAGAGGGCCTTTAGTTGACCGAAGCGTGGGAACTATTGACACTATGAATTCTGATGTATTAGAAGTATTTTTGCTTGATTAATATATTCTTACTTTATTAACCAATCAAAACGTACATTTTCAAAAAAATCGACCAATAGGATTTGTCTAAAGTGAGAAAAACGGCTATTGATAAGTGGAAAAAATCGAGAAAAATGTATGTTACTTTTTTCGTAGTAGCCATGTGTCAAACTAAAAAAGTCATGGAAATTATTAAAATCTGACATTTCACGTTTTCATTTTTATTTCTGTACACAAAATGAATTAGAAAAAGCGATTTGGTGATGTTTCACAATAAAATATTAACGAAGCTATGAATGAAAATGTCCCCGTTAAAACGAGAAACACTGAAAATTCTATATGGAAACAATTTAAAGCCTTTTGCAAAGAGTATTATTCCCTCGAAAAAGATACGACTACTATGATGAACTTGCAAATATTTTGACTGACTGGGGTTATAACACGATAAAGAACATTTTCTAATGTTTTTATTTTTTATTATAAATCGTTATTTTTAAAACATTAAATAAACAGTTTTGTTGTTTTAATAATTATTTTAGATATTTTTTAATCATATATTAATCTTCTGTAATACACACGAGGTTGATTTTCTACTTGGGTAAATTTTTTTTTGAGTGACTCAAACCTGTTTTCCATGAAAATTATGCTCGAATTAAGGGACATAGAAAAAATCGCTCCACTTCGTGTCTCGATTTTTCCATGCCCTTAATTCTCGAATAATTTTCATGGGAAAACAGGTTTTTGTCCAAAAAAAAAATGTACCCAGTAAAATATCGACCTCTTGTGTATTAATACCCGAGAAAATTATATTATTTTGACAGTTGACAGCTGCCAAATTCTGTCAGTCATTTATACTTTAATTATTTTTATTAACACTATGAAATAATAAAACTGCGAGTTGGCAAATATGTCCAGTGTCAAAAGTAACTATTGATTGACAGATGTCAAATGTTCCATTTGAGCGGTTTAAAAACCAGTATTGGAATTTGACAGTTATCAAAGTAGCGTACAAAATAATTTGCACAAATGGAAGAAACAAAATTATTATGTATGTACCATGTGCTAAAATTATTAATCGATTACCGGATAGACTCAGTGACAGTTAAAAACTTCCAATTTTACCATGTTGCACCAAAAATTAGTCGAAAAACACTGTTTCTGCTGTTTTGTCAGGATGGGCAAAAAATGCATATTTTTTTAACATTATTCTTTGACAGTTTTAACATACTTAATACCACCCTGGTACACTATTTCCTACCTTCAGTTAAGGGTTACAGTAAATTAAAGAAACTACAATTTCAGATGTATTATTTGAATAACAATAAGAGTTAAGTTTCTTCCAAAATGTGAAAAATATATTTCATGAATGAATTGTACATCATTCTAGGCCCTAAAAATATTACCTCACAATATATTGTAGCAGTTACATTTAAGGAGCCTATTCATAAATGGAGGACGTAGTGCGAACAACAGCATAATACGTCTTTGGCATGCGAATTCGAATAGGAATTTCTTGTATGAAAAGATCCAGCTGTTCAGAAAACTGTAGAATTATTTTGTTTACCTTTTCAGGACAAAAATGGTTGAAATACTTCCAGGTGTTTAGATTTAGGTAGTTTAGGATTATATATTATATTCTTTTTCAATGGGTGTTTTATAAATCTTCTTTTCTGTAATGTTCTACAACGTAATTCACTAAATGGAGCTATAAGGATGTGCAGTACTTTACTGCAAATGAAATATATTAAATTTTTCCGTTTTTTTTTATTAATTACTAAGTCAACGTCAATGGCAATTAATAATAATAAAAATTTATTTTCCATAATGACAACATTACAATTGTACAGGAATAGTTATCTTAAAAACTAGGTAAAATAAATTAATAGTTTAAAAAACTAAAAAAAACATGCTTTTATAAATACTGCACTAAAAAGCAAAAACCGCTGCCCAAGGAATCACTACTTCCACATACAGATTTTAGATCCAACTCACTCACAACGAAAAAATTTTGTATGTGGAAATAATTGCTTACTGAACTTTAATAATATAATATTTGAAATCGTCTACCCCAAAAACCTATAAAAAGATACCCCACATCGGTAGTGGGGTGGGGGTGGTGATAAGGGGGTGGTAGTGGGGGTGGATGAAGCAAAAAAATACTTTGAGGATTCTGGTTCTTGCGCGCACACTAAATCACAATTTTTTTTCATCCCCTTTCATAATGAGGTGGGGGTGGTAATGGGCGTGGCTAATGCCAATCATTTTTTTGAGACCTTAACTTCTCTTGTATATACTAAATACCAATTTTCTGGACTCTTACCTGCTTGATTTACCCCAAATTTACCCCAATTTTCCCCCAACCCTTTGACGGAACAAGATGAAAATATAATCTAGTTCCAGATCTCGTTAAAGTACATATGTGTACCAAATTTCAAGTCTCTCTTAAACGGTTCCAGAGTAAACGTGCGCACAAAAAAAGTTACAGACAGAATTTTTTTTTTTCGCTCAAACTTAAAATCTCGACGTTTCATGACATTCTTAGCTTATTATATATATCTACCTCCGATTAACACATGTGAGGCTCATTTTGCTATATACAATGAACATGTGAGACCCATTTTCACTTGTGAGACCCGCTAACGGGACTCGCTTCGTTTTATGACGTATATACCTTTTTTTATTGGTCCCCCTGACCCCACCACATCTCCAGAAAAAAAATTGTTGGGACTCGGAATATATCACCTCTTATATTGATTTTAGTTAGCACATATTTGAATGGTGGCGCCACAGTGGAGTTGTATATACTTTAGCATATCACAATGCGAGACCCTGCATATAATCACGGATTTTATCAATTACGAGTCATTTAAATTTAGCAACACTGCATTGAACATTATTGGCAGTTTATGCTTTCAATTTTTAATATAATCTTAGACCATGCAGGCATGCGCTTCGCTACATCTTTTATACAAACGATCTTTATTGTAGGTTTGGAATCTAATTAAAAGAAAGATATAAGTAATTTATGTTTATTACAAGACAAAATAACATAAGAATAATATTTTTTACACACAAAAAATATCAAGGCAGAATTGATAAAACCGCATATAGGCTATTGATTATAAGGAAATAAAAGGGGTAATAAGGGACAAATTCGTAAGAGCAATTTTATGATTGAATATGTTTGTTTGATATCTAAATATGAAGAAAGCACAAAGTGCTACTAAATTCATGCTTGCGTTTTTGGGAACGGGGTAAATTTGTCATCATTTTCGAAAATAACTCAAAAAAATCGCTGCCCAAGGAATCACTACTTCCACATCATCCAGATTCTCTATCCAAGCCACTCACAACGCAAAAACTTTGTATGCGGAAATAATTATTTATGGAACTTTAATAATATAATATTTGAAATCCTCTATCCCAAAAACCCATAAAACGATACCCCACATCGGTGGTGGGGTGGGGGTGGTGTTAGGGGTGGTAGTGGTGGTGAATGAAGTAAAAAAATATTTTAAGATTTCTGATTCTTGTACATAGGTACACTAAATCACAATTTTTTTTTACCCCCTTTTTGAGACCTTAGCTTCTCTTTTATATACTAAATACCAATTTTATGGACTCTTACCTGCTTGATTTACCCATTTACCCCAAATTTACCCCAATTTACCCCCCAACCCTTCGACGGAACAAGATGAAAATATAATCTAGTTCCAGATCTCGTTAAAGTACATACGTGTGCCAAATTTCAAGTCAATATCTTAAACGGTTCCAGAGTAAATGTGCGCACAAAAAAGTTACAGACAGACAGACAGACCGACAGACAGACAGAAATTTTTTCGCTCAAACTTAAAATCTTGAGTCTTGACATTTTATGCCTATTTGAACAATAAAAATTTAAAAAATTTTTTTGTCGTTACTATACTTCCACTGGATGTGGAAGTAAAAATAATCATCGAACCTGCGTTATTGCAAACCCACTGAACATGATCTCTTATTATTACACTCCCTTCACGGTGACATCTAAGAGACAAAGTATATCCCGGAATTTTAAAACATCAAACCCATTTATCGGTATAAATCAAAAGAGCATATAGATCTAAACGGTAGGTATGCTTGAATTAATATAAAATCACGTACACACCTAGATACACTTATCTATGACAACAAACGAAACCTGGTTCGTGAGAGACTTTATGTTTACTTACTTTGTCTTCATATAAAACGGAGGATTTAGTGATGTTCTGTAACCATATTGAGTTCATAAAGTTCGGTATTTTCAATAAATATTTATACTTAAGTGATAATTTCATTTATAGTAAATTTTAACAACTTACATAACTATTAAGCCTATGATGTGTTCAGACATTGTGGTATCGTCCATTGAATATTACAGTTTAATTTCATAATAAAAACTGGAGTAAGTATTATACTCTTCGCAGGTTTGTTGAACTTTTTATAAAATTGCACATTCCATAGAATACTCTTCGCACTTTTCTTGTATATAATATTTGTGTTTGGACATTCTAAATTTTATGATACCAATTTTGTTGGTAAAACACTCGTTAGAATAAAAAAAGTAAAAAAAAGAATTCGACCTGTCAGAGTTTCGAACACACTTGGATTCCAAAGCCAAGCAAGCAAATAAAATGTATTAATATTGCGGAATATAAATGAGTCTCTCCGAAACCCGAAGCCAGCCAGACAACCACAGTGCCTAATGCCGTGGTGAATGTTCAGGTTCGATTCATCGCACATTCCGAAGAAAACTGCAATAAGTAAAAGTGCATTTTACAATAGAATAAAAACTACATTTTACTGGTCTGAAGATAATTATACTAAAATAAACTTTATTACTATTTTCTTCGAAAGAAGTATACTTATGATTTTTGTCTTATTCCTAAAAATTTTGAGCTATCACACTATATCTCGGATGTGCGACATGGGCATAAAACTAATAAATATAAAACTTAAAACTGAAAAAATTATATAAAAAATATATTTTTAAGAAAAAGCTTTTATTTGAAAAAACTGCTCTAAAAAGTAAAAATAATTTTTTTAAAATTCATACACCTGGACACCAAAAGCTTTGGAGACGGTCATATAGCGCTATTGCATAATTACTTTGCTCAATTGACAACCCCCAAAGCTTTTGGTTTCCAGGTGGATGAATTTTAAAAAAATTATTTTTACTTTTTAGTACAGTTTTTTCAAATAATAGTAGATTGTAATACAAGTGTGGCAAGGTCTTCATTGCAAAACGATGTATGAAAGTAGGAACACGAGCTCAACGAGTGTTCCTATCATACGAGTTTTGCAATGAAGCTTGCCACATGTGTGTTACATACTATTTTTTCTACGGTTGTGAAGTTATTTCCCTTTTTTAAAGTCTTTCCAAAATTTTAAATTTGCTGCCTGTCAGATTTTATTTAAAGTGACATTTTCCGCAGTCATTCTGAAGTTAGAAAATTTGACTTTGTAATTGCAATTCATGTGTAATTAATGTACATTTATAGAATTTAATTGTTATTACCAGTAAGTAATATAAAATTCTTTAAGGTAAACACACTATTTTATTCCGGTGTGTGAAGATGTAATCAAGGCGTGTGGCAAATTCTTTGCCGCACGGCGCGCGGCGTGCGGCAAAGTGATATTTTCTGCAGTCATTTTGAAGTTAGAAAATTTGACTTTCAGCACAATTGTAGAAAAAAGCTTTTTTCTACGATTGTGCTGAAAGTCAAATTTTCTAACTTCAAAATGAGTGCAGAAAATATCACTTTGCCGCACGCCGTGCAACAAAGAATTTGCCACACGCCTTGATTACATCTTCACGCACCGGAATAAAATAGTGTGTTTACCTTAAGGAATTTTATATTACTTACTGGTAATAACAATTAAATTCTATAAATGTACATTAATTACACATGAATTGCAATTACAAAGTCAAATTTTCTTACTTCAAAATGACAGCGGAAAATGTCACTTTAAATAAAATCTGACAAGCAGCAAATTTAAAATTTTGGAAAGACTTTGAAAAGGGAAATAACTTCACAACCGTAGAAAAAATAGTATGTAACACACGTGTGGCAAGCTTCATTGCAAAACTCGTATGATAGGAACACTCGCTGCGCTCGTGTTCCTACTTTCATACATCGTTTTGCAATGAAGCCCTTGCCACACTTGTATTACAATCTACTATTTTTAAAAAATATTTTTTTTATATAATTTTATTTTTTACTTTTTAGTCTACTTATTTTACAGACAGACAGACAAAACCCTTTATTTACCACCGCCATCCACCCCTTCCCTCTCCCGTTTTCTCACCCCTCTAACCCACTTCTTCCCACCCCTTCCCCACCTCTTCCCCACCTCTTCCCACCCCTTTCCCACCCCTTTCCCACCTCTTTCCCACCTCTTTCTCTTATACAATCGAACTTTTCTGCCTTAAGTTATCATGCTTGCAAGAAACGGACAGATCGACAGACGGACATTTTGAAAGTTTGAAAATTGTTCGGTCGTTCACTAACACAATGATATGATTTTCTTTTATACGAGCGATATTTACGGTTTCAGAGATATGTCGATCAAATGCAATATACTCTTCGTTTGTTTCTGCAAAGATATTACATATTCTGAAAAAACTTGACGAGTGTAATAACTATAACTGAAAAATTGGAATTTTTTGACGCCGCCTTAATATACAAAAAAATTGTACAAATCAGTGCGCTCACTAATGCTCGGAGTCACCAGGTAGTCGAGTTGTGACGTCAGATGGCTGCACCGCCCGAGGAACACGGCCAGAGTACATGTAAGTGGTCTATCTAGTCCTGATGCGACTATCTACTTTATCTACTTTATTATTCCTTCTTTAAATAGATTAGATTAGATTTGAAGCGAGGAGTTGGCCTTGGCCACCGCGACCCTCGTGGACCTATTGTGGTGCTCCTAATCTAATTTTATTTAAAGTTCCTTATCCAGCTTTATTCTTTGTACCAGACTTCATAGCCTTGATAAGGACTCCTTAGCATAGCTATCTGTCCTTGGTTTCGCCTCGCCAGGTAGTTGGAATCTTAGTCTGGCTAGGCCTTAGGCCTTCGCAGTGGCACAGCACATGTACTGAGGTTGTCTCTTCCTTTTGGCAGGATCAGCATGTTGCATCCTCTGCCAGGCCCATTGGACTCTTTGGTCTATTGAGCCTACAGTGTCCAGTTATAAGATCCACCATAGTAGATCTCTTTCACAATTCCAGAGATTTGTCCTGTACCCAATTATTTATGGATGCTCGTATGCATGACTTAGCGACATCACAAAAGGGTTCGGTTTCTACTAGGGCTTTAGACACGCCTTCCCAGACCAGTTCATCAGTCTTTTCATTTCCCCTGAATCACTCATATCTTGGTACCGATACCAAGATCACTTGCTTCTATCTTCCTAGGTCCGTAAGAGCATTACTCAATTCCATACCAATCTCGAAGCCAGATGCATGGAATCGATTGCCTTTAGCGTTGCTTGGCTGTCGGAAAAAATGGCGAAATATTGAAAATATTGAAAATTTTAAAATAGTGTTTTGCGATTTAAACAAATACTATCAAATAAATTTCATGTGTTGAACCTTTCCTCTCCTCGCTGATTTGCCTATGCCTTTGCAAAAATTCTATGAACGTCTATGATTTAAACAGAATTATCTATTAATTAGTTTATTTTTATTTACATACCCTGAAAGCGTTAGGAAAGTGGTCCGTTTCGGATAACTGTTTGTGTGACTGAAGTTACATAAAATTCTAGAAATTAGTATGCTTACATTACACTACATTTGTAACTTTTGAAGTAAATTGAATTAATTTTCTTCCAGCAGTTATATTAGCTCAACTCAGTGTTAGCAATTCAAGTTACGGAGTTCTTTACGACAAATTACGGTTAGGCTTGGAAAGGGTGTACTAAAACTTATTAAACGATATAATTGCTTAGTAATCCAAATGATATACGACTAAAGATGCTATTATATAGTTTTTATTGAGGCTTTAGAAGAATAATTGGTGTATCATCCGAATAAAATCATTCAAATGGCGTCGCACAGTTGTCGATTTCACTGGACATCAATAAGAAATTTTAAATTTTGCATATTAATATAAAAATACTTTTATTGCTTTCTCAAATGGTTCCTTATTCAATAGTTAATCAGTAAAAAAATCTACGTTCCAATGGTATAATAAAAATGAGGTTATATTGAAAAATAAAAAATCGATGTGTACCCAAACCGTACTAACCATCATCCGATTTGCACCAACATCTTTTCAGCTCATATACGGTACCAATGTTTAATGTTATCCTTGTTCCAAATTCCATCAAAATCGGTTCTCCAGTTTCGGGCTCTATCATAAGTAGATAATCAATGTAGGTTTTGCCCCATTATTCAATAGGCAAACTAGGCAATTGTTTAGGCGCGCTTCAAAACTAAGTAATTTTATCTCCCGAAGGTCGGTAAGGATTATATTATAGCGGAGTTCGCAACCAAGAATTTACGAAAAAATATATAATTTTTGTTTTTCAATATTTTATTATATTTAATGTTTATATTTGGTTCAGGGGAAAATATAGGTATTGCAATTTTTATAATAAAACATTTTTTTACTGGTATTTAATATTTTTATGTCTTAGCCCACGAAACCTACTTTCCGAAGACAATATAATTTTAAGTCAAATTTCTAACTTTTAATTTGAAGGTGTTTGACCTATAATTTCGCCAGAGGCGCATTTCGAAACACCATAACCCCGCCTATAAATAAGAGGACGCAAATATATCAGTTGCCTAAGGGCGCATCAATCGTTAATCCGGCCCTGGCATGAACTGTAAAATTTTGAATTTCAATATTCAATTTTTAATCGTGATTTATTTTAGATACTTTTTTCCTCAGCCCTCCCCTTTTCAGCTGAATTCACTGAAGGGCGCATTCTGATATTTGCACGACTTCACTCAAAAAGTTTCGAGCGGCCCTGTTTTTGTTCACTTTGCACTAACGTAGCTTGCTGAAATAGTCCATTGAAATGTTAAATTTGTTGAGACTAACCTTGCATTTTGGACAGCACAAAGTTTTGTTTTTCGTTGTGTAGGGGGGGTGGTGTAAGTTTAAAATTGAGTTATCGGGGTCAACGGCCTCCCCATTTGGCCGCCATCTTGAAAAAAGGAGTGCTAACAGTTTTTGCCCTATATAAAGGTACATCTTACAAAAAATGTATAGAGAGGTTTTTGTTTAGAATCGAATTCTCTACAATTTTACTAGAGAAACGTAAATTGAATAATTGAAAAGTTATAACCCTTTGAAGATAGAAATTTGTCACAGAATATTCTTTTACGCGCTGAAACTTTTTTTCTTCAATTTTAACAAAAAAATGCATTACATATTTTTTGTAGAGGATTTCATAACAAATAATGTGCTTTTATACTTTTTTAGATTTCATTAATTTTGTAGAGTTTTACAGTGCTGCGAAGGGATCAAAGTGACAGATCATGGCTTATAAATTGAGAGATCGGCTGTTCGATTCCTACACAATCCTTTATTAATTGCAGAAAAATATAAATATTGTTACGTATGGTAATAAGCGACTTCAGGCGGGTGCTCCGTCCCCAATATCAGGCCCCCGTAGACCTCCGTAGCGGCCCCCTTCTTGGGACCCATTTTAGTCTTCACTCAGGGACCCCGGTGGGGCCAACATAACCTCACTCTGCGCCAACCCATTTCTCTCCTACAGCCAATGAAGCATCAGCATCCCTAGCGTCATCTAGTGACCAATCCTCAAACTGAATAATTACACACGCACACAAAATAAAAAAAAAATGGTGTCTTCTTCTGACTAGGCCAACTTATCTTTAAGTATTTTGACGCGTTGAATTCGAATCCGGAGTCAGAATTGCTCTATCACCCACCATTTCTTTGCAAGTCTCGAGAATGACCTAAAAAAACCTCATAATTAAGGTTATTTACTAAACACACCCACACCCACACACATACACATGTCTTCCGTAAGGTGTGAGGACGTGTGCAAAATACTCGGTTGTGGGGACTTGGGAACTACGACCGCTAAGTGATTAACCATTTTTTGGTGATTACGGGGCTCTAATCGGTTTACCGATGCACTCGCTCATAATCGAATACACTCCATGCAAACGTTCTGGGAACTGTCCTCATAGTGAACTCAACCATTGAAGTGTGTATAAATGACCTCACAGTAAATGTAAAGTAGCTAGTGGGTATGCAATGTCCCCAAACTTAATGAAGCCATTGTAATGTATATAAATTACCCCACAGTTAATGTGAAATAGTTGTGTATATAACGACCCCACATTTTATTGAATATATAATACGTGTAAACATATCTTTAAAATTCATTTCCTTATGTACTTCTTAATAATAACCGATTACACACTCACACCTGTCATGAAGACTGTCCTTACAATTAATGAGATCATAGAAATGTGTATAAATAACCCAATAGTTAAAGTAGTTATTGCATAACTCCTAAAAAATGCGTGCATTGTAAATAATGTATTATATATAAACTTTATTATGAATGACATTTAGTTGCATATAAGGTATTTTTGTAGCCCTGAAGAATTAAAACCAATAAACCCAAGAATAAACAAAACATATACATACAACAGAGCGTATTATTATATCACGAGTCCCATACAGAACTTTTTAACCTTTAATCCGACGCGGTCCAATTTTGTATTCTACTAGTCGCACACGGTCTACAAGACCGGTTCTATTATAAACATATTTATGTTATATTAAATTTTAATAAAAACTGCATCAAAATCGGATCTTCCGTTGAAGAGATATAAAGCCACAGACAGACGGACGGACGGACAGACAGACAGACAAATATACGAGTCAAACTTATAACACTTCTCTTTTTGGGTCTGGGGTTAAAAAATTGGAAATTTTTAAAAACTCCCGATCAATGTATCAATCGTACCAGTTTCATATGACCGAATCAAAATGAGGCCGAAATCATATTCGGCTACCATAATTGTTTGCACATTTTCAATTTTACTTCAATCGGACAATTTCTAGAGAAGTTGAACATGGCGAATTCAAGATGGCGACAAAACATCAAAATCTAATATGACCCCTAAAAAGGTCATATTAGATTTTGATGTTTTGTCGCCATCTTGAATTCGAAGAGATATGAAGCCACAGACAGACAGACAGACAGACAAACATACAAACATACGCGTCAAACTTATAATTCCCTCTTTTTGGGTCTGGGGTTAAAAATTAACTAACTTTAAACTTTTGGTTATTTTGTGGAGGTGCGTTAATTTCTTGGAGAAGTGTATATTCATTGCGTCGTTCCTATCCGATATAAAACTTAGTTTAAACCAAATCCTTCACCATTTCTTAGAATGCAACGTATGAGCGAATACACTATACGATCAAGTTATAGTGTTAAAACTAAAAAATTTTGTCCGCCATCTTGGGGCGTCCGCCATATTGAATTTAGTGTGACGTCATTTTATTTTCGTATTCTTCTCAGCAAACCTTTTCATATCATGAGGGTGCATAAAAAATAACTGGTCCGCCATATTGGATTTGGAATAACGTCACTTAGCTAACCCTGCATTGTCATCCAAACTAAACGTGTATGCAAAATTTCAGCTCAATCGGTTGGGGATAACTATTTTAAAATTCAGTTGCAAGATTTGACCCACAAGAACAAGGCAAGTTAAATAAAAGCGTGTAATCAAGATGACGACCAAACATCAAAATCTAATATGGCAAAAACCTTCTCGACAAAATACTCTTTCAAATAAAAAAAGTGCATAAAAATCGGATCACCCGTTGAAGAGATATGAAGCCACAGACAGACAGACAGACAGACAAACATACGCGTCAAACTTATAACACCGACCCTCTTTTTGGGTCTGGGGTTAAAAAAAGTATTCTTTTATATTCTTTTATATGATGGTGTAATCTTACATCACAAACTTTAATATGTTTTTGAATATATCTTAAATATCAACATGTATATTGATATTGTATGTGATTTTGTGAAAGAGTGCACCTAATATAAAGTTAAAGTATTTTAAATAACATTTGGTAGAAATCAAATTGATCATTATAATATCTAAAGTTATATTACCATCTTAGCATTCGCTTTAATATTTCGCCAGACCCCAAACCAAAGGTAAAGAAGGAAAGTGTGTGAACTCAACTCATGCAATAGTCAAAATATCTGTTCCCTTAATATAATAAGAACGATCCGATAATAAACGACAATGAACGAGGATGAGTCCTCAGAGTTAACCTGATATGAGAAACACACACAATTATTTTAATACTAGGAAAATTGTGCAGACGGCGCTTTTATCAGCTATGTTTAAAGACCTCATAGCTTACGCATTTCCAACAACGTGAAATTTACATAAATTGTGAGGTCGGTCATAATTTGGTTCATATTGAGAATACCAGTAATGTGATGTTGAAAATAGTCTGCAGTATTATGAAATATTTAATGGTGAACATTTCTAGATAAGAATAATTGACAGCAACGTTGGTGCTGCCCAGAAAATAGGAAAAATAAGTGTGGGGACGCGTGTAAGTCCCCACAATTGGGAAAGTCCCCAAAGCCCTGGTTTTTTGCAGGTGGAAATCCCCACAGTTAATGGAAGACACGCACGCACCCCCACACACATACACACACAAATGGTCTGTTTCTGGTAATCCGTTGGGCAACCCTTATGTATTTCGACGTGCGGAATACGAATCAGGTGTCCGTTTAGCTTAATAAATCCCGAAAATAACCTAAATTATGAGTTTCTTTTTTAGGTTATTTTTGCGACTTACAAAAAAATGATGGGTGATGGAGCAATTCAGACTCCGGATTCGAATTCAGCGCAGCTCGTCAAAATATATAAAGATAAGTTGGTCTAGTTAGAAGACGAAACCACTTTTTTATTTTGTGTGTCTGTGTTATAAGCACCTAAAATACAGAGTGATTCGAGGAATGTGCCACAGCCTAATGACAGATAGAGCACTTCAAGGTGAGTCTAGATCACCAACGAAAAAAAACGTTCTGGCCACTGGTTAAGAAGATACAGGGTGTTTTATGCATTTGGTCTGAAAACTCAGAGCTATATTCTGCAATGGTTGAATGCAATCAAATGAAATTTACCAATAATATTCCTCAGCTGGAACTTATCAGAATGGCCTTCTTGGTTTTGAAAAATCCAGGGCCGGAAACATCTGCCCTCCTCGGTTTTGACAAAAAATACATTTTTCTATCGCATTTCTGAAAAACTATTAGCCGATTCGTAAAGTATAGAGAAAATGCTATCAGAATAGCGATTCAGTGTTGACGGCCCACCTAAACCGTTTCTGCAAAAAAATCACAAAACAGTTTAGCACATGACAACTAACACTTTGACCAGGCATTATCTATGGAATGGTTTCATTGAGTCTATTCAAATGCTTCAGATCCATATCCCTTCTAAGACTTCATATAATCCATAGCAAAAAACCTTCCTACCCAGCAAGGAGAATACAAGGTCGTACTTGTAAAATTTTTTATTTGTTCCGAATCATGGTATCTTCTCTATCTATCTAAAATGATAAAATCTGAATGGATTATGGGTTTAACCTAGAAAAAGCATGCACATATAAATGTGATAACACTTTGCAATGTTATCTTTTCCCCCGGTTGGCAGCTGAAGACTAAGGTGAACGAAATTTAGCAACCAGCTAAGCTCAGTGGTTGGGTCGAGGTTCCAGTAGTTTAAGAAACTAGTTTTGGGCACCAGCGTATTCAACAATACTTCAACAATATTTCTAAGCAAAAACAAAACAAATAAGTTGTGATATCCTGTACATTTTTACAGGTGGACACAATCAAAATCAGGTATTTAAAAAACAATATAATTAATAAATTAGGGTAAAAATACGATCTATTCACAATGTTTAAATGAAGTTATATTAAATGGAGAAAAGAAATTTAAAAAATTACTAAAAATATTTTAAAGTTACTAAGTGAAAATATCAACTGGTTTACATTAATTTCTTCTGACCAAAATACCGCAGATGTTAGCTACAGAGATTGGTTGACTTACATAACTTTAATTGACATTGACAATAACGGTTCCTTTCTTGTGCTTTCTCCAGATGGTGAGTGGTCCAAGTATTAATATAAAAATACGCAATTATGAGGGACTAGTTGATAATAAAAAAAATTAAGGGCAAGAATAGTTAAATTTTGTTCAAGTAAATGACTAGGCAAAGATACCAATATTTACTAAAACTTGGATTTATGTAACTCTAGACAAAAACTATAAAATATATCTAGAATTAACTACAAAAAATTGAAGGAAAACACTAATTTGCGCTCGAAATTACCAAAATTAGATGTAATATCAAAAGTTATAAATTGACCAAAACAGAAATTGTAACAAAACCCCTGCTAGCAATAAAACCATAAAAATCTATCTTTTCTAATTTCAAAATCAAACTGTGTAAGTATCTTTCTTAATCAAAACAATCGTTTAGCTTGTAATTTATTATTATTGTTTTTCTTCTTCTTATCCACTAGGAGGAAGGTTTTTGCTATGTATTATGTAAAATCTTAGAAGGGATATGGATATGAAGCATTTAAATAGACTCTTTGAAACCATTCCATCAGGGGCGGCTCAAGGTAAATTTTCCACCCGGGCGGGAGTACTTTTTGACGCTCTTTCCTGAGGTCATCACGGACGTACCTCATACTAAAGTACAAGAATATCCATTCGAACTCCGCGATCACTACTTTCTATCGCCTCAGGGGAGGGGGTGCAAATATAAATCCAAAAAAAATTTTTATCGCCTCCTAGGAGCGGGATGCTATTAGAAATCTGAAAAAAATGTTTATCGCCAGGTGAAAATTCGAAGAAACACCGAATTTTCACTTAGGAAAATATGTTTTTGTTCAGGATATGAGAGCGAAAGTATATAATGACAAAAATGTATGAATAATATACTTTTTCAAAGGTACCACAAATTGGACTTTGAAAAAAATATATTTTGAAAAGGCGTCGAAATTTGGCTCGAAAATCGATTTATCAAAAGTACGGCAAAATTTCACTTGCAGATTAATTTTTCAAAACTGCGTTGAAATTTGGCTTGAAAATCGATTTATCAAAAGTACGGCAAAATTTTTCTTGCAGATTAATTTTTCAAAACTGCGTTGAAATTTGTCTTGAAAATTGATTTTTCAAAAGTACCCAGAAGCTAGTTTAAAAAGTACTCCGAAAATGTACTTTAAAAAATATTGAAATATTTTCCATTTTTATTCCTCAACCAAAGACATTGACCATTGAGGTACGGTCATTGAATACCCTGTTCTAAAGTATGAGCATAAAATTTTAACGATGCAATGCATCTAAGAGGCGAAACCGACGATGTTGACAAAGACGGCGTAGCGTCGATAAGCAAAAATTTGATAAAAATCAATGCACATGCACAAGGCCGATTTCTCGCATAGAAAGAGTTTGGATTCACTTAGCGGCTCGCAATTTGGTCGAGGGCGTTGAATGGTCCATACAAAGAGATGGTAGGAAAGCCAATAGCAGGGCTTTCCAAATAATAAAGTTATAGAGGAAAACGCCTTGTCATAAAAAAACCAAAAATTCAATTTTGCCTTAAAGCCACTCGGAGGTAGGTCGTTGTAATTTTGCTAATATTGAACAACTGCATAGGGGAAAATAAGTTGTGGACTGATTGAACGCCATTAAACTTATGCAGTCATAAGTCCTCACGAATGTGTTTGAGTACGTGAACCGCCACTATACAAGAACTTTAAAGCTAAGTAGTCTCTAGCGAAACTAAATTCATTTAGTAAAACATTTTTAAGTTAAAATCAGTCAGCCGTAATTATGAAATTACAAATAGTCTCAGACTTCTCTAAAAAGCTCGCATTGTGATTCTGAGAAGGTATGCATGAATCTTTTCTGCCTAATCGATCGTTAGCGTAAGCGCTCTTGCTTGTATGGTCTGAAAGCCGTTTGTCTTAATTGGGGAAGGCGCAATTCTTACAATAAGAATTTTGCTATAACCCCTTTTTTGTATAACCTTATCTGTTAAATAAACGGATTCTTTGAACTATTGCATCAATTGATCTTGAGACTCGTACCGAAAACCGGATGTGTCGAGTTATTGCATCACACTCGTCCTTCTAGTTGCTGTCCGGGGGTTCGAAAGGGATTTTTTTATGCGTTTTTCTCAGAATTCCTAGGGTGTAGAGTCCGTTATTAGCAGACAAAAACGTGATCAGTACGACAAAAATTAATCCCATCGGAGAGAAATTCTCCGATCCGGATTTTTTTATGCAAAAATCTAGCTTTTCAAAAGGTACCAAAACCTAAATTGAGGAATTCATGGCCAGAGAGAGCGCCGTTAAAGATCGGAGGTAGTGCAGCCTTGATCCATTATTCGGCTATCGAAGTGCATCTTATCTCGAACCCGCCTGGGAGGTAGAAGAACAGGGTAGCACGCGACTGGCGCCCCCTGAGAAATAAATTGGTGTCGCGTCATTTTGACGCCCGGTAGTGCGTTCTTCTACAATACAACTCATGGCGGGGTGCTATTAGAAATCTGAGAAAAAAATTTTCGCCTCATAGAGGGGGGGAGGGGGTCCTATTAGAAATCCGAAAAAGTTTTTTGTCCTCTGACGGCCCCTCCTTTACCCTTAATTTGGCGCCCCGGGTTGCCCGGCCTTTAAGCCGCCCCTGCATTCCATAGATAATGCCTGGTCAAAGTGTTAGTCGTGATGTGCTAAATTGTTTTGTGATATTTTTGCCGAAATGGTTTAGGTGTGCCGTCAAAATTGAATCACTATTCTGATAGCACTTTTTCTGTACTTTCCGAATCCGCTAACAGTTTTTCAGAAGTGCGATAGAAAAATGTACTTTTTTGTCAAAAACGAGGAGGGCAGTTATCTTCGAGTCCAGCCCTGGCTTTTCAAAACCAAGTAGGTCATTTCAACAAGTCCCAGCTGAGGAATGTTACTGGTGAATTTCATCCGATTACATCCAGCCGTTGCAGAGATATAGCTCTTAGAATTTTCAGACCCAATGATCTAGACTCTCCTTGAAGTGCCCTATCTGCAATTAGGCTATGGCACATTCCTCGCGAATCACCCTGTATAATGTCATTTAATCTTGTAACAACATTTATATTTTTTGGTAATTATTAATAAAGTTTTTAACAAAAAAAATCCCAAGTGTGCAGGGATCGAACCGCCTATCTTTCGATTTGTAAGCCATGATCTGCCACTTTGATCCTTCGCAACGCTGTAAAACCCTTCAGGGAATTAAAAAAGTATAAATGAAAATTGTTCGTTATGAAAGCTTCTACAAAAAATATGTTATGTGTTTTTTTGTTAAAATTGAAGACAAGTTTTAGCGCTTAAAAAAATTTGACAAAGGGCATAGCAGGATAAGCATGTGTTAGGTGCCCCCGCACCAATCGGGTCGAAATTTTTAGCACAAGTTGATAGTAAGTAGTGTTAGATGAAATTTCCCAAAATATTATTTTTGGAAAACCATTTTTACGGGAGTTATGGGGGTAAAAAGAGAAATGGAAAAAATTTTTTTTCTCGAGAACGGATAAACCGATTTTCATGAAAAAAATATATGTTATGGCTTTTGATGGTGCAAATGTGGGAAAAAATTATTGAGTCCATTTGTCGAAAAAAAGTGGCAAAAAAATTTTTTCAAAATAAAAAAAAATTTTTTTTTAGGGGATGTTCTAGAGGCACACCCATCATTTTCTTCCAAATAAATGCTTATATGCCCCTTTAAAACATATCCAATTTTCATATCGATCGGAAGGGTACAACATACTCAAAATTGATAATCATTGGCAAACTGCGGACGGCGCGTAGTCTATGTAATGAAGCATTATAAGACGACTTTTTTGTAAATATTTCGTGCAAAGACGAGATTACCTTCGACCCCTCGTTTTCGAGGGTGCTGAACACGATGCAAGCGGTGGGAGAAGTTTTTGACCGGCGCAACCTCCTGCAACTTTTTTGAAAAATTTTTTCAAAATAATTTTTTTTTATGGGATGTTCTCGAAGAATGAAGACTAAGAGAAGTCTCATCAATATAGAGTAACCTGATTCGTGAGAGGCAAGAGGACTCACGCAAAAAAGTCAGCCCGAATTGTGAGAAGCAAGGGGACTCATACTAACCAAGCACCTCGACTAATGAGAGGCAAGGGATCTTAGAATAAACAAGTGTCCCGACTAGATAGAGGCAAGGAGACTCACGATAAATAAACATCCCGACTCGTGAGAGGCAAGGGGACTCACAATAAGCAGGCACCTTCACTAGTGAAAGGCACTGTAACCTCCTCGTAGTGGACTTTGAAAACTAGTTCTTTCGTAGGCTGACTGCAGATGTCATCATTGCAAAATCTTCAGATTTTCAAACTAGATTTTGTTTGACCCCACAGTTGACGTCAGAGAATTTTTGTGCCACACTTCTTGAAGTTTGATACTGATTTAAATGCTAGGGTTGTAATGGCCGTCAGTGATCGTGGTAGTAAAATGTAGTAATGAACCGCTAGTCATAAAGGCAAAAATACTGTAAATATTTCTTGCAAAGATGAGAATACCTTCCTCCGTCCGTTTTCGAGGGTGTTGCACACGATGCAAGTTAAGAGAGAAGTTTTTGACCGCCCCAACCTCCTAAAACGGCCACCCTTCTTATGGATCCCTTTATGTTTTCTATACGAGTCTGGGGAGTGATTTATCAACGGGTTATACTTGAAATAACATGGAAGACGGTTATAGAGTAAGTTAAGTCCAGTCAGCAGGCCAAGGGGTTAATTAAACTCTTCAGAGAAGTGGAAAATCATTTTTTCTCTTCACCTCTCAAACGGTGAGTGAGGGGTGATTTCTGCCCGTTTGAGGGGGTTGGAGCTAAAAATGAATATTTTTCCCGTGACCAGCGACCCCCGCATTTGAACCGAATCATTTGAAAAAAAAAACTACACCCCTCGGGAGGGTTTAATCAACCCCCTAGGCCTGCTGTCTGGACTCCACTTACTCTATAACCCCCTTCCATATTATTTCAAGTATAACCCTTCGATAAATCACTCCCCAAACCCGTTTATATTCGAATACATAACAGGATCCATAAGAGGGATGGCCATTTCAGGAGGTTGCGGCGGTCAAAAACTTCTCCCACCACCTGCATCGTGTTCAGCACCCTCGAAAACGAGGGGGGGCGAGGTAATCTCGTCTTTGCACGAAATATTTACAGAGAAGTTGTCTTATAATGCTTCATTACATAGACTACGCGCCGCCCGCAGTCTGTCAATGATTATCAATTTTGAGTATGTTGTACCCTTCCGATCGCTTTGAAAATTGGATATGTTTTAAAGGGGCATGTTGTTACAGATCAGCCCTCAATGTCGGACCATAGGCACATTCGGTTCGACTTGGAGGCGTCTGCAACAAACATCGAGGAGTGTAGAATACCTAGACTGACCGACTGGAGTGTTTATAAAGAGCTCTTAAAGTCGGAAGTTGAAGGTGTCGCACACTCCATCGTCACAATAGAGGATTTAGATATAACCTCATATCAATTACAAAACCTCATGACCTCGTGTTATGAAAATAGCTGCCCTGTGAAACAAAAGGCGGTCCAAAGAGACGTGCCTTGGTGGAATAGGGATCTCAGCCGCCTTAAGGCTGGGACCAGAAAAGCTTTCAATAGAACCGAAAAGTCTGGAAACTGGGAGGACTATAAAAAAGCCCTCACGGAGTACAACAAAGAATTGAGAAGGTCTAAAAGAAGATCATGGAGACGGTTCTGCGAGGGGATAGATGAATTAGCCCCAGCAGTCCGTCTCCAAAAAGTCCTTGCAAAAGATCACTCAAATGGAATAGGGCTACTCAAAAAGCCCGATGGCCAACATACAGAGAGTCAGCAGGAAAACATAAGAGTACTTTTAGGTACTCACTTCCCTGGCTCCCATGTAATCGAAGGTGAACTTCCACAGGCCTCCCTGGAAGAGGATGCACATCGTCCTACCAGGGAAGGGAAAAGGCTAGCTGGAAAAATATTCACCCCTAGTAGAATTAAATGGGCGGTATCGACCTTCAAGCCCTTTAAATCACCGGGCAGGGACGGTATCTTTCCTGCCCTGCTTCAACATTGAATTGAGGAACTTATCCCATGCATGAGAAGCATATTCATAGCAAGCTACACTCTTGGGTATATTCCCCAAGCTTGGAGGGAAGTTAAGGTGGCGTTTATCCCAAAGATAGGCAGACGTTATCGCCCCATCAGCTTAACCTCTTTTCTCCTTAAGACAATGGAGAAAATATTAGATCAACAGATTAGAAGCGAAATCATTACAGTGAAACCGCTTCACTCGAAACAATTTGCCTATCAACCTGGCAAATCAACAATAAATGCTCTACATGGCCTGGTTAAAGGCATCGAAAAGACATTTACTGCCAAGGAACTGGCTCTGTGTGCTTTCATAGATATAGAGGGTGCTTTTGATAACACCTCCTATGAATCCATACAAAGAACCGCGGAAAAAAGGGGTATACAATCCCCAACAATCAAATGGATGCAATCCATGCTAAGAAGCAGAATAATTACCACAGATATGGGAGGTGAGTCGGCCACCGTGACTGCAGTTAGGGGCTGTCCACAAGGTGGAGTCTTATCGCCCTTGCTGTGGTCAATGGTGGTCGACGATCTCCTCCATAAGCTGAGCAATTATGGCTTCAACGTTCAGGGCTACGCTGATGACCTGGTCGTTACTGTCAGGGGCAGGCATGAGGTTATGATCTCAAACCACATGCAAATTGCCCTAAACATAATATCCAAATGGTGCTCGTCAGAGGGTCTTAGTGTCAATCCGAGCAAAACAGTTATTGTTCCATTCACCAAAAGGAGAAAACTCAACTTGAGAGCTCCTATGCTGAATGGAACAGTACTGACCTTTTCCAGTGAGGTCAAGTATCTAGGAGTAATTCTGGACCAAAAACTCACCTGGAACTCACATTTAGAAAGGACACTTACCAAGGCAACAACGGCCATTTGGACGTGCCGTAGGCTGTTTGGTAAGACTTGGGGTCTAAAGCCGAAAATGATACATTGGTCATACCTATCGGTTGTGAGACCTATGGTTACCTACGCATCATGCATATGGTGGCCAAAAACACAAGAAAAAGTAGCACAAGGAAAGTTGCAGAAATTGCAACGCCTTGCCTGTCTAGGGACTACAGGAGCAATGCGCTCGTGTCCCACAGCAGCTATGGAGGCAATGCTGGACTTACTTCCTCTGAATTTGCATGTGAGGAAGGAGGCAGCACTTAGTGCCTTAAGGCTGCATCAGGCACTTAAATTCAGACCAGGCGACCTGGTTGGTCACTTAAGGATTCTGGAGTTAATCCAATTCGAATCCATGACCAAACCCACTGACTCAATGCCAATCAAATATGACTTTGACTGCCCGTTTGATGTGCTGATTGAAAGCCGTCAGGCGGGCAGGGCCGGAGCATTGCGGTTGGAGAAAGAGTCACACATCTGGTACACAGACGGATCCAAGATGGATGAAGGGGTTGGTGTGGGCGTAGCAGGGCCTAAATGCAGGCTATCTAAAGCCCTTGGTAACACCCCAACCATCTTCCAAGCAGAAATTTATGCTATAGATCTATGCGCCCAGGAATGCCTAAATAGAGGCACTCTAAGGGCAAAGATCTACATACTTTCAGATAGTCAGGCAGCATTAAAGGCTCTCAGGTCATATACCTTTGAGTCAAAAATTGCCTGGGAATGCAGACAATCCCTGAAGCAACTGGCAAAAAACAACAAGGTTACCTTGATGTGGGTGCCAGGGCATGAGGGGATAGAAGGCAATGAATTAGCTGATAGCCTCGCAAGAAAAGGGGCTGAAGCCCCGTTTTTTGGAACCGAACCGTTCTGTGGCCTATCCAGGGGACACATAACGGAGGAGGTCCTAAAATGGGAAAAGGAACAAAAAGAGTCCTACTGGAGGAACACTCCAGGACAAAGACAAGCAAAAAGGTTTATAACCTATTCTACTAAGAATGCCACAAGGCTTCTCGAACTGGAAAAGTCCGATTTAAGGATGATCACAGGCCTTCTAACTGGCCATTGCCCCTTGAGATACCATCTCAAGAACATGGGCATGGCAGAAGATGACAAATGCAGATACTGTGAAGCTGCAACCGAAACTGCGGAACATATACTTTGTGAATGCAAGGTGTTAATCCGCATTAGGCTAAAGTACCTAGAACAGGCGGAATTAACGCCTGAAGACATAGGGAAATTAGCCCCCAGGAAAATCGCAAGCTTTGCAAAAAGTCTTGGAGTCCTGGGTAACAACTAGATGCAGGGTAATTCACAAAAGATCTTTTAGGTCGAGGTGAAGAAAGGCCAACCCAGGGCCAAGCGACCCCTTAAACAATCTACAATCTACAAGGGGCATATAAGCATTTATTTGGAAGAAAATGGTGGGTGTGCCTCTTGAACATTCCCTAAAAAAATTTTTTTTTTATTTTGAAATAATTTTTTCACCACTTTTTTTCGACAAATGAACTCAATAATTTTTTCCCACATTTGCACCATCAGAAGCCATAACATATATTTTTTTCATGAAAATCGGTTTATCCGTTCTCGAGAAAAATTTTTTTTTCCACTTTTCTTTTTACCCCCATAACTCCCGTAAAAATGGTTTTCCAAAAATAATATTTTGGGAAATTTCATCTAACACTACTATCAACTTGTGCTAAAAATTTCGACCAGATTGGTACGGGGGCACCTAACACATGCTTATCCTGCTATGCCCTTTCTATCTTCCAAGGGTTATAACTTTTTAATTACTAAATTTCCGACAAAAAGTTTCTCTAGTAAAGTTGTAGAGAATTTGATTCTAAACATAATTTTTTTGTAAGATGTACCGTTACGGAGGTATATGGCAAAAACTCCCTTTATCAAGATGACGGCCAAATGGGAAGGCCGCCGAAAACTCAATTTTAAACTTATACCGTCCTACTCCCCCTACACAACGAAAAAAAACTTGTCCTACCCGAAATGTAATGTAACATTTCAATGGACTAAAAAGTGATATTGAACTATACCATAGTAATGATTGAGCAAATATTAAAAAAAAAACATACATACGGGTCAATTTAAAAACCTTCTGCTTTTATAAATTTTATGAAGTCGGTTAAAAAAAGAAAAATGTTTCTCTTCTTTTAATGTGTCGGAGTATTTAAAAATAAATTTGAAAAAACGTGTCCTTTCATTTTTGATTTTATAATTATATACTCATTCACATCGCCTACAAAGGAGAGGATTCAGCACTCTCCTAACTGGGCTAATTACGATAAATATATCTGTCATATCTGTGATAAATTTGAACTTAAGGAATGATTCTAGATATTCTTATATCCGGAAGACAGCATAAATAGAATAGAACAGAACCAACTGGCTATCTGCCAAACGGTAATCGACGAAAGTCAGACCGCATACCCGTTAGATTTAAAAGAGTATCGAAGAATAATAGTATGAACACTTAGGAATAGGTATCCACACATTTAGTGCTAAACTGATTAAGACATTATGAATTGATCCTAAATAAGAACGGTCAGATGCCATTCACTTTGGAAAAATTATCAGTTTTTAGTACACTGCCCACATTAATATTGGAGCCAGGTGGGATTGTAGAAAAACTCACCACCGCACAGTGGTGTTTTATTGAAAACTGGCGTCAAAAATCGGTAATTTTCGATAAAAATTTACGAAACTTGGTAGAGTTAAGTAGGTATTTAGATATGCTAAATTCAGTTTTGCTGCAGAATTTGTTTTTTATGGCGGCTTTAAAATTTAGGTCAGAAGAAGCAAACAAAAAAAGTTCTGATCCTGGAACTCGACACGAGTAGTCCAATGTATTTTTCGACGTTGAATTCGAATCAGATCTCAGAAGTGCCTCAAAATTTTGAGGTAGAGCGAAAAAACACCCGTAGAATGGGGTAAAATCGCCTCTCATATATGGTGACTATAAGTACATGCAAAAAATACTCCTAATGTGCAATCCTAGGATTTTTGAGGTTGCTGATTTCAAATTTCAACATGCAACAGCCAAAAATTGATTCTTAGGGCGAAAATCTAGTAAAATAGAAGTTGAAAGAGGTGTAAAAATGAAAATTTGACAAAATGCGTGATTTTCATTCTAAAAGTTAATTTCTAGGGATTTTTGAGGTTGCTGATTTTAAAATTCAACATGCTAAAAGCCAAAAATTGATATTTACGGTGAAAATCGAGTAAAATGGAGGTTGAAAGGATTGTAGAAATAAAAAGTTGAACAAATACGCAATTTAGATTCTGAAATTATATTTTTAGGGGTTTTGAACTTGTTGAGTTCAAGTTCGAATTCGATCTCAGAAAAACCCATGTGTCCTCAAAATTTTGAGCCTTTAACGAATAAACAACCCTAAAATGGGGTAAATCATCCCTGATTTGAGATAACAATAAATACATGCAAAAAGTAGTTAACAAGCTAACCTACATTTTGATATGCTTTTTATCCCTGTTGGAATGATTCAGTACCTTTTCAGCAGAGGGTCATAGGATGACTCAGTACGTTTTGACATGTTTTATTTTTTTTTTCTTTTTGCATTGACTAAAGTTAAGGTTAACTACATTTTGAAATACAGAAAGGGCATCGGTTATATTGTTATTTAGTAAATGAAAATCGGTCAAATATTTATAGAGATAGAATTTTCCCCGGTATGATCTTCATTTTTTTTTTTTTTTTTTTTTTGGTTAGGACACCTATAGATAATTTTGTGTATTACCAAAATAGAGACTTTTTCGAGAAGGCACGATATCAAAATCTGTTTCATAGTCCTTTTTTGTTTTGCATTAGTATGTTTCATTTACAATGAGTGCAATGCAGGAATTGAAATTAATTTTTTTCTGACTGGAATATTTAAAATATCAAAATTTTACAAAAGATACAAATTTATCATAATCAGTTTTTCTACTTTATAAAGTTGGAATTGATCTACCAAACGTTTATTTTTAATTTTTCGAAAAATCTCTATTTCAGGTCCATGCCTTATACCGGTTATAGAGATTGATCGACGGAATACTTAATTTTCGATTTCTATCAGGAAACTCTTCGGTATTTGTAGAATTTATCAAAAAAAATCAAGTTTTCCAGGATTTGTAGATCCGCTTATGTTTTGTCAAATTTCTCACAAACGTCACCTAATAGACTTAATCAAGCCCTACAATCGCCATTTTTGAAAATCAAAATCGGACTTTCGGTTCGAGAGTTATCAATTTGTTTGGAAACTCATACTCGGCCTTGGAAAAAATACTTGTGGTCAACGGATTCGAGCCGCCAGCAGTAGGCTTTATTTGTGGCCGTGTACCTTTGATCCCACCAAGTCTCATCGAAATCAATCAATATCCTGGACAGTAATCGTGCCTCCTAGCCCGATTTCAAGAAAACCAGTTTTTTGCAAAAAAATTCAATTTCCATTTGTTTTTCGACATAGTCTCCGGTATACTTATCTGTAGATCGTTGCCAGCGGCACCATTTCTTTTTTGAAATATCTCGATCCGACTGCCCGTTACCGAGTTATTCAATTTTTCCCGAAAAACTTGAAACGTCTATATCGGGTACTTCCGGTTTCCGAACGGAGTCGAGCTTCCAGCGTTAAGGTTTTCCAAAGGACTCCTATCAACCACCTAAGTTTCATCGAAATCCGAAGACGGATTAGGGGGGGCTGAGCGTAACAGACAGACCGACAGACCGACAGGCAGACCGACTGACCGACGGACGGAATTTTCCAAATTCGCTCTCGAGTCGATAGATACAACTTTCATTTCGATCCGACGTTTTTTTCGGGTTTCGATGGTCCACCGGAAAAATGCAAAACGTATACTACATTTTTTTCAAAATGTAGTAACAAGCTAAAAACTACATTTTGATATGCTTTTTATCCCTGTTGGGATGATTCAGTACCTTTTCAGCATAGGGTCGTAGGACATGTTTTATTTTTCTTTTTTTTTTTCTTTTGCATTGACTAAAGTAAAGGCTAACCACATTTTTAAATACAGAAAGGGCATCGGTTATATTGTTATTTAGTAATAGAAAATCAAATATTATTTATAGAGATATAGAATTTTCCCATGTATGATCTTCATTTTTTTTGGTTTAGACTCCTGTAGATAATTTCGTGTATTACCAAAATAGAGAATTTTTCGATAAGGCACGATATCAAAATCTGTTTCATAGTAAAGCCTGTTTTCTTTTGCATTTATTTTTTTAAATAATTCTATGGACAATCATATATTATTTATATTTTCATTACTTAATTTTCCAAAATTTCACTCAAGAATAAAGCAATAGAAAATTATAAAATGCAGAAACATTACCGGAGTGATGTCAGACTTACGATTTTATTTTCGGGCGGACTGTCACTCTGATATACGGGACGTGGTCATGCATCTTTGTAAATAATTCGTTTATCTTTAATTTTTCTAAAAAACTCTATTTCAGATTTTTTGTCCAAAAAGGTCCGTACCTTATACTGGTTAGAGAGATTGATCGACGGAATACTTAATTTTCGATTTTTATTAGGAAACTGTTCGGTATTTGTAGAATTTATCTAAAAAATCAAGTTTTCCAGGATTTATAGATTCGCTTTTGTTTTGTCAAATTTCTCACAAACGTCACCTAATAGACTTAATCGAGCCCTACAATTGCCATTTTTGAAAATCAAAATCGGACCTTCGGTTCGGGAGTTATCAATTTATTTGGAAAATCATACTCGGCCTTGGAAAAAATACTTGCGGTCAACGGATTCGGCTCGCCAGCAATAGGCTTCATTTGTGGCAGTGTACCTTTGATCCCACCAAGTCTCATCGAAATCGATCAATATCCTAGACAGTTATCGTGCTTCTTAGCCCGATTTCGAGAAAACCAGTTTTTCGCAGAAAAGTTCAATTTACATTTGTTTTTCGACATAGTCTTATACTTATCTGTAGATCTTTGCCAGCGGCACCATCTCTTTTTCGAAATATCTCGATCCGACCGCCCGTTATCGAGTTATTCAATTTTTCCCGAAAAAATTGAAACGTCTATATCGGGTACTTCCGGTTTCCGAACGAGCCGAGCTTCCAGCGTTAAGGTTTTCTGAAGGCCTCCAATTAACCACCCAAGTTTCATCGAAATCCGAAAACGAATTAGGGGGGCTGAGCGTGACAGACCGACAGACCGACAAACAGACCGACAGACCGACTGACCGAAGGACGGAATTTTCTAAATTCGCTCTCGAGTCGATAGATACGACTTTCGTTTCGATCCGACGTTTTTTTCGGATTTCGATGGTCCGCTGGAAAAATGCAAAACCTACACTACATTTTTTTTCAAAATGTAGTAACAAGCTAAAAACTACATTTTGATATGCTTTTTATCCCTGTTGGGATGATTCAGTACTTTTTTTTTTCTTTTTGCATTGACTAAAGTAAAGGCTAACTACATTTTGAAATACAGAAAGGGCATCGTTTATATTGTGGTCATGCATCTTTGCAAATAACTCGTTTATTTTTAACTTTTCCAAAAAACTCTATTTCAGATTATTTGTCCGAAAAGGTCCGTGCATTATACCGGTTATAGAGATTGATCGACGGAATACTTAATTTTCGATTTTTATTAGGAAACAGGTATTTGTAGAATCTATAAAAAAAAATCGAGTTTTCCAGGATTTGTAGATTCGCTTTTGTTTTGTCAAATTTCTCACAAACGTCATCTAATAGACTTAATCGAGCCCTACAATCGCCATTTTTGAAAATCACAATCGGACCTTCGGTTCGGGAGTTATCAACATCTTTGGAAAATCATACTCGGCCTTGGAAAAAATACTTGCGGTCAACGGATTCGGGCCGCCAGCAATAGGCTTCATTTGTGGCAGTGTACCTTCGATCCCACCAAATCTCATCGAAATCGATCAAAATCCTGGACAGTTGTCGTGCTTCCTAGCCCGATTTCGAGAAAACCAGTTTTTGCAAAAAAATTCAATTTCCGTTTGTTTTTCGACATAGTCTCCAGTATACTTATCTGTAGATCGTTGCCAGCGGCACTATTTCTTTTTTGAAATATCTCGATCCGACTGCCCGTTACCGAGTTATTCAATTTTTCCCGAAAAACTTGAAACGTCTATATCGAGTACTTCCGGTTTCCGAACGGAGTCGAGCTTCCAGCGTTAAGGTTTTCCAAAGGCCTCCTATCAACCACCCAAGTTTCATCGAAATACGAAAACGGATTAGGGGGGGGGACGCTGAGCGTGACAGACAGACAGACCGACGGACGGAATTTTCTAAATTCGCTCTCGAGTCGATAGATACACTTTCATTTCGATCCGACGTTTTTTTCGGGTTTCGATGGTCCACCGGAAAAATTCAAAACCTATACTACATTTTTTTCAAAATGTAGTAACAAGTTAAAAACTACATTTTGATATGCTTTTTATCCCTGTTGGGCTGATTCAGTACCTTTTTTTCTTTTTGCATTGACTAAAGTAAAGGCTAACTACATTTTGAAATACAGAAAGGGCATCGGTTATATTGTGGTCAATTTGGTCATGCATCTTTGTAAATAACTCGTTCATTTTTAATTTTTCGAAAAACTCTATTTCAGATTTTTTGTCCGAAAAGGTCTGTGCCTTATATCGGCTATAGAGATTGATCGACGGAATACTTAATTTTCGATTTTTTTTAGGAAACTGTTGGGTATTTGGAGAATCTATCAAAAAAACGAAGTTTTCCAGGATTTGTAGATTCGCTTTTGTTTTGTTAAATTTCTCACAAACGTCACCTAATAGACTTAATCGAACCCTATAATCGCCATTTTTGAAAATCAAAATCGGACCATCGGTTCGGGAGTTATCAATATCTTTGGAAAATCATACTCGGCCTTGGAAAAAATACTTGCGGTCAACGGATTCGGGATTTCGAGAAAACCAGTTTTTTGCAAAAAAATTCAAAATTCAATTTCCATTTGTTTTTCGACATTGTTTTCGGTATACTTATCTGTAGATCGTTGCTAGTGACACCATCTATTTTTTGAAATATCTCGATTCGACTGTCCGTTACCGAGTTATTTCTTAAAAACTCGAAACGTCTATATCGGGTACTTCCGGTTTCCGAACGGAGCCCAGCGTTAAGGTTTTCTAAAGGCCTTCTATTAACCACCCAAATTTCATCGAAATCCGAAAACGGATTAGGGGGGCTGAGCGTGACAGGCAGACAGACCGACTGACCGACGGACGGAATTTTCTAAATTCGCTCTCGAGTCAATAGATATGACTTTCATTTCGATCTGACGTTTTTTTCGGATTTCGATGGTCCGCTGGAAAAATGCAAAACCATACTACATTTCTTTTCAAAATGTAGTAACAAGCGCAAAAGTATTGCATTTAAATATAGATTTTTGATATATCGTATAGGATTTTCTACTCTGAGGTGGTTAAGCAACCCCCAAATAGAAGGAAGCCACCCTAAAACGAGGCAAAACTAATCCACATTTCAGGATTTATAAATTGATTTGAATGAATGGTAAAGAATATCAAAACAAGGGAGAGGGTTATGTTTTATATTTAGTAGTCATCTCCCTAAATAATGGCGGAACAACTACCCTTAGATTAGGCTAAAAAATACCCGTGTTCTTGCAAAGAATATACACCGTCATACCATCGTAGAGTATATAAATGCTAAAAAATGACGTAAAAAATGAAGATTTGAAAGTTTGGAACTATGTGGAACTAGAGTGACTTATTATCAAAGTACCTATATAAAAATAAAATATATGATTACCATTAAAATATGGAAAATGTGGAAGTTTTTGATTTATAAATTTTTGAATAGAACCTAAAGTGACTTTAACTGAACTTTATTTTTATATTAGGGTGGTTTCCCTCTATCTAGAGGTTGCTTAACCACCTGAGAATGGATAATCCTTTACCATATACTAAAAATCTATATTTAAATACAATACGTTTGAGTTTGTTAACTACTTTTTGCATGTATTTATTGTTAGCACAAATCGGGGATGATTTACCCTATTTTAGTCGCTAAAGGCTCAAAATTTTGAGGGCGCATGGGCTTTTCTGAGATCGAATTCGAACTTGAACTCAACAAGTTCAAAACTCCTAAAAATATAATTTCAGAATTTAAATTACGTGTTTCTTCAACTTTTTATTTATACACCTCTTTCAACAACTAATTTACTGTATTTTCAACATAAGAATAAATTCTAGGCTTTTGGCATGCTGAAATTTGAAATCGGCAACCTCAAAAACCCTAGAAATTTATTTTTCGAATGGAAATTACGTATTTTATCAAATTTTCATTTTTCACCCCTTTCAACCATTTTAGTTTTGGTTTCTGGCATGTTAAAATCTGAAATCATCACCCTCAAAAACCCCTAGAAATATAAGTTTAGAATGAAAATTACGTATCCAGTCAAATTTTCTTTATTACACCCCTTTCAACCCCCATCTTACTCGATTTTCACCCTAAGAATAAATTTTTGGCTTTTGGCTTGTTGAAATTTCGAATCAGTAACCTCAAAAACCCTAGAAGTACTTTTTGCATGTACTTATTGTCTCCATATATGAAGGGCGATTTTATCCTATTTTAAGTGAAATTTCGCTCTAGCTCAAAATTTTGAGGGTGTTTTCGCTTTCTGAGGTCGGATTCGAATTCAGCGTCGAAAAATACTTTGGATTGAACATACATTGGAATAAAAACACCATTGTGCACCGTTCGTCTGAAAGACGAATTATTATTTGACTATTATTTGTTAAGTCCGTCAGTCGCGCTCCCACCTTTGACTCAATATTGCTAATTTCTACTCAGTGAAATTCGATCAAGTTACAAAAGGCGACCTAGAACTGTTGTCCTGTAATAGATGATAAAGTTATGAGTTTGTACCTACCGTGGTTTGCTTATTGCTCCTTCCAAAGTCTCCGTTTTCTTACGATGCACTGGTCTTATCTCTAAACACTGCTTAGGGATCCATCATTTATTAATATCCTAATTACTTTTATAGAGTTCCTCCCTTCAGTTACTATAACCTGAATAGCAGATTTTTGGGCCTTATGAGGGTCCCATACATTCAGTTGTCCATACAACACACATAATCCACCAAGAGGTTAAACTTAAAGTTAATTATTCAAGCAATAAAACACAAGAATTCAATTAATACCATTCAATGAGGTAATTTAGGTTACAGGAAATGTGTGCAAGGACCTATGTGGTAATATATAAGGATATACCTACCAAACCTGGCAAGGGCAGACGCCTCCTTTAGAGGACGTGTATCTCAACCACCATACGTATGTAGTAGCAATCACTTTGGCACAAAAAGATTCACTTCCTAGAACAGTATGAGTGTAATTTGACTTGAAGTGACAGTATAACTTTCCTATTCAAATTTTGGTTTGGTCATGGCTTGCTTTATATTTCCAATGGTGATTATATGATTTACAAGAACTTGTCAATTAAAAGGCGTTTGACGATAGTATATAAGTTATATGAGGCTTTCCCGATTTCTTGCAAGAACCTCTGATAATGGTAGGTTGTATCAGTTTCACTCCTGAGCTGCCCCTATGGAGTTATCCGCATAAGTACTTTTTCTAATCGGAACTTTCCATTATTTTGCTAAAATTAAAAGTTTGAGTTCCGCACAGTGGGTCGAAAATTTCAAGAAGTGGTCAAAAATCTAATTTTGTCATAGGCCAATTAACAATCACATAAGCACATAATGAGGGAAAATTAATTTTAAAAATAAATGTCCCCAGGGGGTGGCTTTTACGGGTTGTTTTTCTGAATAATGGTGTATTTCAGCTTTTTTCGGTTGGACGTTATAGCAATCCATTTGAATAAGACCGAAAAACTAATTAAAAATCCATTACCATCTGGGGTTGCTTTTAGGGGTTGTTAGTGTAGACATATTAATTTATTTTTTTAGTTTAACGTTATCGAAAACCGCTTAATTAACCCACAAAGAAACATTAAAAAATATTTACCCCCAGGGGTGCCTTTCAGGGGTTTTAAGATTATATAGAATGAAAAGAAATAAATAAATAAGTAAATAACTATAGAACTGAATTTTTCTCGAAACATTCCTTGAACAGGTCAAATTTTATTGATAATAAATACTAATTATAACTTCAAAGGATATTATAAAGATAAAAAGTTATTTAACAATTGCATCAAGTGAGCGATGCTGTAGGTGCTCGCGGAATACGTGTCGAACCTTGTAAAAAATCCAAAATTTTGAAAAGGCGGTTGAATGCGGTTGCGACTTTTTTGTATGTTCTAAAGGGATGTCTAAGGTATTATCTACATATTTTTTCAAGTCATGACAACGTAAGACTTTTTTTGTGGCCCTACACAAGTCTGAATCTTCTTGTAAAAGTTTCGGATAAACACTCACAAAAACAACCTTCTCTGTTTTTAAATTCTGCAAAACTTTCTTTATGCAAAATGCTATATAAAGTATATACGTCAAGTAAGCTATTCCTGTAAAAGTTTCACTTTGAACTAACACGTTTTAAACACAGTCTCTTTTCAAAAGTTCGTTATTAAATGAGCAATACCGACGAAACGGTGCTGTTGAAAGAGTCGTGTTTGCGAGTCCTTAGCAGATAAAGATATCGCCTAATCGCCTTTGTATTATTGGAAAAGATTTATTTAACTACCCCCAAAATATCAAAGCAAAATTCAAGTTGAAAAAGAGGATTTTTGGCCACTTTTTAGAAAATTTGGCCCACTTTGTTCTGGCGTGAAACTATATTATTTTTTTTCTAATGACCCTTCGATGCTCCTGAAGGAAATATTTTACCTTTACAGTAAAAACCGCCTCTGGCAATTTTAGCCTTTCTTGTCTAAATATTATTATTCACTTTCCTCTTTTCGATACTTAATATTACGCCAATTCTCAATTTTTTTATTTCTTCTAAGTTTATATATTATGGTGCTTTCCAATTTTGCGGCTAGATCGTGTCCAATTTTGGCATACTTCCGAAATTTTTATCCATCACATCGAACGCCGTCGGGCGACGTGAAAAAAATCGGCATATTTCCGAAATTCCTGCTTAGGACGTTGAACGCAATTTTACGACGTTGACAAATATTAGGCGCACTTTCCAATTACACACACTAAATCACAATTTTATTTTTTCACATTTTTTTTAAGCGTTACTATACTTTCTACTAGTTTAGTAACATCACTTGAAGAAAAAAAATATTTGGCAGGTCTTTGACGCTATTTTCAAGGAAGCAACCGAATATACGTTTATTGAAAAATACACGCGGTGGATATCTGAAAAAAAATTATTAAAGAGGAAATGTGATGGGGCAATATAGTACACGCAAATTAGATTAAAAAACAGTGAATAGAAGAAATAATTTATAAAGTAATAATATTTGAGATGCGTACTCTAGATGGGGTTAGAAATAGATACCCGAAAAGTACCCCCCATTTAGGGATGGAACGTTCCTTTTTTTTTGCAAAAAACGACCCCTAGCGGGGACTGGTTTTTCACATTTATCTTGTAAACCGTTCATCGGAAGAGAAAAAAGCATAGGAAATAAAAAATTTGTAGTTAAATTCTGCATAGAAAATATTCTATTAACTTTTTAGCTTATCCTCACCTATTTCGTGCTAACAGCGTCCGAACAGGTAGTTTGCAGCTCACAGGTAAAAATCGATCCTATTCGAAGGTTCACAGTGAATATCTTATCTCTGTATATTTTTAATAAATAAAAAAAAATCATTCCTGAGCATTTCTCTCGTTAAAGTAACCGGTTTTAAGATATTCGCTGTGAAACTTCGAACAGGATCGATCTTTATGTATGCGCTCCAACTACCCCTCTGTTCGGAGGCTATTAGCGCGAAATAGGTTAGGATAAGCTACAAAGTTAAAACGACATTTTTTATGCAGAATTAAACGACACATTTTTTATCTCCTATACTTTTTCCTCTTCCGACGGTTTACAAGATAACAGTGAAAAACCAACTTTAAGTCTCCGTTGGGGGTTATTTGCGAAAAAAGGGACGTTCCACCCCTAAATGGAGGGAACTTTTCGGGTATCTATTTCTAACCTTATCTGGAGTACGTATTTCAAATATTATTACTTCATAAATTACTTCTTCTAAAATGTCTAATTTGTGGGACTAATAATATTTGGCATATGGTTAACACAGTAGGGGTATTCTCACTCAGTGGAATTTGATAATGTTCTTTGAACATGTTGAAGTTTTCCCCAAAGGAGCTAACTTTACCGAATATCGCACCACTGATCCCAATAATTGCTGGTGTATAGCTATTTGAGGAGTTCCCCTATGACTTCCTAAGACAAGCAAAACTTTTTATAAAGAATAACTTTCTCTCGGCAAATCAAAAATATGAAAATTTACAAGAGTGCAGTACCACATCCGGGGACACGAATTGTTATTTCCTTATTTTGCAACTAAACTATGTGTTTAAGCTTTTCTTCATAATTGAAAAAACTTTGACAAAAAAAAATTTCAATAAAAACGTAAAGAAAAGTAGTTTACTTGAAGTCGATTTCATATTTTCTATTTCTTAGAATACCCTGTATAATTTATCTTAAGTTTAACAACTGTTTCTGACTTCCTAAGACAAGTAAAATTTTTTATAAAGGACTTTTTGTTGGCAAATCAAAAATAAGAATGTTTACAAAAGTGCAGTACCCAATCAGGGGGCACAGTGCATATGGTGGTGGCTTCCCTAAACAATATAATAATAGAATGAGAACTTATAAGTAAAATGATAGGGAAGGTCAATATTTTTCGCCCACCAAAAAGTCTAAATGAAGTTATTACATCGTGAAGTTTACAAAACGTCGCAAATCTTAAAAAAAAAATTAAAACAAAATGATTTAAAAAGAAAAAAATTAACTGCGAAAAATAAAATTCGAATAAAAAAACTAAACAGGATTCCCTCTAAATTAATGTTCAACAACTGCAGTCGAAATTAAAATCATCTATTTATACACGAGAGTTGGTATGAAGTGAGTAAATTATTAGGTAGCGCGACTCCGACTGCAGTAATTAAATATTATTTTTTTATATTAACGATAATCTTCTTTCGTTCCTTTTAGTTCCAATTTCCTTTTTTGCAGTAGGGTTTTTGTTTTTTTTTATTATTTGTTTGAATAAATAATAAATTTAAACAAATAAACAATTATCAAATGACATCACCATTATCGCTACTGGAGAGATATTCCACGAAATCGACATGGGAAAATACTTATCAATGAACCATGCCCAAAACAAATTGAAGAACTGCTCATAAAGAACAGGATGAGTTGAGAACCATAACAAGTCTTCTGATAGGACACTTTCCGTTAAGAAGTACCCCCATATAATCGGAAAGTTTGCTGGCGACCTTAACTGGTGCGGTAAGGTACAGTAGGTTTCGTATATAATTCAGCGATATAGAAAGCTCGCAAGAAGCGTACAGAACACCGACCGCTTTTGGTTAGTGTACCGCCGGCGTTAGGTTGAGCAGTACACAGGACCGGACTTAAAATGTATTTTTAGTTTCAAACATTGAATAAATAGATACGATTAAATCCACTTCTTTATGCTCATCTTAGTCAAAAACAAAAACTGGTGTTCTTTAAGAACATATTTTTTTTAACAGTGAATACGATATCTGACATCAGAACTGTAAAATAAGTATGTTTACAAAAATGTACACAAACTTCAACGATACCAGTTTTTCTTATTGCCCAGCAAGATCCAACGCGGAGGTATAAGCATGTCCCTTGCCAGGGTAGGATGGTGACAGGATTGTTAATTAGGGAGTAAGAGGTTCAAAAAAATTAATAAATAAACCAGCATTTTTCAATTTAAAAATAACTAACTATTCTACAAAATAACAACGTAATAAACTTTCTTATTAGAATAACATAAAAAAGTTTCAAAATAAAAACTGAATAAGAACAAATACATAAATAAATAGCTAAACTCAACAACAACACAATGTAAAACCATAGAAAACTAATAGCATTTTCCTACAGTAAAATAAATAAAATAAAAACATTTCTTATAATGTTGCAAATAAAACATGTTTTAAACTTATCAAAAATAATAACACTCTTCCAAAATAAAAATAATGAACCTTATCACAATCACTAACACTATCACAGAATACCACTCACTCACTATTACTGTCACTGTCGTAAATGTACCCACGGAGCGTTAAATATAAACAGTAAATTAACAATTAAAATATAGAAATCATTTCTGTTACTCGAATTCTTCACCATTGGCACTGTCCCATCCCACGTCAATGATGAATTTATTTCCGCTATTTGTAAAGATTTGTTTTACTATTTGTTTCAACAGAAAGATTTAATAGAACTCTTCGTTAAACTTTTAAGACGAAGAAACAGTTGGTCCCCCCCTGATAGTCCACGTTGACTACAGTTTATTTCAACCTATCATTAATCGGCTAGAGCAAATTTCTACCAATTATGTTCAGTGGGATTGGCCTATATTCTTGTTAGGAAATATGTATGATCATTTTTTGTGATGATAATAAAAGAAGCCGAACACCTTTATGGCCTTTTTTGTAAATAATCTGAATGTGTTCGGTCGGTACCCTTTACGATTTTTTGTGAGCTTTTTTATATCGCTGAATTATATCCAGAAACTGTGGAGCATATTATATACGACTACAAGACGTTGGACCGCAGAAGATATAATATTTACGGGCAAACATAAACATACCCGGCAACTATCAAAACTCACCCATTTTCAGACCTGTATGAACAAGCACAGGAGGCGGCAGTGCTCTCGGAATATTTTACAGATGAGCCCCAGGAGTCAGTCAGAGTCTGAGACTCGTGGTTGTTTCCCCTCCTCAAAAAAGAAACACATCACCATTATTAAAGTTATAACCTCCAATTTTACTAAGGGCGCCATTGGAGGATGCTTGCAGCCGTATGGAAAGAGAAACAAACGTAAACGACAACGCTTGAAATAATACGACAAAATAGAATACAAATACATTTTATTATCATAATTATATATTTCACTAGATATAATATTCCTATGTATGTATATTTACGGGTGTATGATAAAATAAATTATAAGTATTATAATGGTATAGCAACATTTATTATAGGTATTTTATAGTATGTAGAAAGATAATATTAATTAGAGAATATATATTTTCCGAAAAACGTGTACTCGTACAAAATACTGACTGCATAACATATATGTATATGCTACGTATATAATTTTTATCAATAGTTATTAAAATATATATGGGGAGAGGTTAACATGATCAGGGAATTGTTACATTCACTTTTAATTCTTATTATACATCCTCACAATAACAATCAATATACAATGTTCGAATTGTTCCCAAAATACAATTCTCGGGTCCGACAAAGGAGTCATCCTGGACTGCGATTCGAGGGAACAATTTTTGTGACTAAATACTCATGGAAATACACACCATGAACATATACAAAATATTTCACATCGAGAACACGTTCAGTGGAACTCTGAATATTAATCAAAAATAATTTTAAATATCAATTAAAAAATATCTCCTGCAAAAATATCTATTTTTAGTATACCTTAAGCAAAATTCCTTTAATAAATACTAAAGGCCATATAGGTTCCGTAATTCAGATTAGAAATTATACATTACACATTTTTTTTAAATATTTTACCACGACATATATCTTACAATTAGTTTTTACTAATCTGAAGTACAGCGTATGGACACTAATAAATTTTTTATATTTTTTTAACTTTGTTTTTGATAGATTATCTTGACGCACATTTTAAAATATCCTTCAATAAGAAAATATATAATTCTTCAAGCTGCTATTGGATATAAAAACATTTTTATTTGATGTTATAATATGGTGCGTTTTTTTCGAGTACAAGTTTATACTTACATAAGACACAGTAAATCAGTTAATCCAAATTTGACAATTATATTCGTTTTAGTAAGTTTGGTTGATTTTATTATATTCTAGACAACAGTCCAGTGAAATTGTTTACAAGACCTAAGTTTATAAATGATTTTATAAACTGAAATAATTTAGAAAAGAAGTGTTTATCCTAACTAATAAATATAATTATAGCTTGCAACGTAAACAGAAACATCCTGTTAATTCTCATTCACTATTGTATTCACTATATTATAGTTCATTTATATTTAAAAATATTGTTTTGATACTAAAAGCTTTGTAGTACTAAAAAACGGAATTTTATATCACTCTGACTAAAATCACATTTTCGAGAGAAAAATCTCATTTAACTTGCGAAGAAAAAATGACGGTATCTATCGTTGAATTTTCTGTTTTTATAAAAAGTAAGTAATTGATTTAAGAGTGAATATGCCAAAAGTGTAAAATTAAAAAAACTAGTACTGTAAAAACATGGGTCAAACATTTCTTTTTTGGTCGATAATTTTTTCAAGAATAGTATTGCACTGTAAAATAATCTGATTATATTACTGCAAGTCTCTTAGTGGAGAGACTATTTTTATTGACGAGATAAAAATATAGAGAGTGGTGTCCTACTTAAAATTCCAGGGGCCATTTTGTCGATAACTAAAAAAGATATTTGAAATTTCTGTAAAATATACCCAGAAGAATATACAAATGACTTTGGTTTTGAGTAAGAATGGTTACTTTATAAATTGAGGTATAGACGGAGTTGCGAAGCATATAAATTTTTCAATCCTAGGAATCTTAAAAAGTGATGGGCATTACATTCTAAGCAAATGTTATAATATGAACAATTTTCGAAAAACCGCTGCTCTCTGCGTCATCAAATCGTATCTTGTGTTACCACCATATCAACTCATACACACGCCAAGTTAAAGTTTACTCGACTTTAGTTGAACTTCAACATAATTTGGAGTAATAAAAATCGTATTTTTTTTACAAATGTAACCACAAGATTACAATTTGCAGTATAAAATTCAGTCGAAAATAAAACACAAACGTAATGCAGAAATTAGACGGTACACAATAACCAGAAATGTCAAAATATTTAGTTTTCAAATAGCAGTTACAGGCATCTTTGTTTTACATAAAAAAAATAGGAAAGCATCTTATACTTTATGTATTGAAATAAATTTGTTTCATTACTATCTAAATCAGTCTGGTTTGCTATGAAAAATGTCCTAAAGGACTTATTGTCTAAAATTTATTTTAAAAAAGTTATGGCGATTTTTATACTTGAAAAAAATTTATATTGAGTTCAAATATCTGGACAATCAATGATTTTTTGAAAATTGTTCGCATCATACAAGTTACTTAGAATTTAATGCTCCGTCACATTTCTAAGATCGAATAATGTCTTTGCATCGCAACGCCAACTCAAAACTGAAGTCATCTATATATTCTAATGAATACATTTTACAGAATTCCAACATTTCTTTTAGTTATTGAGAAAATGGCTCTGGGAGTTTTAAGTGGGATACCCATATATTTGAAATTTATTGTTTTTGTAACGTTTTGTAAGTTAGGCGATTTTGTTTTCCGAAAATATGATGCTAAGTCTTAAGAACAAACAAAATGTCGAAAAGTGTCTGTTGTTTAGCCTCAATAATTTTCGAGTTACTACCAATACTAAAGTGGCTGTTTTGGGTGCTCATAACTTTAGTAGGTGCTCAGTTATCTCAATATTTTTGGATTCAAGATGTGGGAGATAGATGGCACCATGAAAAACGAAACACTCGTATGTATACCAATTTTAAACTGGCCATTGAAAATCTAATTTATACTGTAAAGCCTCATAGACAAAATATAGTCCTAAGTTTAAATTGATTCAAAATAGTGTGTTTTATATATCCAAATTAGCTTTTAAACGTTTATAAGCTATACACATTTACGATATTTTTGTAATGTCAAACATTTGTCTTGTTGCTGTACTCCGTGCTGATGTTTATTAATGCTAATGGATTTTTAATATATACATGGTATTTTTAAACATATCGGAAGAACTGAAAATGTTTTGAAAATACTTTTTAGTTTCCATGGAATGTTAATTTTGTCCGAAACAAAACATCCCACTCGAAAATTCAACTAGTCGACAACAAGATGAATTAGGAAATGAGGCGCTTTGTCTGGTAAAATTAACATAGACCTGAAAAGTAGTATTTCTTTCATGGTCTTATTTTACTATACTAACAGACCAGGAACCAAAGAATTTATGTACTATGCATTTTCCTGATACTAAAGTCTAAATCATGCAATTGGATTACTAAAAAACGTAGTAAAAATAATAGTAGTCATGTTTAAAACTTGAATCATCTTTAAAGAATGCGTTTAGAAAGCAAATTATATAATTGTTTTTCGTTGCAAAGGAAAACTATCGTCAAGTTCCAAAACTTTGTTGTTTTTTATGTTTCGATACAGGCACATTTTTTACTTTTTTTCTGTTATCGTTGAATAAGACACTTGTATTCGCTCCAGTTTTTTCGGATTTTACAGGTATTTATGAGCATCCTTAATTACATTTAAATCGAATTCAGAATATGTCGCTGTTTTATTTTATTTATAATTGCTTTCTCAAAACAAACTGAATTTATTTTAATATAGAAGCAACAGTTTTTTCCTGAATACTTAGTGGATGGTAGAGAGGCTAGAAGTGTTTGAATTGTGTAGGAATCTAAACTTTCCAAATTTATTAGCACCTGTCTGCAAAATATTTCAAACATGGTTCTACTATATATCTGTAGGTGATACGCAGGTTGGTTGGAGTTCGCTTTATTTATAAATGCTGTTTACATTAATTTTGAACTAAACAGATTGGTTTATAGGTTTCTCATTGCTTGGATAGCTCTTGTTTTAATATAGAAGCAACAGTTTTTGATACTTAGTGGATGGTAGAGAGGCCAGAAGTGTTTGTATTGTGTAGGAATCAAAACTTTCCAAATTTATTAGCAGCTGTCTGAAAAATATTTCAAACATGGTCCTACTACATATCTGTAGGTGACAAGCAGGTTGGTTTATGGTTTTCTCATTGCTTGGATAGCTCTTACCTGTTAAAATTGTAACCCTGAATGATCCTAATAATCTGCAACCACGCCTTCCATATTAGTATTACGAGCATTCAAATTGAAATTGAACGATATTTTATGTCTTGTTATAAGGCGCCAATCTTAAAAATAACAGTGATAGATAAACCGAATACACTTGGATCGTCAGCCCAATTTGCAATAATGCTCTGATGGTGTCAAAACGCACATATTTCCATGAACTCATGCCAATATACAGGTAGGTGGAAACAGTATATATATTGGTAAAATTTCTTTCTGATCAATATTCTCTTAACTCATGTTCTAAACAAGCTATTTTCATTATAAGCAACCATTTCAAAAGATGTATTTTTTAATGTTACATATATAAACGATTTTTATAATAAAGTGCGCATATTTTCCAAAGCCGAAGGTTTCAAGGCATATATCCAGATTTACCTAGTTCTTTGTACCAAACTAACAACCGCATAGTAGATACCGTAAAAATTCCATACAAACATATTGTGCTGGGAATTTCAGGAATATATTTCAGATGATTAACTTGACTGAAGCTAACCAAAAATACCAGGATTATTAATTTAAATGAAGCTTATGCCATTTAACGTTTTGTGTTTCTTGTGTAAGTATAAACTCGACCTACATCGGTTTAGAACATTTAACAAAATGATTCGAGTTCTACACATATGTTATAAACCCTGACGAAAACTACGACTATGTTTAAATGCAGAACAAAACTAAATACATACAACATCAACAAAACAACTGTACCACTGAAGCTAAGATGACAGTGTGGTAAATTTCGGTGGTACAAGGCATGCACTAAAGACATCAATATATAATGAAAATAGAGGATGATTTTTAATAAGAAATAGAAGTATATAATTATGCTTGGTCACCGAGAATTATTACTTAGATTATAAATACGTTGCTATGCAGTATAAATTTACTAATATATTTTATATAAAAATGTCAAAAAACAGATAGGTATTTGTTATAGATAGCGAGTTGGTTTGACGTTGACTTCCTAATAATATCTAGCGATTATTGCTTGGAATATGAATAAAATTATATCTGCATAACAAATTTTAGTAACTTTTACACTTTGGCACCAGAATTACAATAATAATATAAAACGTTTTAGAATCCACAATGTATCGATGTTTGTAATTATTTGACTGATCCCCAATATATAGTTATTGTTATTTTAATGCAAACGTGCGAAACTGCTCTATGACTTATTGTATTGATTTTTAGTAAAATAAGCAACAATGATAATACAACTTACATAAGCAATCTTTAGCGTTTGGCTATTTTCTGAATACGAATATTTTCTTTTATAATTATAGTATACGTATTAATATATTGTGATAGAAACGTATCTAAATATTTCATCTATGATTTTAGTTAACTGGAAAAATATTATTCACACGTACATCACACATAAATATTTTTTATCTTTTTTTATAAGCTTTAAAGCTGCTGGTTTGCACATTTGGTTAAAATATAGTATTTATAATAAAATAAAACAAATCTTATATTTTAGAGAAGGAGACTTCATTAATTTTCTATTCCGAAATAACATTTAAGTCAGTCTTACGAATCACAGTGAAGCTTTGATATGATGAAATTATTGTGCTCTGGTTATGTACAGGGTAAGACAAAAAATGATATTTTGGAAACATCCATTTCTCAATCTTGACGGTTTATTCCATTAATGAATTTATATTGCCTAATTTTCAACTAAAAATTGTTATTGTCTGTATAACTATTGTGTCGTAATATGTTCGCCAAACTAAAAGAATGCTATAAAATAAAAGCGACCAAGCCCAGAATTAATTGCCATGTAATTGTAGATATTTGCCTGCGATTGATAAAAGAAATAATTTTAAAATGTACCTGTAAATATACAACCAGCCTTGACTGGTTTTCGCTAGCTTACTTAACTATTGCTTTATATTCGCGGAAAAATGATACCAAATTATAAGTCTCTTGAAAAACAGAATAAAATGGACCGTCACTTTTCATTGTATATACGAATAACAGTTATACATATTTTTTAATGTCGGATAGGTAGTTTGAGTGTAATTGGGATCTTTAAGCTCTCATATTTTATCTTGTGCACTTTTGGAAAAGTTAATCTTTTGTATCAAATTATGTTGCTAGTGCTCGTTTGCAAACTTATTGTAGATCGTATAATAAGAGAATATTTAAAATGATCCTTACTGGGTGTGGGCGACAAAATTGAAACCACCTCTTCTCCTCGTTGTTTTGCAAATTCGTTTATTTGGATTAAAAATTAAACCTGTATTATGCAGTTCATTTCATTAAATAACAAAAAACTTTTTATTGATAATTTTCAGAATCTGGTTATTTACGTCGTTTCCCTGGAGTAGCTTAACTGCTTGTTACTTTTCAGAGTAGTGTGAACCGTTCCTATTCTTTCTGGTCCTGCATAGCGTGAAGTCAAGTCATATAAACCTGATCTAGTTTAGAAACTATTGAAGACTTGGACACTTCAATAATGAAACATTTTAGTAGCAGAATCGTTCATGTCATGGGCAGCAGAAAGATATGCACTTGCAAATAGACTCATCACAGTACACAGTGATAAATTGCGAAATGAAATAAAATTGGAGATATTTAGATGGCTTAAATTCTTGATAATACTAAACATTCAGAAGATTGGTGCTTTTCATAAAATTAAGATGCACAAAGGTGTACCTATTTTAAAATCCATAGTATATAGATAGTTCGATATATGGCAGATTGTGAATTTGATTTAGATTTTGTCGAAATTAAATAAAATGGCACCAAATGGTATGACGGATTCACAAATTATTGAGTAGAGTAAATCACCTATTTCTGCGGAATAACACGAATGATGCAAAGCCCATTTTCAGTTCGTATTCTTAAAGCTAGATGTCTTAAGATCATACTCAAGCAGACTTATCAATTGAAAATAAGCCATTCTAAAAGCAGTTTTCTTTGAAGTTGGGATTTACTTTTATCACGCCATCAGTTCTCTAAAACGTTGTTCGGAAGTTACGTAATTATCTTAATACTATTTACAATTGCTCTGACAAGCCAACACATCACTCAATCCACCTATAGATCGGACCCGACAAATTGTATTGTGTGTAGGGGCTTTAACCCTTTTATAATGGTATTGGGTAATAAAAATTAACGGAAATAAATTCCCAAGCCCTAGACAAACCTCCACTAGCAGCAGGTAACAGAGCAGTATCTGCATAGCACCCGTTCTGTTGCTCCGTTGTACCATATTTAGTACCGGTATTTTGAATAGGGTAGTTTGCTATTGCCATTTTTCTAGAGTTAACGTGGTGCTATGCTTTATTTTCTTACTATAAAATGTTATTCTAGTTTTTTTATTCTGCCTGCGATTTATTCAAATAATATATTTTGCTTTAATGTTCGGTGTTACTAATACTTTGCAAAGATATGCAAGGAAAACTTGACAGGTACTGTTATATTCTTTATAATCTGCAGAGAGAGAATTTATATTGGGATTAGCTGTGCAAATAGTAGCTGCTTTTTGTATTTTATTTGCAGAGGCAGATTCCTCGACATTAGCTTTTCGGCATCTAGTGTAATGAAAGTAATCCTTCAAAGGTGTTTTTGATTAATTATATATTCAACAATGTTATGGTGGACTGCAATAGAGATATAAATAAGACCTTGTGTAAAAAAGGCAACAATTTTCGCATACAATTAGGGAGAAAGTGGTTAGCCTCTCATAAAATTAAGGCAAATTTTTTATCGAAAATCTGGGATTAGGGGGTCGCCCCTTAAAATTGGTGATGTTGCAAGAAAACTAAGAAAAGGAGAATGGAGCCACTAATAGCAAACGCAAGTAATGAAAAATTTTTGCAAGCCAGCTTAGTTTGAGATCAAAAGGGAAGAGAGACGCAGTTATTACAGGTGACCGATTATTCCCTAAAAAGGACTACTGAAATAAAGAAAGCATAAACGACATCAACACACAAATTCGCAACTCTCCATTATCAGACGATGTGGATGCATGTGAGAACAACATGGAAAAACCTTTTTCAAAGGACCATCCTGAGAGAAGACTGAAGAACTGCATAATTACTGGCTTCCCAACAGGGAATTGTGCCCTGAAAGGACCCTACACAAAATGGGAATGTTCAACGGGGACCTAAGATGCAGACAATCCAATAGAGTAACGAAGACACCCTACCACATCCTGTGAGACTGCGAAGCTCTGGCTCACAGAAGACAGGCAATAATGGACAACCAAGACTGAGTCTAGAATATGAAACCAACCCAGCGATGGGGTTGTACAAGCTAGTGCAAGGGACCAGATTACTGGTTTGGGTATCATGAAGCAAATGGGAGAATATCACAATAAGCCCAAGAGGCTGCAGTGATTCCCGAAACAAAAGTTAGACAGCTCCCGAACAAAAAAAATCTGTTGATGCAGCTTGAGGCACTAGGCACTCCAACTTGTGTATAGCAGCGCCACTGAGGATGGCTTGATGCTGGTCGGAACAGAGTTTCAAAACTTAAATTTGTTGCCTAACTTTTTGCTTCTTGACTATCACTATTTTTTACATTCTTATTAGTAATTTATCATGTTACTAATAGCATCACGGTAATTTATTGTTACCCTGCATTTCGTCCTTTTTTCTCAAGTTGTCTGTTAGTCTCTCCCTAAGACAATGAGTGCGCGATTTTTTTGGGCATCGAGGAAGCACGTAAAAGTATAAGAAAACAGTGAACCTTGTCTCAACTAGACTAGTTTTTTTTAAGTCACTCCTGAAACCCTTAAAGATCGCTGTATACACTTTCTTTTCTGAAGAACAAGTAACCAAATCTCTATATAAACATCACATTGGGAACTACAGTCTCAGGTTATTTTTGGTAAAATTATTACGATAATAAAAAAAGTGATATAAGGACAGGATTTACAATGCCCACAATTATTAGTCCGGGATTCTTCTGTTGTAAACACGACTGGTGGAGAATTTTCAAAAATGTGATATTCGTCAAAAACCCAGAATTCTCAAACTTCGTAGATCTAATTTTAGACTAGGGAAGTACTTTCTGTCTCATATCTATAAAAGGCTCGTCACTCATGAATGGCCAAATTCACAAATAAGAAATAATGTTTTCCAAATATTTTCATAAGCTATAAGCTTTTATTTTATTGCAGTTTAACTTGCATACAGGGTCAGTAATGATATCAAGCATTATTTCTGTAATATTAGAATAAGGGCCATAACTGGTGTATAGTTTTCTGGGAATATTCTATTTCTTTAAAATATTGTAGTAGGTCATGTACATTAGTGTTATGCTCTTGATCAATGAGTATGAATTTTTCCATAGAAGTCGTAATTGTAAGACACTTTCTTAGAAGTGCAGATTATCTCAGACAGCAATATTTTCAATTTTAACATAATATAATTCTAGAAGCAATTTAAGCTTGCCGAAATAATTTTATCAGGTTTTATCAATGGTCTTATTGGGCTTATAATATGAAGGTTTTTTTTACTACATTTCCCTAATTTAACGTTTTATTATACTTTGGGTAATTTTTAAAAAATAGTCCATTGATGAGGTGATAAACAGAACATTTTCTAGATTAAAAACAATAACAATAATGTATTTTATTTTAGTTTTGAACTGCTGTATATTATCCATTAAAACTTAAATATATAACCGAGGTAACAAAAATATCAACCGCCTTTACCCACGTAGTTTTTCCATGAGTCATATTTTCCTAAATGCAAGTAAATAAATGGAAAACAAAAATAGTTATGTATTATTATAAAACCAAAAAATGTGCTAGCAGTCACCTTACCAGACTAGATCTAATTTATCTTTCCAAAAATTTAATCAAACAGGTACAATAATAGTTTTTTAATTAGAGACTTTTGTAGTCTTTCAAATTTTTATTCCTTTATGAAATTTTTCTGAAGGCTGTGGAAATTGAACATGGCTTGATTGATGCGATATCATTTAAAAATTAACATTTTGCGTTTACCCTTAGTTGTAATGGTAGCCCTAGACGAGTGTAACAACTTTACGATATCATTTTCATCTACCCTCATTTTACAATGGTAGGGATGAGATATGTTTGTTTACTAGTGTAGCTGAATTAGTTTTTAGTTTAGTTTATTCATTATTTGGTGTTATTCACTCTTCTATAGTGTGTATCACTTAAGATGATACCAGCATAAAATTTTCGTAAGTATGTCTCGAATCGAAGCGCAGTTTTTTGTGGACGTATGTCGAGTAGCAATTGGTTGTAACACCAATACTCAGCGAAATGTAGCTAAAAAATGAGAATGAAGCTTGGGGAGGAAAGCTGTAGACGAACTTTGGCGTATACGCTCTAAGAATTGTAGGGAACTGGGGGAATTATTAGGGAATTGCAGAAACCACTAAAAAGAGAAACTGGCGCATAGATTTTGGCCTGCGGTTCCCCTAGGCAAAAATATAGAATATGTTTAAATTTTCAGCGATATTATTTAGAAAAGTTGTTCAGTATTAACCTCAAATACCCATATTAAAAATTTGGTAGCAATATCTTTTCTATAAAGTGAGAATTTAAAAAATGTATAGCTATTTATGTAGCAAGGGTCGTAAGTGCCCTTTTTTTGGTCGAGAATACAGTTTGCAATCCGAGGTCCGCATGGCCGTTTTGCAAGTATTCGAGACCAAAAAATCGAACTGTACGACCCGCGGTGCATATTATATTTTTCATCATACCCATGAATCATTAAACTAGAGAAAAATTAGTGGGCAAATATAATTATTTGAGTAAGTTTTCATATTTGCTAAGCAAATAGTAAAGGAGCGATGTTTGGAATAACCATGGCAATCGTCAATAAAATAAATTTAGGGCGCGGCTTCTACTCAAAGACAACTACTGCCAAGATAAATTAAATCATATTATTATAATAGCTCTGAACACTTTTGAAAATGAAGATATATCAAGTAAGGTTTGTCTGGATTTACTTCCAAAAAAGTTAAAACATTTAATTTAATATTTGTTATATATAAATTTTCCCAATTTACTTTACGACCCGTTACCAATGGCAACAAGTATTTGGTACATAAATCTTCACTCATGATCGACAAAACAATGGAATTAGAGTATACTTACGAGGGAGATATGACGAAAAATATATTTTTTTAAATTATCCTTATTTACAGGATGACGAACTGTCAACAAGGAACTGTTTGTTATAGTATTTAGAGGGTACTTATGATATTGCAATCAAATTTTGGACTCTAAACATTTCTAAATGATGGCTAGAAAAATGGTCACAATTTTTCTTTACTTCCGAACTCTTTTTTTTTTCATTACATTCGCTGGGTTTTGGTACTACAACCAATTTATGATATTCCACGTACACATTTTCAAAAGTTCTATATCTCAAAAAAATCGTACTTCGGTTCGATCAATAATTACGGAGATGTCAGGGTGGTTCCATTTTAAATGTCACACACCGTATATCCTCAAATCATTTTGGCAAAAATATCATTTTTTTGTCCAACTATGTAGCTGTCTCACTTAACCACAGGCTTACCGATAGTTTTGGCGGCCTTTTATTTTGGAATGTAAGATTGTGTACAAAAATAACTCATTTTAATAAAAATATTACTTACATCAAATCCCTAAAAAAATAAACGACCAATTTGTGCTCGAATTTTACATCATTCAATGATGGACTTTTAGTTAAGTTTCATAGCGACCAACAGCAATAAAGCATTATTTTTTTAACATAAAAATCTTAGAAAATGACAAAAATCTAACCATAATAGTACGTTCAAACTTGCACACATTCAATAATATAGAAATACTTTTAACATTTGCAGCTAAATATATAATTTAGTATTATAGTTATATATTTATTATAAATGCTGAGCGTGACGGCTAGGGTCGTAAGTTTCTTCTGCGTACGGTTAAAAACGCTCTATTCTACACTTATTTATATTAAAAAGTAGATAAATAGATTATAGATTTTTACAATACTAGTTATTTCGTTACTTTATTGCTTTGAGTTACATTAGAAGACAAACTTTGGATATCATTTGATATCATTGGGCTGTGCATAATAGAAAGTGCCGCTAAAATTCTGCCTTATTAAAAAAAAAATGGGTAGAATTTTTTTATATAACGTAATATGTTCATCCAATGAGGATATACTTCTCTTCAATATATGAACTTCAGGTAATGAGGGATACGCATATATAATATTCAAAACTAAAACTGTTTCTTCGATATCCATCAATAATGAAACAGCCCGTATTAAGTTAATAAATTTATCTATGATCTAGCATACTGCTGTATGAAATTTCTATAACTGCCATTAGAACATATTCTTTTACTTCATCCTCCAAGTTTATAGTTTTAAAATCAACTTTGGGTCCTCAAATACATGTCATTATTTAAAATAATCCGATAACAACCCTATGAAATCGCGTATCAGTTTGAACCTGCGACCCTAAGCTAATGTCTTTTACAGGAGGCTACAAAAAGATATATCTTAATTATATAAATATTTTTTCATTTACTTATTACAATATAAATACAGTTTTTTTCTAAAAAACATCTATATGTATTTTCTTAATCTATTTCAAAAATTACCTTTCATATATTATATAATAAATATGAAATATAGATATTATTACTTAAATATCGTAGTTAGGCCTGTATATTAAGTGTTAAAAATATGCTAATATACAGTGTGATTTGCAAATTTATGTGTGTCGCAGTCAAAATTGTGATAAATGAAGCTACCCCGCAAAGCAGCACTGATGATGAATACGCAGATTAATATATAATATATCTATTTTCTTTTATTGCAGCATTAAGCTATGAGATTGAAAAGCACGGTTCCCAGCCATTCCACTCTGTATCGGATCGATATAAATGCTCAGTCGTATCATAAGAACATGCTATTCAATTCTACAGCTCACTAGATTACAAATACACATAAACACATCAAAACACAGCGATGGGTATGACAATTAGTCTATCTAATGTTTTAAGTTACCAAAGAAAACTTTATATATATATATTTAGATCATTTATAATAAATTATGTGATTTTAAAAAAGTTAAGATGATTTCGGGCGGGAAGACTTTTATTAAAACCATCGGTTGCTGCAGCACCTTTTTAAAAGTCGTGCCCAAGAGAACGACGCTTAAAAACTTTTCCTACTTACAATGCACATTACCTAGCGTATATCAATCCATCTATAACGGCGTCGTTCTGCGACCCGAAAATGTATCGCTTTACTTTCAACCTTATTGAGCATATTACATTACTTATTATTTATTACACATACTCAAAATGTCATTTAAAGTTGCTACATCTAGATTATACGCGTACTAAAATATTTTTATATGAGATTATTAAAATATAAAACGAGAATTTATTTTCTTCTTTTCTATAAATGTATTATAAATTGTGCCTCGTGAGCTACTTCTAGACTCTACAGTACTCACTAACATGCAGGAGAAGATGAACAACACCAAACGACATAACTTAACACAGCTAGACCATGCGGGGAACACAACATAGCGGTGGTCGCGATAAAAATGAAAAATAAAAAAAACAAAAAAATATAAATCACGAAATTTATTACAATATTTGGTAGCAATTAAATTTATAAAAAAAGTCAATACCTTAATTATTATTTGCTATAGTTTTCTAAGGATCAGCCAAAGCCGCGAGACGGTTTAGTCTTGTAATGTAATATTTAAATAATATAAAATACCACCCCGCGCTTTCGCTGTCCGTTAGACCACGACCAACTAAGCAAAATGTTCTTAAGCGTAAGGTCAGTCGCTATATAAAAAATTCGTACTAATTTATAAATTTCTAAATAGAAAACACACTTATACATTTAATATTCAAAAATCAATAAAAAATTACAAAAAAGAAATCACTTCGAGAATAGTTTTATATAATTAAAATATCATCAATATAAATATAACTAATCAAAAATCTAATTAAACTATTTCAAACAGTCACGCTGCACACAACTGTGGACATGTACTTGTACTAACATTCATATTTAAATATCTTCACAAAAATATGTAAAAAAATAAAATAATAATTATAATAATAATATGGTATTAATAGCTATAAAACAACAAATTATTTACAGTGTACGTTACGTAAAACAAACTAAGTCGGCGGGGCGCCGTCGCCCGCGCTTAGCGGCTGACGCAGAGTGGGCAAGCAAGAATAATAATAATAATAAAATATATAAATTTATCTAATAACGATAATTTCCACATACTACAATAAAAAAATAAATAAAAACAAAATATAGCTTCTTAATATTTAATAATAATAATATATAATAATAATACATATATTAATAAGTAATATTTAAGCGCATGTGAGCCAATCTGCGCCAGCCGAATAGTAGTTCGTGTAAAACTCGGAGTTTGACACTCGGAATGCCCCCCCTCATCGGGACCACTTGTATTTTACGTTTTTTGTGTCGCTGATCATGAAAATCGGGGTCCCGCTTCTCTAAAAATAGGGCGTCACCTCTAAAAATACCAAAAATCGCCCCTTTTGAGGTTTTTTCGTGGTAATGTGAATAATACTGTAAAATAATGTTATGAATGTCCTAATTGTAATGATAAATTGCCAGTTCAGTATGTCCATCTAAAATAAGGAAAATTTTATGCTGAGAGGGTAAAACTACTCCTAAATTGACGTAAAATGGAAAAATGATGAATTTTTTTTCACTTTTTGATTTGAGTTTAGATGAATGGGGATTGTACAATGAAGAAAATTTTTTCCAACCCTTCAGGGGTGAAAACTACCCCTATATCGCCTTTAAATTGAACTAACGCTTAGAAAATAAGTAGAGGTGTATGTTTTTAGTTTGCTTGTAATTTCTGATAAACTTTCGTCGAAAAAAATACTAAAAAAATTGTTCACCCCTTTAGGGGTGAAAACTACCCACAAACTTGCAGGGAATTGAAAGAGAAGGTAGAAATATTCTTGATAAATGAACACTTCATATTGTTTGCAATATTTTTAATATAAATATGGTAATCTAAACATAAATGGACGGAAAATCTTTCTTTTTACTTTTTGAATCTCAATTTGGATGAATGCAGATTGCAAAATTAGGAAAAATTATTTGAATGAATAATGGAATAATTGAATCTTAGCTATGATTGTTATGAATCGGGAATCAATGCATCATTTATCAAGAATACAGTACAAGCTCGATTAGGTGAACCATTCGGTTTCATGAACACATTTTTTCTATTAACCACTCTATATCGTGAACAGCGTGGGCATAACATGAACAACAAGTTAATATTTGTTTGTTAGATTGATGTATGATTTTGTACTGCTGAGTTGAAGTAATGCTGTGACTGTGTACTGAAGTGTTAAAGTTAAAATGGGAAAATTCAAACAAAAATGTCTCTCACTGCACGAAAAGGCAAATATTATTCAAGAACACAGAAAGGAGATGACTGTAACTGCACTAGCCAATAAATATGTAGTTGCAAAATCAACAATCTGTTCAATAAATAAAAAGTGCTAAAATTCTCGAGACAGTGAGCCATACCTTAAAACCAACTAAAAATGCACTTTAAAGACTTCTGAATTTCCAAAAATGGAAAGAGCATTGTATAAATGGTTCCTTAGTCAACGTGAAAGAAACATCTCAGTTAGTGGAGAAATAATTAAACAAAAAGCACTAAGTTTATTTGCAAATTTAAAACTCAGCACTGTAAAATTTAATGCAAGCGATGGATGGTTGCAACGTTTTGAAACCCGATACGGATTACGATTTTTAAAAGTTTACCGTTATAACTCTGTTACAGGCAGTTCAACCTCTAAACATGGAATATACAATACTGGATGTAATGGAATGGAACAAAGACAAAGACACCAATAAAAATGACGAAGTCTGTGAGTTGTCGGAAGACGAAGAAGACATAGAAATAATAAATGAAGAGGAGCCACCTAAAATAACACATCGGGATGCTATTCAAGCACTGAAAGTGTCACTGGAGTGGGCACAACAAAATTCAGTTGATATCTCTGACATCTTAAGCATAAAAAACGTTTATGAAAAAGCCGTCGCCTCAAACGCACCCCTAAAATTAAAACAGTCCAAAATAACTAAAATTAAAACAGTCCAAAATAACTAGGTATTTTACATTTTTTTTTTACATTTATACGTAATATTAGTGCTAGTATGTATTTGGATATTTTCCCATTTTTGGTATTTTCTTTAAGTCTAAATACCTAATACTGTGGTACATAATAATAGTTTGTGTTCTATTGTTAAAAATATATAAAACTGTCTTTTTTGTAAAAACCATGAATTTGATATATCTTTTTTCACCCCCGATTGCGCTAAATTGAACACCCTTGGTTTTATTCTGTTCACGTTATCGAGCTTGTACTGTATTTCTACTTTCTTTTTCAATTCCCTGCAAGCTTGGGGATAGTTTTCACCCCTAAAGGTAAGTCACCCTAAAGGGGCGAAACATTTTTTAGTATTTTCTTCGACGGAAGTTTATCAGACATTACAAGCAAACTAAAAAGTATGCATCTCTACTTATTTTCTAAGCGTTAGTTCAATTTAAAGGCGATATGGGGGTAGTTTTCAGTCCTGAAGGGTTGGAAAAAAATTCTTTATTGCACAATCCCCATTCATCTAAACTCAAATCAAAAAGTGAAAAAAAAATTCATTCATTTCTCAATTTTACGTCAATTTATGGGTAGTTTTACCCCCTCAGCATAAAATTTGTCCTTAGTTTAGATGAACATATTGAACTGGCAAAATATCATTACAATTAGCACATTTATAACATTATTTTACAGTATTATTCACATTACCGCGAAAAAAACCCAAAATTAGTGGTTTTTAGAATTTTAGAATGACGCGCTATTTTTAGAGTCGCGGGACCATTTTCGTGATCAGCAACCCAAAAAACTTAAAATACAAGTGGTCTCGATGAGGAGGGCATTCCGAGCGTCAAACCCCGCGTTTTACAAGGACTATAGCTGAATTGTCTACTATAAAGTGCAGGGCAGGGGAGAAATGCATAAAGTAACAACCACCAGCGGCAACTGGGGGCGGATGACGTGAATACTGAAGGTTCGAGACGCGAGATGCAGGTGGGGGCCGCGCTATTATTAAAAATATTTACTTTAAAGAAAATCATAGCGGATGAGGCCTACCGCTAGCGGTGACTTGTGACTGACATGGACATTTTTTTTTAGTTACAACTATCAAAAGCGGCATCGGTCGCCGGCCTGTGGGTTGCACGATAAATAATTTATATTTATATTATAAAATCTCTCACAACTTATACGCTATAAGAAATATAGAAATATATGTATCACATCACATGACATAACAGAACAATAGCAACAATGAGTGATCAACTAACAATAAGGGATATGTATTTCGTTATTAGGGGGTGCACCCGCGGCCAGCGGCGGCGACGCGGCGAGTGGCAGTTTGGCGTAGATCACAGCCGAAAGGCCCCCAAGCCCTGCCTGGCTCCTGCTGCTCACTTTTGCTCAATTGCATTGCTCTCACCGCACAACCAACCCTCTTTCTTTCTTTCAACTATCAATCTAATTCTCACTTCCGTTATCAATATATTATATTTTTTAGTATTTTTTGCTATATTTTTATTCATATATTATTTTTAACTTTTTAAATATTATATTACTTAAATAATATTTTGAGAATTGCTGTTTCAGACTTTAATAATGTGACACTTCACATGGCGAACTTAAAAAAATATATTTAAAAAAATAACGAAACACTTATCAATAGTATAAAAATTTACATTATTATTACGTAGTGTCGCGTCATGTCTTTTATAGGGTACTACGCATAGACGAGAAGTTATTCGTAGGTGAATACACGTAAAAATATAAAATAAAAATAAACCAATATGACTCTAATACTATAAAACCGTGATATAAGAAAACTGTTGAACTGGCATATATGATGACTACGCATCGACAGATTCGTGCACTTCACCCCACATCTCGATAATAAAACATTATATATAAAATAAAACAAAAACAATATTCAATTCAACAACCTAGAGAAAAAATATATATCATATAATTATAATTTAGCGTTCGTTGTATTGGTGTGTAAATGTGTGGCTAAGGGCACGATTCTAACCGAGGCTGAACACAGGGCGCGGGCCCGGGGAATGCGGAGAGGATTCGAGCGAGATCGATCTGCGGCCGGTAAAGGCTTAAGGGTTGGGCGAGTAGATGCGGATGGCCTGAATGGCAGGTAAGGAGCAAACGGGACATTGGGCCTCGCTACCTTCACATACTCTGTTTGCGCAATCCATGCAGAAGAAATTGTGGCCGCATGGAACCAATGCATGCGTTACTTTGGCATCGGTGCACACTAAACATTTGGTTGTTGAACTCAAGAGAGAATCTGCCGGGCTGGTACTGTTAGCTGGGGAAGGTCTTGATGGGGCTGAGACTGTGGGGTAGGACCAGATGCTCGAAAGGGCGGTGGATGAATCGAAGCTGGGGGAGTCGCCCAGACCCTCATCGCGGTCGCTTGAACTCCAAATTGCTCCCAGATCTCTTCCTCCGCTACTAGAGGAGCTACTGGAGCAAGATCCCGAGCTGGAAAAAGCTCCGCTGCTGCCTGTTGATGATGTCATTGTGGGAAATGTATCTGTGGTGGGTTCCATATAGTTTAGGATAGAGCTTAGTCCGGATTTATATAAGGAAGCGATCAAATCATTTTCATCTAAACCCCCCAGTCCAGGCAAGCCGTTGATGGATGTCCCGTTTCCCGTACGCATGGCGATATGGGCTTCTATTTCTCTCCGTGCAGATTCCACACTTTCTGGTAATCCGGTGACTTCAAACACTGGTTCTTTATCGCGACTTGGTGTGACAATGTAAGTATGAGTTTGATGCTGAATTCGCTTAATAGTAGCACCTTTGGGTCCAACTACCAAACCGACCACACGGTATGGTACCCGAACTTGAATGGTTACATGACCAGGGATGTTAGCCGGTGGTCCTGGTGGAGTGCTAGCACCCGAGCCAAGTCCTGCCAGATTATTTTTACGGGAAGCTCTGATCTGAGAGAAATGTTCAGCGGCAGATAATATTTCACGTTTGGCTTTAGCGACATCTTCTTTGCGACCGGTGACGACGAATACAGGTTCCTCGCCACGTACTGGAGTTTTGATGTAAGTGTTTGTCTTGGCGCGAAGAGCTTTGATTTTGCAACCTGAAACAAAAGAAACAAGAATTAGTTTTTTGGTTATGCGGCCTCGTTAACTAAAGAGATAAAATCCTCTACGCTTTGGTTCGGGGTATAATTAATATGATCGAGGTATCGGCATGTCTGAGAATCAACAACCGCACAGACAAAGCTAGTGATGGCGACGCCCTTCAACCTGCCGGCAGGTCAGTTGCATTCACCTTGTGCGCGGGCGCTTAACTAGCCAGACTGCGTGCGAAAGCTGCTGCATTCTGCAACGTGCACTCCGACAACCTTCGCGGATGCTGAGATTTTTAATTACTATACTACGAAAACATCGATTTATCGCCATTCACAACGTATGCGTTTTTACGTACAATACTGTAATGCAATATAAATTAATGCAAGTTAACAATTGTTTTTTTTATTAATCAGTTTCGCATAAAAATGTAACGACAAAACGTCGATTAAAATTCATCAAGTTTATAAATACCTCGAGTGAATTAATAAAACGAAACGAGCTCAAAACGATTTTGTAATTCTTTATTTTTGTTCAAGTTGCAGAAAGTTGTATCGGTCTTATAAATAACAAACGGCGGCGGGTACGTTGCCCAGGTATACGAAGATAACCTTGAAGTGCAAGAATGGAATAGCATCAGTCCAGGTAAGGTCGGGATTTATTATGGACCACTCTTCATGCCTTCAGACTGTAAGGACGGGTTTCATTTAAAGAATTCTCCCAGCTCTCCTACTTCAAGTTCTTTTAACCGCAACCTCAAATCTTTTACCGACAAAACTTACAGATTATTTAAACTAACAATGGCAGAATCAATAGCGCAACCACACAACATAAGTTATCTCGTCTTTCGTACCTTTTACTTTATTGTTACCACATTCCTAATCGCATTGCATTTCAAGAAAAATCATAGTAGTCGCGGCACAATCTGTTTGGACCTAGACATTTTAGGTGCCGAGCTGAATTTTTCAGAATATGTAGCCTATGATACGTACAATAACATACTGAAACTCCCGACGAATCCGAATTGAGCGTCAGCCGCCATGTTGAAAAAATGGCACGGACGCGTAGACGGAGCAAACATTTTTTCTTTGCCTTATTTATTACCCGATTTTAGTATTCTAAACAGATAATTATAGCTAAAGAATGTGGCTTCAACATATATTTTACACATTTTACTAAACTTTGTCTGTGTGGTAAAAAACTGACTTAAACTGAAAATTAAAATTTTGGAAAATTCCATTTACATGATTAAAAAGAAAATTGTAGGGTTTATGAAAATATGTTTTAAGTAAAAGTTGTAGGCCATCACTATTTCTTTTATAGCTTTAAAAATAACGGAGATAGAACATTTTAATTATTATAAAGTTGTGTTAAAGTGTTAGTAGCATTAAAATCAAAATTGAAGTTAAAATGAGCAATTTTAGTCACGGCACAATTAACCCCGACCAAAATGATTACCAAGCTCAGTTTAGATGGTTTATAATAATAATAATGATAATAAATAATAAAAATAATAATAATGAGGTAAAAGGAACAAATTTATAATTAATTTTCATCTTCAATATTGCTATAGGTTATAATTAGAGTGTTTAAATTGACACAACAACACTTTGTGTAATTGCAAGGACAATTTTTATTGCAGCCATTTTTACAGTTGCAATATAGAAGTTTTAATATATTGTCGTGTACAATTGACAAAGATGGTAATGGTTTGGTTATATCGTTTTTCAAGTCCCAGCCCCACTCAGATGAATTAATTTCCTTATTAAGCCACATTTGCACATGAAAATATACCCTATGAACATGCTGTTCAATAGCTTTGGAAATGGGCGATAAAACTGCTATCATAATTTTTTTAAATAGGAAAACCTTAATTCCCAATTTAACTAAATTCTGCTTATTTGCTTTTTCGTTATTAAACAAAATTAATTGTTTGTTTAGATCAACATTTTTCCTCAGACAATTAAATATTGTTTTTTTGCCCTTTCTGTAAGGATACGACGTTGTGTCACAACCACTAAGTGCATGCAGAATTAAAAGAGTCTCTCGAATTGGTCCCAGTTTTTTCTGTATTAAGTTAATATCGAATACTTTGTCCGGTACTCTGCTGTTCCCAGGTTTCAACATGTACATATTTTTGTGCAGAAATTGTTTACCTACAAGTAGAACTAATAAATCGGTGTCATCACCAACAACAACAGTGCTGTCTTTCTTCTTGTACTGGGAAATTGCGGTATCCACAATTAAAATATTTGCATCATTTTTGGCTTGCAAAGCAACAATTTTTTCCTGTAAATACAGTTTCAATTGACCAATGAACAGTTTTTTGTTATTATTATTTGTGAGAAAGTCGGTCTGCTTTGTAGTTACTGGAGTAGAAAATGAAAATTTGATATTTGGAGTGACAGGCTTACTTCTCCGTAAATGTTCATGATTTTTGTGGATGGAGAATTGTAACCATCAAATACAACAACTGCATTAAAACCATAATGTTTTATAATGTATTTAAAGTAAATTTCATACAGATGACCAAACGTACATTCAGTCGGCCAAACCACTGTATGAAGAAGATGGCCTACATCAATTACAAAAAAGATTGAACCGGTAGAGTTTCCTTACATTCAGCTTCTGCTTCTAATATTTTTGCCACAATAATAAAAGTAAAACAATCCTTGTACGAAACAGAATACTAATAGAAAAAATCAAACAATTCGTAAAAAAATAACGAAATCAAAAAGAAAACATAAATTCGATATAAAAATAAAATTTTATATATTCTAAACTCGATTTGAGATAATCCAACTTAGCAACTTATTTATATTAATAACAATGCAGCGCAAATGTGCGTGTAGAAATACCTAAGCATAACAGCGTGTGGCAGTCGATAGGTATATGAACATTTCTGTAAACATATTTACAGCTTTCACTCTCTTTGTGCGTGTCCCTACATTTTCCAAATTTCATATCTCAGCTATTTTTTCAGCTAGAGAAAAATTTCAAAAAAGTATTGTTTGTCCTTTAACGGCCTATAACATTTATTTAAAAAATATTTTCATAGCATGAAAAAATACAAATTCTCAAAAAGTAATTTTTACTATTAACTATAATTGTTACACTACTAATATAGTTATTCTTATACCAAGGCCGCGAAATTCCTTTTTACCTACCGAGAGAAAAATTATCGCCGAGGCCGCTTGCGGCCGAGGCAAGATAATCTCGAGGACGCTAAAAAATTTCGCGGCCATGGTATAAATACTATTTTTTGTGCAACCGTAAATTATAGTTATATTAGTATAGATGGTGAAAATGACACCACCGTTTATGCTATATTTTGCTAAATAAACGAGGTGGCCTTAACGTCAGAGCGCTTCTATGGAAACGGTATTTTGAATGTATACTTGACACTTCTTGAATAATCGTAAAAATGAAATAATTTATGTATTTGCTGTGAATTTGGAAATAATTATGTACTAATTCTGTTTAATAAGATATAACAATTTTTGTTTGTCATATTTTAGAAATATCAATTTTGAAGTGACTTAAATGTCACAAATTATTATGAAAGTGACTTTTAGTTTTTCGGCCGTTACTAAGGGTAACGGCCGTGAAATTGAATTTCACGGACTGTTTTGAGAACGCGAAATACTCACTTCACGTACGGCTGCACAAAAAACAATTTATTATAGTCTCTTAAATTCGTATCAAAGACACATTTGGCTTTAATTTGTTTTTGAAAATATTAAAATCGATAAATATTAAAATAGATAAGGCAAGAAAAAAATGTTTTCTTCAGCGGCGCGCACAAGCCATTTTTTCAATATGGTGGCTAACGCTCAACTCGGATTCTTCGGGACTTTTAGTATGTTATTATACATATCAAAAACTACATATTCTGAAAAATTCAGCTCGGCACCTAAAATGTTAGGCCTGTTTTTTACAGATTGTGCCGCCACTAATATGTACTTGTTTGAGCTAAAGAAAATAAACTACGTTAAGGTCAGGCAAGGGAAACCGTAAAAACGCTGCTTTAAATCATCTCACAAAACGTAAAAATGTAACTGGTCTTTGTATGAGAATCCATATAAAGAAGTCATCTTTAAACAAAGTAAAGCAACACTACATGTAATATTAGCAAGCAGGTTAATAAACAAGCGGTAATAACTAGTGTCGAGATTCTCTCCCACATTTGTCAGGATATCAAATACATCCTGTGCAGTTGGGACCAATTAATATATAAATCCCCTAATACAACTACAAATACCACAAATATTCGTCTCACTACACCTAACATATATAATTGATACAAATTAGCTCGCTACGTGGGACTGCCAGATGTTAATGATCAAAAATACTTTTCTTAATAGAAAAAGCTTAATTAAATCGAAGATAATTAAATTTAGAAGGATACTAGGTATAGGGTGTCCTGAAATACCGGTTACAAACTTCTGATGTAGATTCTACATGCAAAAATAAGAAAACTTTGTGTGTGTCCGGAAATATAAGACAGCTAGGGCCCTTCGAAGGGGGTAGGTTTTCATATAAAGTCGACTACAGATTTATTTAGCGTGCAAAAAATTTCGGCGTCTTTGGCGGTCAAAGACGCCGACATTTCTTGTGTGCAGTCTGTAGTCAACTATTACTATTTCAGTAACCTTTGCGCTGCAGTGATGAGATTTGATATGTTCTTAAGTATCAATAAGGGTCATTATATTTTGGTATTGGCCAAACTGAAATTCGTCCAAATGTGTAGGAAAAGGCGCCCCCTTTGTAAACAAATTTTTTTTCGTTTTCTTTTTAATTTCGATACCGGAGTATGGTTCGCTGATCAAATTTACACAAAAAAAGGTCTTTGTCAAACACCGTAGAAGTAATCATTTTTTAAAAACTGGGTTAAAATGTTGTTGCAGGGTTATTTTGTAGTCCGATTTTAGTTGTAATTCTACTGTTTTTTAAGATTTTTCAAAATTGAGACGCTTCCTTGTGCACTTGATCTGTTTATATTGTCAAACTATGACATTTGAGATTAAATTAAAGCCAGAATTTATAAGCAAGCTTTGGCATAAAGAATTTCTGGAAGCATTGGCGGACACATATGTTCATGTGAACTTTTTTTATATTTTTGCAGCAGAACCTGCACCAGAAGTTTGTAACCGGTATTGCATATGCCTTATATACCATATTTTCTCACTCTTTATTGGATAATTTGTCACTTGCAAAAAATTTAAAAAATTAATGAAATAACCTCTACGATCACATTTGCATAAAATAAATAATGTTCTGCCTTCAGAGAATTGTGATATTTGTAATATTAAAGGTGACCTGGATCATATTTTCCTCCAGTGTTCTAAATGTAGAGCAACAAGTGACAGATTATATAAAAATCTTATTAATTATAATATTCAGGCTCCTTTTAATATACTTTCTCTCCCCAGCCACCATAATAAACAAATTTTTTATTGTATCATCGTTTTTTTGGAAAAAACGAATATTTTATTATGAACTTTGTGAATTAATGTTTAAGTAGGTTAGCTTCGTATCCTATGTTGTTTTTCCTCTGTTGCTTCCCTTAATTTATAGTGGTCCTCTAATTTTGTTTGTGTTTAAAAAAATAAATGTCCTGATAGACCCCAGGACGAGAAGCGTGTGTCCCTGTTTTTTCTCCTTTGCTGATCTTCAATATTTGTTTTTTCATTGTGAACATAGGTTAATTGGAATAAATATTTTTTAGGGTAGTGGTTGGCTGAATGGCTAGTGGCCAGATGCCAATAAAAAAAAAACAAGAAAACAAAAAAAAAATCTCCACGACAAATGCGACAAACTTTTAAACATTTTAATAGAAGGGGGGCAAAATGACCAATAAAGAGTAAGAAATATGAATATGATAAAAATAAAGTATAGACAATTATATATGAATATGCTATATGTTCTTAAATCAATTGAATAAGTGAATATATAGCCTGATAATAGTGTCCTGGTTCAATATTTAATTGAAATATTAATTGTCATCATTAATTATTTGTTTGTTCGCTTTCTCAAGATCTGCTTATTTTTTGCATAACTTATTCCCTATTGCATACCTTGCTCCACCCTTTTCTAAATTTTAAAACTTTTTGCACAAATATTTAATTAATAATCTTAAAACTGTCGCTACTTATAGATTATTTTAAATATTCAACACCAATTAGTGTATAATTGGTTGCCTACATTGTGGTTACGTGTCTCGCAATTTTTTTTACGAAAGTACTTGTATTTTCATTAGCGCGTCTATTTAAAATGAACATAACTAACCATTTTAAAGCAACATTACACATTAGAAGAAGGTTGTGTATACTCAGAATTTATTATAATACATAAACCGAACACTTTGTTTTTTACGACCGACTTATTAAGTTGTTACGTATTTAAATATTAATGGTACAGTAACTAGAGGTTTTAACTTGGGAATAATGTCATATGAATTAGATTTCGTTTATATTTGGCAACTTAATAGTAAATGTATCAAAGAAAAATTTGTATATTATGCGGGGACATGCTAATTTCTAGGTGGTTTAGAAGCCACCCCCTTTTCAGGGGGTGGCATCTAAAAAAAAAAAAACATTGAAGCTGAAAGAGAATCAAATTTCAGCAGGTTCTATGCTACTTTTCATATAAATTGATAGTCTTTAAATTATAACGGCTTGAAAATTGGGATTTCAGCTTGAAAAAGGAGATATTTTAAATGGGGTTTCGTCAAATAACTCGGAAGGTATAAAGGTGGCGTCTGAACGTCTATAAGACGAAGTATTTAGTTTAAATGTTAAATATTTTAGAAACTATGGCACATACATTGAAAATGCAAGTCTATTAATTAGGCTTTCAAACGATTGTTTGCTTATTTCTATAGCATAAAAAACAAAAAAGTTGACAGAGACAATGTGCTTTTTCACATTTTTTTAATAAAAACGCCGCCATTTTGTTAATGTTAGTAGTCAGTAATTGAAAAAATATATTCCCATATACCGTTTCTCGTTAACATACAGTATGACCTAGGCGCTCAATTTTTTTCGTCAGTTTACAGTTTAGAAAAAAACTGCATTTTAAACAGTAAATGGATTTTAGAAAGAACGTAACATTTTTGTTTCTTTGCAAATGTTTCAATAAATATTAGTTGCGAAAAAATGATGAACATCAAAAATGAAGCTTATAAACTGACAACGAATTTGTTTCGGAGATATTTAAGTTTGTACATGGATCCGACCGACTATAGCATGAAGTATTTCGTTTAAATGTTGTATCATAGAAACGTGACATCGAGGGTCAACCGCGCCCAAAATTTTGACGAAGATTACACAGATTTCCTTAAGATTTCCTCGATTTTTTTCAAAAAAATGTTTGAAGAGCGGGGTGGGGGAGAAATCCGATAAGCAAAAAATTTCCTGGGATTTCCTAAGATTTCGTCTCTGAGGATCGGCAACCAGACGAAGTAAGTAAAAATAAAATAAATATAATTTAATATCTCACGTGACTATGGAAATACATAAACAACAAACTGTCTGGTTTGACATTCTCAAAAGTGAAAGTTTTGATAACGGAAAAAGAACTATTTTCCGAAACGTCAACTGCCTTCGTTTTAATTTTTCAATTTATCATTTAACAATTTTGTTTCAGTTTATATATTTTTAGGTGTGAGACATTTTGTAATAGAAGTATAAAAACCAACCTCTGTCTGATCCTTTTGGCGCAGAGGTTTATTTCATCAAAATTTTTAAATATTTTTACAGTGGCAAAATACCCAACAAACTAAGAAATCATGAATATGCCACAAATAATAAATTATAAATAATATCTGGGGGTATGTTCTTAAAAGTAAAAGAAATAATTATCCGAGAAGTATAACTAATTTGCTTCATTTGTTTATTTAATAAATAAACTTAAAATAAACAGGTTTTCTTAAAAACATCTAAAAAAATATTGCTTTTAGCGAAAAATAACACGAAATTTTTTAAAAGACTTACAAAATTACCTTTCTATTGATTTTTTTATTGTGTGTGCGATAAAACGAGACCGAGATAGATTTTTAAAATGACGCCATTCTTTCACTGTTTTCGAGGTAAGCGTATTTTCTCGTCCGCCAAAAACAATGGGCTAAATAAATTCAAAAGCTTATTCAATTGCCTTTAATTTGTTTTCTGAAAATTGACTAACTTAGATTCAAAACTCCCAGAAAATCCAGAAAAATCAATATTGAATGAATATTCGTAAATAACATGTTAAGAATGCGTGCTATCTAAAAATTGCTTGGAACCATTTTTGGTAAATTTTTATATATAAATTCATCAATGTATGCAGTTTTTATAAAATAAATATATTTAGCAAAAATCCCTTTGGTTGCCAACAGTCAGGGTTTTTTGTAAAATCTGTTATGAAAATTTTTTTTTTAATAAATGAAATGTCAAAAATTACTGGTAAATTTGAAAGATTTTTAAATATTTCTAATCTTTTTAAAGTGGCAGACAATTAGTTTATTTATCTTCATTTTCTCAGCTATTATAGCAGTTTAAATTATGACACAAGGTCTACGCAAATTGCGATTTTCATGTATATTGCAAAAAATATACCTACGAATTTAAAAAAATATATATTCATGGTTTTATTTGCTCATTTTGTTGAAATATATGTTTTCGAAAAGGACATATTTTTTATTATTTTCGAGAAACAGGAAATTCTTGCTGCCAAACTATTGGATTTACAAAAAAATGTCAAAGGAGATGAAATATGGTTAATAAAATTCCCTTTATTATATTCTTTGTAAATACGAAAACGAAAAATATATTGCAATTTGATCGGCACATTTCTAAAACAGAAAATACTGCTTGGAAAGAGAACATGCTTATATCATTGTCTTACTGATTTAATTCTGAACAACTTTCAAAATATCCTTCCGTTTTCTGTCCGTCCGTCACGTTTCTTGTAAGCATGATAACTTAACACCTGAAAGTCCGATTATATTGGAATTTTTTAAGGTAAGTTAATGTTAGCTGCAGGAAAAATCCTGTTGTTTATTTACGAACTTTTATTTAACTTGCAATGTTTGTAACTATGTCTTTCCGGTTCAAAATTAGGCAGTGTGATACTATCGGTGTCAGCTAGTTATCGAAGTAGGGAATTAGAAGAATTACTAGGGAATTAGGGGAAATAATAGGGAATTAATATGGAATTAGGGGAATTATTATCTATCTTAGGAATTAGTGTACACAATATTTTTCTGCGGAATACCCCTCGGCTTAGAATGTCATAAAACGTCGAGATTTTGAGTTTTAGCAAAAAAAAATTGTCTGTAAATTTTTTTGTGAGCACGATTATTCTGGAACTGTTTAAGATGTTGACTTGAAATTTGGTACACGTATGTATTTTAACGTGATCTGGAACTAGATTGTATTTTCATCTTGTTTCGTTGAAGGGTTGGAGAGTAAATTGGGGTAAATAGATAAATCAAACAGATAAGAGTAAATGAAATTAATATTTAGTATTTACAAAAGAAGCTATAAGGTCTCAAAAATTGTTTTAGAATTAGCCACCCCCACCTCATTATCAAAAGGGGTGAAAAAAATTATGATCTAGTGTGTGTACAAGAACTAAAAACCTCAAAATATTTTTTACTCCATCCACCCCCACTACCACACCCTATCACCACCCCCACCCCACTACCGATGTAGGATATCGTTTTATGGATTCTTGGGGTAGACGATTTCAAATATTATATTATTAAAGTTCCATAAGCAATTATTTCCACACACAATTTTTTTTCGTTATGAGAGACTTGGATGGAAAATCTGGATGTGGAAGTAGTGATTCCTTGGGCAGCGGTTTTGTACTATAATAGCGAGCAGTAATTTTACTAAAGATAAGTACTAAGTAGCAAAGGATTGACTTAATGGAGCTCAATGAATAAACAAATAGCAAAAAGAGGATAGGAAAATATGCTTATAGTGGAGTCGAATTAAGCATAAAAGTAGGTGAATAAGAAATTCTCTGGCGCACCATTCAATAAAGGGCATAGTTTCACCAACTTTCGATAAGATTGATTGATGCATTAATACATTATATTTCCTAAATTATCAAAAAAGGTAATTTTTAGTGTTTTCTATTATTTTATGAATTAACAAATTATCAAAAAGTTTATCATATGTCTAGTTTTATTCAAAATTTTATTGTGAACAATTTGGTATTTTTATTTTTGCGATGCGATTGCTAGGACCGGAAAATAAGGGAAATAGTCCAAAATTTAAATGTTGAAACTTAAATTTTATATGAAGCAATGGGCAGATTTAATCTAAAACTTCGCATTACACTTGTCACATCTAAAAGAAATTAAAATCATAAAATTCCCTTTGAAATTTATTTTGACTCCACTATTATTACATATTTAAAATGTAATTAATTAATTATAACAGACAATTGGCCGCTGAAAGGCAATTAAAAAAGTGTTCTTGTACTTGCGAACTAAGAAGTATGTGCACCAGCCAATGACACAGCCAGCGAGAAGAATGTACGACTCGGTTCTTAATATAGTCTGGTGACCTCCGGATCGTCTCTTTCGTAGCAGACTCACGCTAGGAGACTCATTATGAATGCGTTGATGCTGCCCAACTTTATTTTCGTATTTACTCAAAATTGAGTTTAGTTACTGTGCTACTGCTAGACACACAAAAACGTTTTTAAATCAATTACTTTTTTATACCGAAAATAGATTTACAAAACACGTCGCTGTGGGAAAATTATTACTTTCAGAAACTCACTACCTATACAATCATAAATTCATCACATTTTTTACCGAATAAGTTATAGTATTATAAGAAACAATGAGATAGACATTAGTAGATGAATCTTAGAACTTATTAAGTCAAGTATTTTGATTATAAATAAAAAATGTAAATTCAACCTCCAACTTTATGTATCTCGTGACCACGAAAGTATTGCCTACGGAATAACTCACTTATTTTGAATGTTTGGGTATGCATAACATGTGACTAAAGCTAGAACTTCATGTATCGCACCAAAAACAACTTCCGGTCTAACTGGAAGTCATACCAATTTTTTTATTTAAAATGGCAATACCGACCCTTTTTTGAGACTGTGATATATTTAGCTTTATTCCTTATACAACGGTGTATCACTATTTAAAAGTTAGATAAATAACTTTAAAGTAGGCTTTTTCAAAAATTACTTTTTTGACGGGAAATGAATAAAAAAAAATGAAGTGTGCTACATCATTGAAATCAAAATAGCATCTACTTTCGAGTGGTACAATAAAATAACAAACAAACAAATTTTATCAAACTCGGTTTGTTAGTATCGCCGCTATCTTCTTTATAAATTATATCGAGAAAATTGAACCCTCTAATACTGGCTATATTTACGTACAAATATTTTATTTTGTTCCTGTAGGAAATCGCAAACTAGTCAGAGCCAATAAGCTCTGTCTAACGTGGTCAGCTGACCAATCATGAATTGTTTTCAACCAATCGTGTTATGTCTGACTAGTCCGTAATTGTTGCAGAAACAGACCTAGTAATTATCACTAGGTAAAAAATACTCGCAAAAAATAACATATTGTATACCATTTTCTAGAGTAAATTTAAAGCTCCCAGCGGTATAGGTCACCACCAGCATCTTAGATTAGATTAGATTTGAAAAAGGAGCTGGTTAATTGGCCTTGAACACCGCGACACCTGTGGATCTATAGTGGTACTCCTTGTCTAATTTTACTTAGAGCTCCTTATCCAGCTTTGTCTTTTGTATCAGAGTCCGTAGCCTTGGTATAGCTATCTGCTCTTGGTTTTTCTTCGTCAAGTAGTTGGAACCTCAGTCTCGCTAGGCCTTCGCAATGGCACAGCACATGTACTTTCCTCTTCCTGTTGACAGAATCTGCATGTTGCAGCCTATGCCAGGCCCACTTAAACTACAATGCCCAGTTAGAAGACCTACCATTATCCTAATATTTTGGCGTAGTAGGACTTCTGTGAATTTGGCCGATCGTTCTTTAATGAACCTTTTGGCCTGTCTGTCGACGGAAATTTTTCCACCACTCTTGATATTTATTTTGTACCTATTCATTAATGAAAGTTCGTATGCGTGGCTTAGCCACACCGCAAGAGGGTTTGGGTTCTACTAGGGCCTCAGATGCGCCTTCTCGGACCAGTTCATCAGCCTTCTCATTTCCCGTGTTCTTCGTGTCCTGACACCCTATGCCACGGTTACTTTGTTCTGACTTCCTATGTCAGTAAGGGCATTTATACAATCCCATACTAGTCTTGAACTGACCTGCATGGAATAGAGTGCCTTTAGCGCTACTTGGCTGTTGGAAAAGAATGGCAATGGACTGGATTATAGTTCCTTGCCTCATTATTTCTTTTACACACCACTATATGGCGGCAACTTCAGCCTGAAATATTGTGGCGTGTATTCCTAGACTTATCGGGATTTTCGTTTTCGACCTTATCCCGTAAATCCCAGCTATGACTCCCTGTTGGCTTGGAGCCGTCCGTATCTGGTATACGGACGGCTCCTTTTGTGCCAATATTGGAGAACCATTTTTCCAGTCCTCTCTGTCTGGTATTTTGATTTGAAAGCAGCATCTTGTTTGGTATAATGTATTTGTGACATATATATTTATGGGCATTTATATAGTACCTCCATGTTTTGCATACCTCTCTTTTTGTTTGTTTTGTTTTAGATGTTTAAGTATAAAATTGTGATGCTTCTTATACAAATGTTTGTCTTTAAGAATAAAGAATCTTTGAAATTCTACAAAAGCATGGGCAAAAAATACCCATAGAAAATGGCAAACTATCACACGATTTGTGTATCAAACAAAAGCATTGGAAAAACTTGAAATTGGTAAAAGTTTCCAGCATAGACGTATAAGAAATCTTGCGTCTAAGCATGAAAGATGCCAGAATCGTGACTGGACAAAGTTCCTTCAGAAAACACCTGGCACACTATTGGGGTGGTTAATAACGACGACTGCAGGTTCTGCGGGGATGAGGAGGAAACTTCAATCCTCATCGTAATATCCTGCTCTAGTCTTATGAACTTGATGCATAAACACTTAGATTGATTTTCCGGTACTGGAAAAATAAGGAGTGCCTCCATAGGAAGGATTTTGAAGTTAGAATCCGACTTGGACGGGGGAATTTGTAGCGGAAGCACAATGGATGGGCAATGGTCCTGTGTGCGGCGACCTTTCGTCGCCTTGCTAAAATAAGAAGCTACAAGTATTGCAAGAGTTACTCTTGCTATGAAAATAATTCAGTTATATTGTTTCAAGTTTTGAAATAGATAATACTGTAAACACAAAAATGTGAGAGAATGTAGAACTAGCCACCAATTACAAAGTTCAGCGCATGTCCTGAATTTGCTTTCTAAAGATTTGGAAATAAAGAACATAAAAGGACAAGTCATTACTCTGTAAGGATTTGAAAATAGGAAATATAAAGAGACAAGTCGTATATTGCGAAGTATTTTAGAAATAATCACTTCGTCAGTGCTACACTCAAAGAAAATGATAGGTAAATTCAACCGAAAAGAGCATATGAAATCGCGCCTATCTAGTTTCATAGTTAAATCAATCAGAAAAGAATAGTCATACAACTTTATTTGTTTTCGTAAACAAATAGTAGTTTAATAATCATATCTTCTTGTAACAAATTAAATAGTACAATGACATTTTTTTATGTTCACCAACCATTTTCAATTTGGTCTACAATTAAATAGTACAACGACTTTGTTTTTTGTTCACCAACTAATTTTTAGGTTGATCTACACTTTATTGTATGATGAAGTTTTTTTTGGTTAGCCAAAATCTCAGGTATTGATACATCAGACCACCCAAACCAAAGATTAGAGATCGTTTATAAGATCCATCCAAATATATCGATGATCCTGAGAGAATTTGAACATTGCAATCATGTTATTAATTAATTTTCTATAAGTTCATAAGAGTATAAGATAATGCATGATTGATTATTGTCGGTGATTTGTATGTGGCGTCATCTGGAAATAATTTCTATAATAGACTACGCGGTAAGCAAGCAAATTTTATGGTAATTCTTTTAGAACTTCTAGAAGACGACAATAATATTGGTTTGTCTACCAAGTACAATAATACAGCGAACTAATACTGGGTTAGAATTACAATTCGATAATAGTTAAAAATAAAATATGCTATTATCTAGTTTAATTTGACAGAATTCAACAAAATAATAGTCAGACGAACAAACTAATAGTCTTATTCATCTATTTTTTAAGTTAATGTTTGTTTTGTTGTACGACAACGTTTTATTAATTAAAATAACAATCACCTCTTGTTTAAAAATACCATCAATATAGTTTGGTTTAACAAAATTGAAGAGTATAACTTCTAAAGAGTCTAAGTGCCAATTCTGCAAATATATATTTTTTTCTGTTAAAGTACCCTATGTGCCATCGCCAATGTCTTGTGAAATGCGCTATGTGCCAAAACTATGTTTTCTAGTATAATCTCTGGCTCACAGATGTCGCAAGCTGTAAGTCCACAACGTGTTTACATCGAAATGGTCTAAGTGCCAGTGGTGCCGTACTACGTTAGTCATATACATACAGGCACTTAGACCTTTTACAATGTATTTACATTTGGCACTTAAACCTTTTACGATGTATTTACATTTGGCACTTAAACCATTTACTAAATTTTCAGTCAGTACAATTTTCTATTGCCCTGTCTTCTAAAGAAACGTTGGAAAATGTAACCCCAATACAATAGCGGGTGTCTCAAAGAGCCATATCAGGGATTGGTAAAACATTAGGACTTATTGGACAATTTTCAGGGCATCATCAGCATCTGTTAAGGGAGCATCGTCATAATTTGGACTGATCTATTCAACGATGAAAAACAGGTTCACATTAAACATTACATTTAGCTGTAGTATGAAAATAATATACTTCGGTACATCCATTTGAACATTTTAAGTAATTTGGAAACCAATTATATTATGAACTTTGAGTTTTTCTGTAACACAAATCAACAACAAAAAATCCAATATGCATTTTTCTGTTTATGGGAATATTAGAACAATTTCAGGTCACACTTGTATATAAATTTAAATTGGTTGCAAAACTTTCAAAACGGCGCAAACAGTAATGGAATTAGTAGCCATATGTAAAATGACCTCTTAGCATAAAATTTCAAAAATATACAGAGTGTTCCATTTAAAAATAAAAAGTTGAGATCATTTCCGGTGATACCGGAAGTTATAGAAACGTGTCAGATAGATAAAGAATGTCGTTTTGATAACATGTGACACGCCAAGGTTCATATCGATCGTTAATAAAGAAATGGTGTCCAGAAAGTGATTTTGTTGACACCCGGAATAAGTGATATAAAAAAACTAACTCGCAAATGTCTACATGTGGAATAATTATATCTGTCAATCCAAACATTAGAAAAACGCGATAGTAAATACATCTAGAAAAACATTGGTATATATCCGTACAGACCTAGCCGTTGAAAATTAAACTGTAACATACCACAGTTGGCAATCAGCCGAATTTACGCCCAATCAACCACACGTTAATAGCTCATAATATACTTGCCCGTTTGGAAGTTTCAACATTTTATAGAAAGTAATTATAAATGGGAAGGATATTATCAAAGTTGCATGTATTTTCATAGTGGTTAAGACCTCTGTTTGGAATTAAATACGCGCACGTGTTTAGCAAAATAAATCAGCCTAGGACATTGGTGCATACTCTTAGTCCATTGCTGAGTTCATTGTACTTTACTGAAGACAATTTAAATTAAAATTGCGATTAAGTCAAAAGAAACACGTCGTATTACTTGTAAGCAAAAGACTAATGGTATTTGTGTAGGAAGGACAACCTAAGGAATCGCACATTATTATAGTTTATCTGCGGCAAGTACAGATCATTCTAAGAAATCCAACAATACTTTAAATACCACAGTAATCGCCAATAAATTATCGCTAGCAGAGATTAGTGAAATGCACTTAGACTGCGATGTATAAAAATTTCAATTATTCAACTCCCACTGTTGGATTGACATCAGACCCAAGCTCAAAAATAATGATAATAATTCCCCTAACTGCAGTAGGCTGCATTTTTGACTGCAAATTCACATTTACTTGTTACGGTTTAGTAAAGTTTTATTGAGTGTTAGTATATTTAAGATTAATTTTAAGACTTTAAAATTAGTTTAGGTTATCGACTATCACTAAAGCAGAGTTCCCTTCATACTGGGGTTTGCAATACCGGTTAGCCGATTAACCGGACAAAAAACACATGATGATAATTACCGGTTATTTAAATTTTTTACCGGTTATTTCGGTAAATCCTGAACTTACGATTAATGTGTCACGTATTCAACGTTTCTATTTATGTCAGTGACTAGTACTAGTATTTACTAGATACAGAGTGACTGTCCCAACACTGAGCACTTTTAACAATAATTAACATTATAAAAAGTAAAACCCGAGGTAAAACCCAAACACCAAGCCCTAAGAAATACAAGTAAGAGAGACATTGCCAATACCTTGCGACAGGAAATTGAATATTTCACTGCCGCAAATATCCGTAGAAAACATTTAGAAGTATGTTATTACCAATTCTTATTAACTTATCGACCTACCAGTATCGATTGAGGAAGGACATCTTCATCTGGTGGTATTCTATGCACAAGTATCAGACGACTAACAGATGCAGCTTTGAAAAACTAACCCTTTTACCGGTTATTATTTTAAAAATTATTGTATTTTTAGATTAGGTATTCAGTAAATACCCTATTTAAGTTTATGTTTATAATTGTTGTTATTTAAGTTGATATTTTTGTTATTTACAGAATATTTATTTATCTAATGTATTTCATTTATATTTTTCCCTGTTCATAAAAAACCTTTTGTTTGTTCTTTACATTAATTATTATACGTATATAAAAATATTTTTTGTTAAATTTAGATAATTGTGCACATGACAAAAAAACAATTTCCGTTTTCGCCACCCTAATCATTCATTCTAAAAATTACCCGTAAATACCGGTTGACCGGTTATTTACATTTTTATTTACCGATTTACCGGTTATTAAATTTCCGGTAAAATGCAAATCCTACTTCATACAGTTCGCGAATAATAACGTTCTGATGTTTGTGTCCCAATGTGCCATCTCCAAAAGACTCTAGGAGACATCTGTTAGTGAGGGTCATAGTTTATTCCGCGAGACGTTAAATTAAGTAGCTAGGGATGTGATGAGCGAGGCTTTAGTTTTTTGAATTGTAAGATGGCCAGGTAACGTGTGTATTTGTAGAGAAAATTATTAATATTTTTGCATTAATTATATACGTGTTGTAAATACGTTTAGTGCAGTAAGACGTCGTGTATTGTTTGTTATGGTACTGTATGGTTTTCGATCAGGCTTAGGCAAAAAATTTTTCATTTCTTTAAGGAAATTCGAATATTTCCTTGTTTAGTCTGAAAGTAATATACTTTTAATTTGAAAATTTTGAGTAATTTTTATCAACTTTCGACCTCTCTGTGACACAAATTAACAACATCAAAAATTCAATATGTATTTTTATTCGATTCTTTATCAATATTAAAACAATTTGTGGTGGGTATCGGCACACTAGATTGAAAATTAAAATTAGCCGCAAAAATTTCAAAATAGCGAAACTTCCCATAAGAAATGAGCGGGGTCCTTTGACTCAAAAGTGGTAGTAAAGTAAGAAGCTTTACAATCACTACTCTTTCAATTTTTTCCACCTATTTCAGTAAAATACCAATATCTATAAATATAAAATTTTAATTTGAAGCTTATTAACTTATGATATATTTATTTTTCTATAGAAGGTTTGCCATAATCCTTGATAGGGTTGAGTTTGTTTTCCTCTGCTTCGGGTATATTTTTCAATCTAACAATAATTATCTACTTGGGTGGCGTTATTTGGAATGTAAACAAATGAACGCGGGATGAACATGGACGTGCCCAAAACAGGTACTAAATAATTTCGGAGTATTTCTAAGCCAGTTGTAAAATGGGTTAGTTCACTTTCGACTGTCCCTAAAACTGTCTGTTTCTCTTGGCCTGTGCTATTTATGACCTGTTTAATATCGAATAAATATGATGTATCCTTTAAAAAATAAACATGTAAAAACATGTTGCCTGAAAAACTGAATGGATTCTATATCTAGTATAAATGACAGTGGATATAATATACATACTTCACGGAAACTATCACTCTGAATTTGCCGAGTGGAGAGAGGTAAAAATGCAAAATTTCAAATTATTAACAAAAACCAAATTAAAAATAATCATATTTGATCCAGCTAACAGGAGTAATCTGGAAGAAATTGATATGGCTTTTTATAAGGATAATTTCTACATCCTATCTGATCAATTATTGATTCATATTATTCTGCTTCTTAGAACGAGGTATTGTGTCTAGTTCATTAAAGTGTCCACAGTGACTTCTGTAAGACAATTATCTAAAACTATTAAGGTTAAAATGGGTAGAACTATACATATTTTACTAGCCTTTGAAAAAATATTACAAGGTAGTATACCTGCCATTTTTAGATGTTATAAAAAAATACTTAGTAGACATCAATCTGGCTTTAGAGAAGGTTTTAGTTGTGAAAGTGCATTACAGTATGTTATTAATGAGTGGTACGCAGGTGAGGGGAAAGGAAAAATTACAGTAGTTATATTTTTAGATTTAGAAAAGCATTTGAAACGACTGAGAGGAGGATTTTGTTAAGTATGCTAAGCTAAGCAAGTATGGGATTAGTGGTGCGGTGTGGAAATTGTTCGAATGTTACTTTAAAAAAAACTGGAGGCAAAGGTGAGATGCAAATATGTGTTCTCAAATTACTTGCCTATAGATATGGGAATGCCTCAGGGAAGCACACTTGGGCCTCTACTATTTGTAATATTATATGTCAAAAATATTTAAAAAACACTGTAAACATCACTTTTTTTCGATGGCACTATAAATTACACTAATGAAAATGATCATAGAGAGTTGGTAGCAAAAATAAAGTGCGATTTAGAATTTGTTTTTAAATGATTGAAAATAAATAAATTAAAACTGAAGTAAATTTGTCACTGGTTTCAGAAATTAAATATCTAGGGGCGATATTGTTGATTGTAACTTGCAAAAATTTTTTTAAAAGCCATGTAGATTATATATGTAAAAAAGTCGATGTTCTTAAAGGTGTTAGTTAGAATATATCTATATATGTAAAACAAACTTTACAATTTTATTTTAAATACTGTAACAAAATACTGTATATGGCTAATCAGACCGAAGTATTAACATTTTTCGTACATAAAACTAACACACATCGTTCTAGATTATTTAAAAAATATTTTAACCAAAATTACTAGATGTATACGATTACAATACCCGAGAAAAAGATAATTTTGTTAGCTAAATAAGCTAATAATACATCAATGCATCGCTCAATTTTCGATAACGGAGTGAGTGATTCAGTATAACCAATTGAGTACCGATTAACGTAGAACTAATCTACATACTTTTTTAAAAGATTTAAAATATATTACTATGTTGTGAATCACACATGCATTTCTGTTTTGTTTAAATTATATTTTTATTTTTGTGTGTATACGATAAGGTAATGGAAAACAGAAATATGTAGTAAGTATTTTGATTGTATAGCTAAGGGCTAAATAAACGTATCTGCAAAGTTATATATCTAGGTCCTAGAAAACATTATAAACAAAAAGTTTCCATTACTGCGCTTTTTTTCGCTGTTTTTTTTTTAAATGCTTTTATTAGGGCGACCTGTAACTATCTCTATGTATGTATATAAGTAAAAAGTCTAAGGAGCTGAATTTCACCCACTTCTAAGTGTTGTATCATCATGCAATTTGGCAATTGTGAGTAGCTCTGATGATAATACAATATAGTATACTCAATATTACCTGGTACCATCCTTTCACGAGGGTGGGGGTTGAGCACCTGCCAGGCGCGTCTCCAGGTGGCGGATCAGAGAACGGCCAGACTCCGCGAGGAGTAGGGTTAACGTGGTCATACTGCTGGGGGGTAGGGCTAATAACCCAATCCACCCCGGCTAAAACCACGTCGCGGACCAGCTCACACACCGTAAACCGCTTGGAGTGGCACTGACCCCCCTGACCCAGATCAGGGGTGCGTCTCTCCGGGGGGCACGGGGGTCTTGGCTTCACCGCCCAGACCACGTGGATGAAGTACCACCATAAAAACTTCCCCAATCCCAAGGTATTGTGCGCGCTGATGAGACGCATGGTCGGGGGGGAGCTCGACCACTAGCGACAAACCTCGGGGCACAGGCGCACCCCCTTGTATAAATGTCTTCCACGTATGTAAGGGGCTCCGTGCGTGGCGACCACCCTTTCCCCTTACTCGTGGAGAGGGAGGGGGTTCCTCAGCATGTCCTGTGCAGACCTCCCCCCCCCCATCACAAAGCCCACGAGCGTAGTGCGGGAGGTGAAGGAGCTGAGGGACATGACTTCGGTCAACACCAAGGACCTTCCACAGCGCCCGAGTCTCTCGTCTGGGTTCCCGAGCGAGGGGACGATAGGGAAAAAAATAGGCCCATTCCAGCTGAAGGTGCAGATAAACCTACATCCTTACTAAAGTGATGCAGGGGTGCGAAGTGAAGCAAGGTCTCAAGCGGCGAGGACTTGACTGGGTGACGGACCATCAAGGAATGCCGCATAGCGGGGCCGTTGCTGACAAGGAGCATAGCCTGGAGGAGCAACCTTCAAAAGGTTGAAGGAATGGGAAAATAGGTCCATTCCAGATAAAACTGCATCACAATGAGGAGGCTACAGCGGTCTCACTAAAGTGATGCAGGGTGCGAAGTGAAGCAACGTCGCTAGCTGTGTGGACTTGACGGGATTATGGGCCATCAAGGGACACCGCGTGGCGAGGCTGGTGTCCAGCGAGGAACGCCGCATAGCGAAGCCGTTGCTGACAAAGCATATTATACGACTGCAGGGTCTGGATTGCAGGATATAATATCAACGGGGAAAGATAATGGACCTGGCAACTACCACTCTGCCAATTTTCTCAGACCTGCTGCCAACGGCACAGGAAAAATGGGTAGAGTGAGTTATAATATCTACGGGCAATCACAACCAGACCCGGAGACCACCATAACTGGCCCATTTTCAGACCTGTATCACTTTGTCAGTATTAAAATGAACAGTGCAAACTAAGACAGCAAGACAGGGAGAGCACTATAAGCCCAGGAGGCTGCAGTGCCGTCGGAGTATTCTTTACAGACGACCCCCAGGAGGAGGGGTTTTAGTCAGTTAGAGGCTGACACTCAGACCCATCCCAAGTAGGGATGGGCAGCTCGTATGGGTTTCCCCTTCTCGAAAAAAAAAAACTTATAAATTCAAAATGGTGGCGTCAACATGGCGGGTGTTTTATTAATTATCGTCGGATTCGACTGTAAATCTGTATCTGTGGGTTATCAAGGTTGCAGATTACAATTATCCGATCCAAATTTAACAATTCAAAATGGCGGATAAGTTTTGTAGTTTATGGTCTGAATCGTTGAGAGTGGGGCGCTTTTCATTTAATCTAATGATGTTTTCAGCGTTCGAAAAACGCCCCACGCTTTTATATTCAAATATTATACTTAATTACAAACACGACTTATACTAAGGCCCTTACGGGGTAGACAGAGAGAACAGGTTCGATGATTATTTTTTGCTTTTTAGTGCAATATTTATAAAAGCGTTTTTTTTTAGTTTTTTAAACTATTAATTTATTTTTAATATAACTTGTACCCCAATAAATGAAAAGCCGAATTGCAAAAAAACTAATCCAAATTATTTTCGTCAGTGTTAAGTAACGACGCTACTAACAGGCGGCTATGGATCTTTTTGAGAGGGAGGGAAATTTCTGGAGGACTTGGTAATATACATTGAGCATTGTTATTAGGGACTGTATAATTATATTGTCGCCTCCACCCCCCAAAAGTCGCTCCTGGTTAGAAATTTTGCTTTTGTTCCATCAACCGAAGGCACAGTCTTTTAAGTTAAAGATATGCTACAACATACTATCAAAAATGCGAAGGTAAGGGAATTTTAACGTAGAAATAGATAAGTTATGATTTTACAATTCGCGGTTTCATTCTGTCAGTGAATACTTTTACAACAGGTGCTTCCTTGTTTACAAATGATTAAGCTGAACATATAAAATGATAATAATATTCATTTGTATACTTTTATCATATTTTCCGTATATATTGGATAAAAAAAAAACAAATTGACCCTGTGCCTGCTTACTATGTTTTGTTTTGTTTGAGTCCTAGGTTTATATCGAAATAAAATCCCTCTTTCTAATTATAAACTGGTGACTGTAATATACTAAAAAGTTCGAGTTGCTTCGGGAAGAAATGCCAATTATAGTTTTAAGACAACATTTTTTATGTTCATGCATTTAGTAAAATATGTGATTGGTTAAGTTTATTTGGCACTATTATAGGTTATTTCCAACAACAATTCCAAGGCCGGAGCGGAACGGGGTCCATTGAAAAAAATAGGCGCCCGTAAAGCAGTGATCGTATATGGACTCAGCAGGAGAGAAATTCTGAGATGCACCCGCCACGAAATGTCACTAATCTGGCTCGCATCCAGCTGACAACATTGCACTCACGTTTCGTTTTATTAGTTAGCAAGTCTAGCTAGAGTGTCTAGAAATATCTCTAGGGTAAATGCCACCTCACAATAATAGACCATCCTACGAGTTAGATGCGTTGCTCATCTGGTCACACTTGCGTTAAGTGAGGCCTCGTAGCGCTGGAAAACTTTCCGCGTCTAATTTTGGACCATCTTCTAATTGTACAGGTAGCAACGCATTATGTAAACAAACAGTTCATATATTTATTAAGTAACATTGATAGTTGTCTCATTTAATGTCTATATATTGTTTTTCGCGGGATTATAAAATATTACTCTTTATGGTCGTGTTTATAAATGGTTTTCACGTAGGGATTTAATTATACTGAATGGATTTTCATTTTATAATTGCTTGAATAAACCATTAAACAATTGGTAAATTAACAACATTAAAGCTCAGAAATTAATATAGATACAAAAAAAACCGTAAGGAACTTTTCGACAGCTTATTAAAAGATTTCAATTTTTTACTTCCACGTCCAGTGGAAGTATAGTAACGACAAAAAAATTTCTAAAAATTTTTATTAACCAAATAGGCTTAAAATGTCATGAAACGTCGAGATTTTAAGTTTGAGAGAAAAAAAATTTCTGTCTGTCTGTCGGTCTGTCTGTCTGTAACTTTTTTTTGTGCGCACGTTTACTCTGGAACCGTTTAAGATATTGACTTGAAATTTCGTACACATATGTACTTTAACGAGATATAGAACTAGATTATATTTTCATCCAAGTTAAACAATTATTAATTGACCAGTTTATTTGTTTATTTAACTTCCATATTTGATACAAAAGATTTCATTCAAATCCATTCGCTGTATTTGGATTCCTGCATAAACCCCCTGTTTGAGCATTTGCAGACTGGACTATCAGAATTTGTTACTTTTTCGTAAGCTGACAATATTTTACCAAGACTGTGAGCATAAATAACAGCTGTTCTCTTTGCCAGGCGCTCAACTGTTACTTCGCCATTAAATATGAAATTATTATTTTTATATTTCTACTCGTCCGCCCGTTCCGTACGTTGATTGCAGCGATTAAAAATAAAGCATCTAGTTGATGGTTATGGATTCATTGTTAAAAAGTGTTGGTAAACATTACTAATTTATCTCTATTAAAATAACAAATTATGCTCATTTATTTTCAGCGCTTCTGCTCGCTAGAAAATTATCAATATTGATGGAAAGCTATTTATTTGACAAGATTGCTTGAGATAAATTACTCTGCTCCGGTAAAATTGCTTAGTATGGAATCAAAATAAAAGTTTAATGTAACACAGTTTCAAATGAGGAAACGCAATCTACTTTTATTTTAAAGGATTTCCCGTGGAAATTCCATATCAAGATGGATCATGACACGTAATAAAAGGACCAGCTGAAAGCAATAAAATTTTACAGCATATTTATCAAAACATTTACATTTTATTGAGAAGAATAAATTTTCATTTAAAAAAATTCTCTGTTATCTCAGTTTACAATGAGTCCCAATATTATAGGACCATCTTTTTAGTGTCTCAGACACAAAAATGTTGACAATCTTACCATTATAAATACAGCGTTTTGAACATAGATTTAACTACGTAGATGTTGGTGTGTGAGTAACTATTATTATACCCTTCGCAAATACGAAAACAGAGAATATTGCATTTGATCAACACATTTCCAAAACCGGAATTATCGCTCGTAGACAAAAAAAATCATATCATTGTGTTAGTAAACGAATTCTGAACAATTTTCAAAAGGTCTGTCCGTCCGTTACGTTTCTTGTAAGCACGATAACTTAAGAAAGAAAAATCAGATTGTGTAGAAAATTGGACAGTAAGTTAGTGTTGGCTAGAGGAAGAACCGTATATTTTTTAACAAAATCGAGTAAATAAAAAAGTTATTAAATATTTAAATTTGAAAAAAATATATTTTTTATTTTTATTATGTTTTTGTAATTGAATAGAAATCTGGTGACATGATATATCCTTTTTAATATCTATTATTTATATATTTTATTAATATACATTTCATAATACAATATCCAACCATAGAAATTTCAACTCGTTGCTTATACAAATTTTACATGTTTTCACGTGGCACCTGGTGGTGTAGTTCTTATGTTTTTTACTCAAAATCCACGGCGGTCAGCAGTGCTAACATAACATACATAATTATCGTTATCGTTATCGTACATTATTGGGACGTATCCGAGTTGTACCCCAAACCATATGCACTTAGCTGCCTTTAAAAAAGTGTGGGCTGAATTGGGTCCCGAAGAAGATATGTTGAAAATTGAAAAAAATTTGGCCTTGTTGCCGCACTTTCAAATTGCTAACAAAATATAGGGACGTATGTAGGAGACGTATGTAGGAGTACAAAAAAATTACCTATACAAATTAAAAACTTTATTGAATTCTTTATAACCTATAAAAACAGTACTAAGAGAATAGGGGAGTAATAAAGTTGTTTGTCATTAGTTTGACGTGGTTTTGTGTCTTGCTTGCAAGAAGGGCAAGGAACATTTTTTTTCATTTTCCATTGTGTTCAACCCAACGAAAAAAGAGAATAGGGGAGAAATAAAGTCGTTTGTCATTAGTTTGACGTGGTTTTGTGTCTTGCTTGCAAGAAGGGCAAGGAACATTTTCTTTCATTTTCCAACAACTGACAAATTTGAGACAATAGCAAATAAACTAAACCCCCTAATTTATTACCTGAGTACCATAAAATTTAGAAAAAAATGTCTATCCTACAGCGGCAACAATGTTGTAATAAAATTCAGTTTTAACCAATTATTTTAATATTTACGGGGACCCAATTAGGCCCTAGGTCGGACCCAATTAGGCCCTAGGTCAGACCCAATTATACCATAAACAAATATACCTGCTAGAATCGGGACCCAACTCGAATTCATCGCTTTATGGTACCTTGAATTTATAATAAATTGTTATTGATGGATTGATTGACTCAGAACCCAAGGGTTTCGGGTTCAAAACCTACATAGATTCTGCATATAGTTTTTTTTTACTTTATTTTACACTCAGAGATATTTTTTCCCCTTGACTTGCCAAAAATATTGTAATGTATAACTTGGTTACATAAAATTCCTATTCTAATCCATACCGTTCCTTGTATATATTGTCATATAATGTCTTACAACCGATTGTATTGTTATTACTGGAATTCAATTCATCTATTAAAAAGAAATGAAAATTACGAAACAAGATGTAGTAGTACATAGTACATTACAAACATAACAATATGTCATTATTGGTTTTTTCCCAGAAAACTGACATACGGATAGGATAAAAACTTCTTCCGGTTTGTATAAACCTTAGAGCATGTGACAGGACTGCCAAATTTTATTTTCGTTGTTGGTTTTGTTATTTTGAATTAATAAACCAAGAGTATTAGTTATATTTTATAGAACCATTAATTAGTAAAAAGGATTTACAAGATACAATTTGTCAAATCCAATTTACCATGAATCCTACAGATTGGGTTACTTTTCGAGTTGGTCTATCGATGGGCCAATCTCCCGAAATGAATGACTGGAATGTGTATAGTGTGAATGAGTAAGACATAATCTCATGGATGGTAGCTTCGCACCGCCGCCCGCTCGAGCGAGTGCGTGAACCAAATGCCCGAACCTGTTTTTCTCGTACTGAGCAGGATTACTATCGCAACGACGAGTCGTCAGTAGGGTAAAACTAACCTGTCTCATGACGGTCTGAACCGAGTTCACGTTCCCTGTTAGCGACTGGAATGTATATACACAGAGTTCATAGTACTTCCTCAAAATTAAATTTCCTGACTTTTCGAGGTTTTCCATGATATTTTCAAGGTTTTTCCAGATCTAACAAAGACACTCGTATTATGTGCTTAAATAATCGCATTTTTCTTCAATTATACACAGCAAAGTATAGAATTTTTAACCAAGCGATCAGTTGTAGTCGCAATTCGCAATGCCCAAAGCGAGGGAATTGTATCCAATAATGAATGAACTGTTGTAATTTAAAATTCGTAGTTTTGGCATTTGCTGCATATTTGTAAGCTGACACACCACCAGGTCAAATAAAAACAATTTTTTAAATGCATTTATTATTTTCTTTAATTAATTTAACGTCGGCCTATTTCCTCTACCAAGCCTGTCACCGACGTTAGGCAACGAGCTACCCCCAACCTGGGAATTTTGCCGAACCTCTTCTCTGTTGCAGAGTAGGAATCTTTTACTAGCTTAACATTTAATAGACCAGAAACCAACTGCTTTATATCCCCTCCGAAGGATGGTATATCTACTATGCAATCCTAGCTTCAAATCACATGGCTCTTGCGTGCACGCTGATATACAAGAAATCGGAGTATGTGTAGTCAAGACGCCTTTAAACAGTTAAAAAATTTTAAATTGCCTATAGAAATTTATTAAAATTTTCAAATACATTTTCCAAATTTCATGACTTTTTTTAAACAAAATCATATTCGCTGACCAGGTTTTCTCTGACAAAATGGGAACGCAACGGTTGGCAACAGTTGCGGGCAGCGCCAGCGGTTCCCTAAATGACGACGGTGAAAATGTGATAATTGTCAACTGTTGGAAGTTTTAGTCATCGGCAAGATTAACGCTGAGTTTATTCAGCGGTGAAACTTAACCTCACTTTCTTTCATCAAGCAGATTAATTTCATCTTTCAAAAAGTAATTCAAAATAAATGAATCAATCTTAAACGCATGCACCAAACACTAGTTTATTTAACCGTTTTAACATTATGACATTCACTAGATAACAAATATTTTCTTTGACATAACCTCAACTGTAGTGACATTTAAGCAACATCCTTTACACCGTGTAGCGAACTAACAACAATTGATTAAAATCAAAAATTAATCGGGTTGAATGATTATTTTCATAGGTTACATTCCCTAAACCAGGGTTGGCATGTTTAAAACATCGCACTGTGTTTCAAACAAATGTTTAAAACATATTTAATACAAAATACTATGTTTTAAACAACTGTTTAAAACCTAGTTTAAAACACAGTGCGATGTTTTATATAAATGTATTATTTTGGAGTTTGTGGAAAAGAAAGAGAATAGTTTCGATGATGGTCCATTCCGATAAATAATTCCGATATAGTGGTCATGTGCGCTAAACTGAGCATTTTATTTGCAGAGCGCTGTAAAATCCGTTTAAGAGCGCCATCTAACATCAACTAGTAGTAGCAGACATAGTGTGCCTGACACAATTTAATTTTAGCTGAATATAGTTTTAAACGTTTTAAATCTGTTTTAAACATGTTTTAAACATATCATTTAAAACTTAAAAAAAACCTGTTTTAAACAAAAAAAAACTGTTCAAAACAAAAAAACTGTTTTTTTGTTTAAAATGAAAAAATACTGTTTTTTTCCAACCCTGCCCTAAACGTGCCCAATGTTGCATGAATTTTCGCATTTTAATACATTCCTGAGAAATCAGTGTAACGGCAGTAGGGGACACCCAGTATATTGTTGATAATATACAAACTTCAGATATTACGTCGCAATGTCTCTGATTTTACAAATGGTAAATATTTATTAAAAAAAACCACAATAAAATGAGCTATTTAACACAGTGCAGCGCATTATCAGAATACCAAATGTTTAGGCATATGCGCTTGTTTACGTATAATATTTACGTAAGGTTTTACGTGAGGAAAGTTCAAACATAAGGAAAGGAGAAAATTACATAATGTGTGTCATATATATTTAGATAATTTAATTCATTGAAATGTCAATCAGGCCATATAACAATAACTGAAATATGCATGAGTTTACGTATTTGTAACAGCAATTTCAAATTAATTGAATAGGTAATAATCAAGAAGCAAAAATTAAATATTGTACCCACACAACTATGATGATTAAGCAAGAATAAAAGGTTGACTTTTTGTTAATGTGGTAGTGTGTTGGTCAACAATAATGATACAGATTGTAAACTGGGGTTTCAGTGCTCCACAAATCAATTTTAGCTTTCTTGTTAAAATTCTATGATTTTCTTCAAAGAATTTACGAGAACTTGACATTTAAATTCCATAAAAAAAAATACTTTGCATCAAACAAAATACGTAACCGAGAAACTTAAAAATCATTGATTTTCTTTTTAAGCCGAAAATTTTACTTGGTTGAAAGAATTAAATTTTTGTTTGGTCAAATACGCTTAGAATGGCATGAAAGGTCGATATTTTAAGTTTTAGCAAAAAAAATTATGTCTGTAACATTTTTTTGTGCTCACGATCACTCTGGAAGAGTTTATGATATTGACTTTTTGGCCCCATATGTATTTTATTGAGTTCTGGAACTAGATTAAAAGTTAAAAAATCACTTTTGGTAAAAAATTCATTTCTACTGATAAATTAACTCCTATATAAAAAAGTCTATTTGACAGTCACATTTTGTCACTTTGACAGCGATAAAAAAAGATGCATCGTTTTTTATCACGATAAAAATGCCTGTTCCTCAAAAGCAGAGTATATCTAGTAGTCGCACGTCATTTTAAAATCTGTACTGTCGGCTATAATTTTTAAGTCTTGTGGAAACTATACTGTACGATATAAGTCGTTTTGAGAAAATTATAATTATTTTTAATTGTTGTTCGTTCACATATTCTGTCGTTAATTTATCTTGCCAAAAATCACTCGAGCTTTTCTTTTATGGATAAATTTCTTTTTAACTCAATATTTTGCCAATCAGTAATTTTGCTCGAAAAACTGACATTTGACAAAATCGCTCGACCTCCGGTCTCGCTATTTTTTCATGTCAGTTTTTCTCATAAAATCACTGATTGGCAAAATTATTTCGTTACAAAGAGAAATTTATCCGATTATTTCACTCATTAACGCTATAGCCAATGAGAGCCCGTTTTTTCACAACATTGCACCAATCTAATGTCATTATTAGTGGTAATTCAAGCTAGATCAGCTTTTGACAGTACCAACATGCAAAATTTATCGCTCTAATTTTTTATGTCGCTGCAGCGGCAAATACTGCGGTAATTTTTTGACGTTTTGTTTCGTGAAATATTTTCCGCAAATAGGGCAACTCGCGCTTTCAAATTTTATCTATAAATATCTTCTCTAGCTTATTACTAATTGTTAACTTACCTTGTAAATTGTAATATTGTATTATGTACTAGCAAACATAAACACACCACATATATAGTAAACAATTGTCAGTTCCAAAGAGAAGCCTGTCTGAAATATATAGGCTATAACCCTTGCCTATCTGTAACTATTTCAATTTGCCTATTTTTCAATCAGGTAACAATAATATACAAAGACTGTACTTAATATACCTAGCTCATAATACAGGAACAAGTCAAGCACAGCTTTCAATAGCTCAATAACGTAGTTACAAAGTTAAGCAAATCATTTATTATAAATAGGGAGTTATCGCGGAAGATAACGTGTGTACGTTAAACGTTATCTTTGACATCTACGCTTGCGCATGTTTGTTTTTGTACGTGAAAACCAATATGCGCTTGCTTAGATGTCAAAAATAACGTTTAACGCAAATACGTTATCTTTTGCGATAACTCCCTAATGTCAAGTAAACACATTCGCTCTGGAAACAAACTAAAAATGTACCTAGGTACCTACTTACATACAGTAATCTATCAAAAAGTAACTAGTTGAATCAAAGCTGTGCAATATTTTAATTTGTTGTATTTAAAATTCACTCTGCCTAACGAAGCAAACCTCAACATAATTTGTAAACTTCGTAAGTTAAAAATAAGGATTAAATACGTAAATATGAATCAATGAACAATTATTATGGAATATAACTCTAGTAGCGGTAGCGCTAGATGGCGCTCTATGTCAATCTTGGAACCATGAGTGTATAGTAATAAATAGGCGGGATATCGGGAATAAAGTAGTGCTCTCTCTATCGTTCCTCGTCATATTGCACCTCAGAAACGCCTGAAAGGTGTTAAGCCAGTCTATATATTATAATATCTAATGTTACAACTCGTTTTATTTACTAGTTGCCATAGAAACGTCACTAGATTATTTTAAAATATAGCGAATCTCCGTTGTCTCTACTGCGTTTGTTTCAGATTTGCTGTTTTGACAATATGAGTCGGTTTGTAAATATTTCTGTATATCAAATTAATGAGGAAATTGAAAATAAAGGTCAGTAAAGTCTAAAAAGTGACAAGAAAACGTCTAAAGGCAATTAATGAGAAAACATAATATTGAAGATGTACTTAGTGAATTACTTATTCGTGAAATATTCTCCTCAAATACCACTCGTGCTTTAAATTTTATCTAAAAATTTTTTCTCAAGCTAAGTTGCCCCTAGTTAATATAACTCGTGCAAATTGGCAGTTTATTATCAAAGATTAAATCCCTCCCGCTAAAGCGGTCGGGATTTAATCAGATAATAAACTGCCAATTTGCACTCTTTATATTACCAGGCAACACGCTTTCGAAAAAAGTTTCGATAAAATTTTAAGCACTAGTGATATTACATACGATAAAAATTCTAAAAATCGGTTTATTTATATCTTTCCTTTATTTTTTAACTTATCCATTTGAAATTTGGGGTGCATAAACTACCTGTAAAAATGGATTTTTGGGCATAAAAACGGTATGAGACCACTTCCGGTTTACCCGGAAATGACAGCAACTTTCGATTTTTAAATGGAACACCCTGTATATGTTTACATATTTGGATTCAAGACAACATTCTGAGTATACCAAGAGATTTTCGCGAATTTTTGAGTCGATGTTCAGTTTTTTTAAGCATTTTAAGACATTTGTCTAGAGTGCTTTGGAATACCAGAATTTGTTCTACGGCAGGTAAAGTCCAAGGGTAAAATATAATTTTTCGTTTAATTTCATTAATAACTATTCACGAAGCCTCCAAAATTGAACAAACCACTTTTTTATCGAAAACTTTTTTTTCAAATGGGAAGGTGGTGGCTCCCAGTGTTCAATAAGTTATAGATTTTTTTCTGAATTTATTGTTATCTATTTCAAATTTATGCCATTTGTTTTTCTATTTTATTAAATGTATTTAAAAATAAAAAATCTATTCACAACAACACAAATATATTAAAATTAACCACTTCGTTGGATAGCTAATTTAAGTTGTGATCGAATAATGAAATAATTTACAGGGTGTTCCATTTAAAAAACACAAGTTATGTCTATATCTCGAAATCTGAGGCATGCATAATTTTTTTCTTATCAGCAACAGATTCTACTCAAGTGCCTTAAGAATGTGTTACTCGATTTTCGATTCGACACTTGATAATTGAGATAGAAGTCATCCAAAAATGCCAATTTTCCAAAAACGCTCTGTAGCTCGGTAGTCGAAAAAATAGACGATCGCGGTTTGCGCCTTTGTTTGTTTCTCGAAAATGGAGCTCAGGACACCTATATTGGTCTCTATCTATCTGCCATAGTTTTAGAGAAAACCCCAAATACCATCTAATTTGGTCCATCCTATACAGAAACAACTACCCCATATTCTTCTCATATCTTATATCCTTATAGTAAAAGTGAATGAAAATTTCCAAAACATCACACACTAACAGTGTTCCAATGACGCGACGTAATGAGTTTCTTGAATGCCGTTCAATAAAATTTAATACAAAAAACAATAACCGGTCTGAAAAGTGTTATCGTTGTGCACGCAGAAAAAGAATGCGGCGTTCGGATTTTTCAATGCAACAGTTATTTATGTTATAATATATATACATTATTCTGTTAATGGAAGAGTGTTATGTTTGTTTATCTTCACCTCCTGGGTAGTAGCAACAAATGGCCTTAAAATAAATACTGATAAAGAATTAATAAACCGCCATAAAGTAGTGAAACGCGTCTGGTTAACGTCATTTTACATAGCAAAAGGTTGTCACATTAGAATAGAGCACATATGCACCCACACTGCATTTACTAAGGTTGTCTACCTCTCGACAAGTCCCTAGATTATTTGACATCATTACGCTACTCTTCCGTGGTCTATTTTGAAATTTATCACAGGACTAAGTCGATGCTTATTTAGAAATATACAGAACCACTCACGTCTTATTTATCCTTCTAAAATGTATGTAATTATTTTTAATTATGCCATTGAAAATAAATAGTGTATAAAAGCATTTACTTATTTAAACATAAACTGAGCACTTGAGCAGCTGTCATTTTATAAGCTTTCAGTACGCTGGTGAATTGAAGAATAGATAAACTTTTGTAAAACATATACAACTAGGTCATCTACAACCTTATATACACTATTTCCAGAATGTTCTAAAGTTAATGGTATTAAAAAATATGTTATAAAAAAACAGGTAAGCAGAATTTTATTTTTATATAATTCGACCTAGTATTTGACCTTTGAAGAACAAACCTTTACCCTGCTGTTGATTTAAAAAAAAAGAATCTTGGGTCTATAACACCAGACGGAAAATAATGTAAGAGTTATTGAATAACTGCAATAAAATAATTACTTCCACATCCAGTGTTCAAATAGGCTTAGAATATCATGAAATGTTGAGATTTTAAGCTTGAGCAAAAAAAAATCCGGCTGTCTGTTGGTCTATCTGTAACTTTTTTCGGCGCACGATTACTCTGTAACTGTTTAAGATATTGACTTGAAATTTGGTACACGTATGTATTTTAACGAGATCTGGAACTAGATTATATTTTCATCTTATTTCGTTGAAGGGTTGGGGGGTAAATAGGTAAATCAAGCAGGTAAGAGTCCATAAAATTGGTATTTACATGTACAAGAGAAGCTAATGTTTCAAAAAAAAACTTGGCATTAGCCACCCCCATTACTACCTTCACGCCATTATAAAAGGGGGTGAAAAAAATGTGATTTAGTATGTGTACAAGAAACAAAGGCCCAAAATATTTTTTTATTTCATCCATTCCCACTACCACCTCCCTATCACTACCACCAACCCACTACCGATGTGGGATATCGTTTTAGAGTTTTTTTTTTTGGGTAGACGATTTCAAATATTATATTATTAAAGTTTCATAAACAATTATTTCCGCATACAAAATGTTTTCGTTGTGAGAGACTTAGGTAGCAAATCTGGATATGGAAGTAGTGATTCCTTGGGCAGCGGTTTTTTATAACTTATTACGACAAAGAGCACTTAAATTCGTTCTTTACATACAATTTGAACTTTTTTATTACAAGCTTTTATATAACTTGCTTTGGATGTTAGTTAGTTAGTATGTTTGTTAGTATGTTAAGGCGGACTTTGGCAAATCAATTTTGAACCACTTCACGACGTCAAATTGACCTGAAATTTTGAATACACGTGTAGTTCTGATGACAATACAATATTATGGTATCAATGGTACAATATTATGGAACACAACAATAATATAATGTAACCCTTTCGAGATACGACGCCCAATTGAGCTGAAATCTTGCATACATATGTAGTTCTGATGACAATACCATATTATGGTACCAATGGTACAATATTATGGAACCCAGCAATAATATAATGGAACCCCTTCAAGATACGACGTCCAACTGAGTTGAAATATTGCATACATTTTTAGTTCTGATGACAATATAATATTATGGTACTATAATATTTATACTACAATATTATGGAACTCATCAATAATATAATGGAACCCCTTCGAGTTTAATAAGTAAAAAAATATTTACTTAGGTTCTTACAGTCTGTTAAACAAAATTAATGCCTGTATGAACTTCTCGTGTGACAAGTTTTTAAGACAACTGTTCTAAATAATAATAAAAACTTGGTTTTAATTTTACATTTAATTTTTGTCTTGTTCCTGAAGAACCATATCTAAGAACGAAGAAGGGAATGTTTTTATTTTTTATTAGAAAAGGCATCATGTTTTTATTTCGCATTCAAATTATTCCTGTTTCTTTCTAACTTAACAAAAAATAGAGGGTAAACAAGTTCAATTTGATTGCAAGATAAAAATACTGATATTATGCGAACGTCTGTAAGCAACACGATTTCTAAAAAGTTAAGATGTTGAAATTAGTATAGTTTATACAAAGTGTCGGTCTGTATGTCTGTCTACATCTTGGCAAATATTTCTGGAACCGCCTAAATTATTGTGGTGCAGAGTTTTTCATGTCATATACTATTTTTTTGGGAAGGTTTTAAGTTAATCATCATTCTGTGACTTCAATGGCCTAAGCACCAAGCCGTGGCATTAACATGAAATTATATGAAAAAAAAATTTTAAAAACAAGTTTTTATTATTAAAACGAAAAAAATGAAATTAATTGTCTTAAAAGCCTGCCACTCGCGAGAAGTTAACAAATGCATTAATTTTGTTTGACAGAGATTGCCAATTACATTTGTTTTTTTTTTTCGTTTTAGTACACTTAAATAATAAAGAAAAGCTTCTTTTTAGAAACTTTTTTACACATAATTTTATTTTTAAATTTTTAGTTACGTCTTAATTATTATTTTATATTCATTGCGTCGTCCTTACTTAAAAGTATCGGATCCTCCGTGATTTCTTAGAATGCCACGTCTGAGTGAATACACTATCCGATGAAACTGTAGTTTAAAAACTAAAAAAAAAAAAACATTATTTTTGGTACCATATTATTGTATTGTCACTAGAACTATACGTGTATGCAAAATTCCACCTCAATTGGACATCGTTAAGTAGTTCAAAACTGCAAGTTGCAAGATTTGACCTAAACATACTAACTAACATACAAACAGGTGAAGTTAAATAAAAGCTTGTAAAGAAACGTTTACAAAAAAGAGAAAATTGTTTAAAGTAGATCTGCCTGTATATGTACGAGAAACCAATAGCATGGGCTCAATTTGGTTGGTTAATATAGATATGGATGATACAGATATTATATAGCGACTACCTGCTTGCTATTCATTATTGACTATAAAATAGCAATAAAGTTGCATTGCTAAGGAATTATCAAATAACACTGTAATTGTAAATACACGATTGTTTCCTTGAATCCCTATTTATTCAATACGGACCTATATGGTCAGTGCTAATAGCAAGCAGGTGGTCAACATATTATATTATATCTATGGTGATATATCCACTAACATTCGACTTTATATTCTACTTTTCATTAAAATTATGAATTTTTGAGTTTGGAAATTATTTTATTTTATTGACTACATAAGATTACGAGTTTTTGCATGTATCTTCGCCTATAAGTAAAAGTTGTATTTTTTTTTACAAAAAAAAAAACTATATTTCCGAGGTTGTAAACATCACGTGCTACTACAAATTTGTTCGTGTGTTCTAAAGTCTTAAATCAGAATTGTATTTTAACTATGGTCATCTCGGATTACTTGTTAATATTTTATGGCAACTGTCAAAATACGGTAAAGCTATAAAAATTCATTGACCTAAATGTTTTTATTCATGTTATTGCATAGCTACTTTATTAATGACACACGCGACATAACTATAGCCGCTAATAACATGCACTGACATTTTTAAACGAGGTATCGTTTCATAACAGTTCCAAACGAGTGCTAATTCAAACAGCTATTAATACATAGTCAATTTAAACGATAGCGAAAGTAATTATAAAATGTATGCAAAAACGCAAACCAAATTGATTAACACTAATTAATCTATAATTATAATAAATATAAAATGCAAGACGATTTCTTTCTACAATCCGCCAGTGGCTCACTCCTGCTGGAGTGATTTTTAGGCCTTTTTTTAATTAAAGCCACTAACCAACAGACTTATTTTTGTTTTTTTTTAATGTTTACTGCGAGAGGTCAACCGCACCCAAAATTTTGTACGCCAGATTTCCTCTTTGACGAAGATTACACAGATTTTCTCTTTGATAAAAAAAAATTTGAAGAGCGGGGGGAGAAATAAAAAAAAAAATTCCTGAGATTTCCTCAGATTTCCTTCTGAGTGTACACCAGATTCCCTTCGCGGTTTGCCCCTCGGTTTACTCGCATGTGTGAAAAGAAAATAAAAACTCTTACAGATATTTTATCGTTTGCTCTCGATTCAGTACTTGCAGCGACATCTGCTTTCGTTCCCCTCGCAGGAATCGGAATTAAGTGCACAAGCGTCTGCTCACACACCACGTGGTAGACAACCAACAAATCCAAAGCCAAGATTTTCTGGAAAGGAAAGTTAAAAAAAAACGTAGATAACATCCATTACCTCCCGACATTGTCAGTATCGGAGCTGGGGATCGAACCCAGTACACATAGACAGTGTGACCAAGTGTGCTCGCCACTAACACGCTTTAGCCCGCTACGCTACCGTGTCGTTTTTGTTTTGTTACTCTGAATTTAGATTATTTTGAGTTTTGTTATAGGAATTTTAGGATGCCTTGTTTCTAAATACAGAATAAGTACTATCATTATTCTGGGTGGCCGCAATTGTTTGCTTCATGTTTTTCTCTTTGTTTATGGAATAATGGAGAACGTCATAGTAAAATTATTGTACGAATATTTGAAAAATAAAATAGTTCATTCAAAAGTGTATATACAAGGTGTTTCCGTGAAATTAGTTCAAATCTTCCCCAAAATGAAGCCTAAAATTTTATCGAACAAATTGTCTTAAAACTTTTTTCATCCACTTTTCGTCTACTTAGAGCTTTGAAATTTTACAAGACATCTATTAACCATGACAATACACTACTATTGTAACAGATTTGCGATACCTCTCCCTCAGTAATGGAAAAATCGTGCTTTTTCACGAAAATAGCTCAAAAATACCATGTCGATAATACATTTGCCATATTAAGATTTCCCTCCTCCATCCACGCCCATGAAAAATTTTTTAGCCGGATCAAATGAAATCTGCATACTACAGGTACTTAGGCAAGATCAAATAAATGTTCGAGATGTTTGAGCATTAATACAATAATTGTATATACGGGGTGATTTACCATGACAAGCGTAAAATAAAATGGTCTACTAGTCCTCTATGTGGGAAAGTCCCTGCAAACTTTTCAGGGTTGGCATGTTTAAAACAAAATGTTTTAAATCAAGTGTTTAAAACATCGCACTGTGTTTTAAACAAATGTTTAAAACATATTTAATACACAAAGCGATGTTTTAAATAAAAATGTATTATTTTGGAATTTGTGGAAAGGCAGGAAAAGTACCGATGATGGTCCATTCCAATAAATAATTCCGATATAGTGGTCATGTGTACTAAACTGAGCATTTCATTTGTAGAGTGCTGTAAAATCCGTTTTAGAGCGCCATCAGACATCAAGTAGCAGTAGCAGACACAGTGTGCCTGGTATCATTTAATTTTAGTTGAATATAGTTTTAAACGTTTTAAACTGTCTTAAACATACCATTTAAAACTTAAAAAAAAAACCTATTTTAAACAAGAAAAAACTGTTCAAAACAAAAAAACTGTTTTTTTGTTTAAAATCCTGAAAATTTTAGAGTGATCTGAGGTAATTTAGTAATTTTTGCTGCATTAAAACTTGCAAAGATACGCTACTGTTACTTGTCTGTGGTCAGTATACAGCAATGAACTTACTTGGGAAAGAACATATCCGGAGATGTTTACATTTCCTTAATTGGCATAAAAAGTTAAACTGGCGCGTGTGGTCAAAGTGCCGCCAGTTTTTTGCATTCGGTCGAACAATCAGGACACCAGCAGGTACAAACTGTCACCAAAGTTTGGTGTTTTTCTGTTATCGACGGTTTTAAGTAAATATTTCTTATATATACTTGTTGTTGTAGATTTCATTAGCATAGCGTCAATGTCTTTTCGACGTATTTTGCTATTTTTGTAGTGTGGTTTGATTAAAGCCAAAAAGTCACTTCTACCCTCTCCAGCTTTGCTGTTAATCCCAAGTCTGATAAAGGGGGAGGGGAAGTGATGTTGTACCGCGTTACGTCAGATTGGTTAACGTTTCTACAAAAAATAAGGTAATTTTTTTGGTCACATTTTGTTAATTTTTCATTTTTTTTACTCCTTCGGTGGACGCAACCTACTGATAAATTTTCCGCATCTCATGGTAGATTACCCTATATAGTGACAAAAATATTTTACAATTACTCACAGAATTCCTAGATACTCTAAATTTTAGTGTAATACATACTATCATATTATCCAATTCCTACTAAACATAGGGCCTACCGTTATTGTCTTGCGAACTTTAAATGCTTACTACTGAGTTAACATCTGGGGCAAGATTTGTGTGCAATTTTGATACATCAGAATAATTTATATTTGGATCATATATGGGCAATTCATATAGGTAGTATTATTACCACGTGAGGATGTTTCACATTCTGACATTACATTTTCTTTTAGATGAGACTGTTTACTATATACCGCTAGTATGTGCAATGATCAATAATAATAATCACGAGGACGAACTCTAAATAAAGAAGACTAGGAAAATATTTTGTCTAGACGTATTTAGCCATAGTCAATTATCATAATACGGTAGCAACGTCACAGATTATCTACTGTATGTCAAGCGAAAGAACCAACGTGACGAAAGAGGGAAGATAGTCAGCTGATGTCATTCTCCTCTACTTCATTAGCTGATGAAAACATTTCTACTATTCCATAGGTGGACAGCATTCTTTGACCGCCTTTAGTTTCACTTGACAGACAGTGTGAGTAGTTTTTAAAATAGCAAAAATTAAGATTTTGTCAAATAAAAAAAATGTCTTCAAATAAGTGTTGAAAGTGGAAAAATACTGGTTAAATTAGTTTTTTCTAAAGGACAAGGGTAGATAAGGGCCTTTTTCTGCCCATCGGCCATGTTGTATGTCATTATATTTTCCGAGTAGTATGTCTTGACGAGTAATAAAAAACTGTTCTTTGGAATAGAAGATTATTCAGTGAGCGTATAATGATGGCCATTATACGCGAACTGAATACTATAATTTATCCACCACTATCGCATATTTTAACTGTTTTAATCGTTTAAAACTGAAAAAATAAAGTTCATTTACAGTAAAACGTTAACGTGTTAAACTTCAAACACGAAAATATGCACGAAAACATGGAAAAATGAATTCTCCGTTTCCTTATGAAAATTGCTAGTTCCTGATTGGTCAAAGGTGCGTTAGAATGAAAACAAGTAGTTCCTGATTGGTTAAATATGTGTTAGAATCAGATTATGTTCATTATACGTTTGGTTGGAATAATGACTATCATTATTTGACAATTGTTAAATGTAGAATGCAATGATTATACGATGGTCGTGGATAAACATATCCTTATTCAATACATACCACAATATGTGGTTTTGAGCGCTGACACGTTTAAATTCGCACGCAACGTCGACACTACTATGACTCCCGCGGAAACGATTTTGTTTTTTATACATTGAAGCGCTTGATGAAACAATATAAATTAACCACTATTTAAAAGCTTAAATGCTTAACAATGAAATGAGGTATAGTTTATCTTGTTTCATCGAGCGCATCTAACTGAAATATACATTAAAAGTTCGGAAAAAGGTCAAAAATTACTAAGAAACTGCAAACATGCCCACTTTGAAATGATATTACTATGACCTACTGTTGTTTTCAAATGTAAAACATAGAAACATAAAGATCATATGTTCAACTATAAATAAATAACGCTTAATGACTTTAAGGAGAACTTTTCTTTTTTATGAAATCAGTGGGCGAAAATTATATAGCTTATCTACCCTTGTCCTTTAGTTTTGAAAATATACAGAATAAATTTTTTCCAATAAAAATGAGCAGTTTCGGGATTTACTTTAGCCTAATTGTTGCGGTGTGAAACAGGCAGACCACCTGTCGCACTTTTGTTATTTGATCGAGTTAAAAACTAGAATTACACTATGAAAATTGCAGTGGCTCTTTTTATATGGCCGGCAGTGTACACCGACTATTGTAGCAGTTATTTAAAGCAACAAAGTTTTAATACGTGAACAATAAAAATGTACCTACCATTAATTAACATTGAATATTAGTTGATGACAATTTATTGTTATCAACATTATTATTTCTAGTAACATAAATGACAATGTTCAATTACACGCGTTTACTTTTAAAACTACAACATTTGCAGAATAGAAATACATACATTTCAAAAGAAAAAAAAATGCTATATGCACAAGCCTGATAACGCAAGATGCATTTCATCATAGTACCGTGGTATATGAATGATGTTATAAAAAACTGAAAGTGGATTGAGGACTAGTACTATAGGCAACTCTGACATATTGGGTCATTGTCACGAAAACGTGCATTTGCAGAAAATAATTTTAAGAAAAATATATTTATTTATTTTCAAATATAACATTCAGGTTAGAACATAAAAATTTTTAAATAGATATTTTAAGTAAGTGGTTGAGGTTAAACTGAATTAGTTTTGTTAAAAAAGACATTTTTTTAAAATACTAGTTAACGCAAGTGAGAAACAAAGTATCAAAAGTAAGATATAATGATTAAATAATAAAAGTTGAAGTCAAAAATGAAATGTTTAGTCTCTTAATGTAAAAAATACACATAAAATCTTGAATTCTCCCTAACACAAAAATTAAAAAACCGAAAGAATAACAAATGTACCAAATAAAAACAAAAATTTTAATGAAAGTGAGAATTAAGTAAAAAACTTAGTGGATTTTAAGAGCTTATCCTTTTATGTATATAAGAAGACAAAAAAAAACTAGTTTTTTGTACTTTGCGTGTTCCAACTTAAGAAATAACGCAAGTGTAGGTGCACGCAGGTGAGGTTTTGATTCAAATTTCCCTCGAAAAATAGCGCCATTTTAAAAATACATATTCTAACAAAATATCAAATAAATGATAACTATATAAATAACATATTGCATATTTTTTAATAAAATTTCTTGTTAACAAATGTGAGATATTGTGCTTATCGTTTCTATGAATACAATCATTTTGGCGCCAAACTAGTAAAAACTAGCACTAATTACTCATTTCCAGAGCTAGAACCTCAACTGGTAAAATAAAATATATATCCTTACATTTAAGGAAGGTCATCATCACCCACTCGATTAAAAGCAGTAAAATCAACGTGTTAACTAAAGTGAGAATACTTACTGGAGACATTAAATAAAGTAGCGTTTTGAAGATAAATTAATTTTTAAAGTACCATACATTTAAGAATTAATACTTTTTTTGAGTTTTTCAAGACGTTTCTTCTTTCTTTTAAACTTATATTACTGTTTAATACATTGGGGTAAGGACAGTTAACATACGTCAGATCTCACATACTGTTATATAAAATAAAAACAGAAAGAAAACGATTAATTCGAAGAAAATATTTTATTTAATAATCCGATTTTACTTTAAATATTAAAAACTGACAACAACAAATTTTTTTAAAACTGAACTTTTATGGCGAAGGGACTGCAAAATGCACGTTTTCGTGACAATGACCCAATTAGCCCTTTGTACCTAGAGATCTATAGTTTAGCGTGGCCTCCAAACCACGGTCCTCGGCTGCCAACTTAACCTACCTCGGGGCTCGTCTGTCTGTTTGTAACAGAATTATCATTGTAGATAATAGCCAGCAAGATCGTCTATGCATGAAGAATGTTTATAATGTCTCATCATACAGCAAAATACGCATGCCATGAAAAAAATCGTACGTACATCTCCATAATAACTACGTAGTACTAGTAAATAATGTAAATATTCTACAATATAGTGAATCAAAGTTCTCATGTTTAACATAACTTTTGTAAATGTAAAAATATTCCACCGGACAGTGAATCAAAGTTCTCAGTTTAATGTCATTATTGATTCGAGCTGTTATCTGTTTTGAATGAACCTTCGGATTTATACAGACAGTTAGGCTATATAAAATATTTTTACGCCTCATGCGCAAATGTCAAAATGTGACAGTATCTCAGTAGCGCTGAGGAAAATGCTTCACCCGTTATCGATCCAATTTACAGTAAGTTCAAATTTAAAAAAAAATGGAAAAAATTGCCTTCAAAAAAAGATCGCTAAAAATTGTAGAGATGGGTAAAGGAAGCTTTCCGGTACGTAAGTTTTGATAAAAATGAAAGTTTCTAATGAAATATCTGAATATTTGAAAGTTTCCAAAATTCTGGGAAAGTTTCTTTTGGAAACTTTCGGAATATGCAAATATTTTATTGGAAATTTTTATTTTGATCAAAATTTCCTGAAAACTTTCATTGGAAAGTTTACTTTACCCACCTCTGAAAAATTGTGAAATAAAATTTCACCATCTCGTCGCCCAGTTAAATGAACCTTATGGATATTGAGGATTTATCGTTCGTCGTTCTGAATTCTTAATAATCAGATTCGGTATCAGCTACTCCTAAAATACCTACTAGCTACAAAGCTTTTAATGCAGTTCCGATGAAATTTGCGCGGCGCCTTCACCAAATATTGCAAAATTTTTCAACAAAAAAAAAATCATAATAACATATTAGAAGGAATATTTCTCGGAAAATTTAAAGGACATAACTCGAATTAATGTATTTAACCCCTACCTCTAATGAGTCCCTCCCTACATTTCCTAATGGGAACTGATCATTACACCTCATAATGGACAGTATGTTATAACTAATTATAATTTTAGAGCCATTTTAAAGAAAAAAACAATATATTTTTATCTACACTTGACAGTCCCCTCTCTGCATTTGCTGCTCTAGAAGTAACCATGTCATCTTATAGTAGTTGGTACGAAGAAAGTATTCATGTGTCGTTAGAGCCGTTTTGGAGAAAAAAAAATCACGTTTTACTAGTTTTTAGGTGATTACTTCCTGTTTATTTGAGCTAGGACTGACTGCGATTTCGGCTTAAGATGTGACCGTCCTAAACAGTCTCTCACAAAGAAAAAAAATTTGATACTATAGGTATGTATTTGCACTTCACTATCTGGAAATAACTGTTTATAGAACTTTAATAATATAATATTTGAAATCGACTACCCCAAAAACCCATAAAAGGATATGCCACATCGGTAGTAGAGATGGGGGTAGATGAAGTAAAAAAAAAATTGGGGCCTCTGGTTCCTAAACATACTAAATCACAATTTTTTTTTCACCCCCTTTTATAATGAGGTGGGGGTGGTAATGGGGGAGGCAAATGCCAAAAAAATTTTTGGGACCTTAGCTTCTCTTATGTATACTAAATACCAATTTTATGGACTCTTGCTTGATTTACCTATTTACCACCACTTATCCCAATTTGTCCCCCAGCCCTTCAACGGAATAAGATCAAAATGTATCCAGTTCCAGAACTTGTTAAGATACATACGTGTACCAAATTTTAAGTCAATATCTTAAACTTAGAGTTGACTTCAGATTTATTCTTCATATAAAAAATGTCGCCGTGTTTGATAGTGCGGTAAAGATCAAAGACGCCGACATTTTTATATGCAGAATAAATCTGAAGTCAACTATAAAGGGGTCTACAGACGATCCAACTTGCTGAAGGCAACTTTGTCGGTACGCTTTGAAGATTGCTGGAATTTCAGCAGACCAGCTCACTTTTACGAATGAGTTCAAGGGATGACAATGTTGGCTATAGCAAGTTGTTTCTTCTGTAGACCCCTCAAGCAGAAAGTTTTATGAAGAATTACTTTTGCTAATAAACTTAAAACAAAAATGGTACTTCTAGTACCTACCTATACTTTGTTTAATCCATCTGTAAGCACAATGTATATAAAATGGTGTGTGTAGACGTGGATGAAACTTTAGGTATATTAGGACCCAAGATTGGATTATATTCATTAAACGCTTCGTAACATTGTATGTTTTCTTCATTTCCTGTCGCCTTGTACAGTGAATCGTAATCCTGAGAATGACTACGGAATTTTCAGAATAAGCAAATAAGTTTTTATGGCAAAAAACTCAAAATAAAAAAGTTTAAAAGTGTTAAACCCATCCGCGGACAGACTGAATATAAACATGGTGTATTTAAATACATACGTGGATGAAATTTTGTATTAGGATTTCACTTGGCATTATTTAGAACCTTCTTCATAAGATTTGAATAGATTCATGAAAAGAAAGATTTCGTAAAATATTATATTTCCTTCGTTTTCGAAAATCTTGCATAGTAAACCATAAAATAGATTCTTTATCAAAAAACCAAAGATAAAAAATTCACAAGTATAGTAAGTCCATCCATGGAGACAATGTATACTCTTATATGTTTAAAAATGATGTACCGTCATCTTACAGGACAGGATACTGTCGGGGTAAGCGTATGTAATATTGAAACGTGAATTTAAACACTGTGCATTAAAAATTCTAATAACGATGTTTTGAAAATAACATTTAAAAAAATAGTTTTACCGAGGCTCATGAGACTGCTTTGTAACAGTTCTTCATCGATTCTCTATTAAAATTGGACGTAAATATAAGAAACAGTCAATAATATGTTAATTAATGCGCGATATTTGTAAACGAACCTAATGACCTTATTCTGGAGACTTTATTTACATATAGCCAACCTCGTCAGACAGGTAAGTTTTATTTCAAAACATTTTGCATATGATGTAATATGATTACTCTTGACATGGATTGTTGGTACAATATTGAACATTTGGGTTATGTCATAACGAATATGGTGGACCGGTCTTCTCGCACGCTCGCATTTTTATTTAAAATCACCCTGAGGATACAATTGTGATATATCGATTGCTCGACAAAAGAGAGTAAGCTGAGTTTCACACAAAAGATGATTTGTCAACGACGCTGCCTTTTACCTTCTACCGCAAAATTTATGACCCTCTGGCTTCAGGGGTCACACCTTTTCAGATGAAAACGTAAAAAGTCGTATATATATTTAACGTTCGCTTTGAATGAAAGTGTTATTCTTGAAAACAAAAAAGCAGAGTGGAGTACGCACATGTGTTTATAACATCCTGTGTGGATACGATGAAATTGCACAAGCTCTAAAACCACACGTGTACGACTGTCAAAATAAAGAGATTACGAATACTCTTTTTTTATATATGTACATTCATACTTTCGTCAAAAAACGATCAAACAATGAAAGGGGATAACGTTTTAGAAATACATTAATCAACAATTTGCGCATAAGTTGTTTTATAAACAGAGGGTCCTGTCGTATCGCTATCCCTATGAGACCCCACAATTTTGAGTCCAAATAACTGGTTTCAATTTAATGTTAATAATATGATAACTAGTACACTTACCGAACGTTTCGCCAACCATGCTAGCATCATCTGGAGATGATTACACATGCCCACAAAAAAAGTCCTGGTGGGGTACCATACCGTATGTTTTTTGGTGTACTGAATACGAATCCGGAGCCAGAATTGACCCATCACCCAAGGGTTTCGACATAACCTCAAAAAACTTCTCAAAGATAACCGGAAATACGTTTATAAATAAATTTAAGCGTGCATACTGCTGTTTCTATATATATTTTATGGGGCGCTGTTATCGACTTCATGATCAAATTTCAACCACCATGTCAGCATTTTGACATAACCTAAAAAAATCCATACCTTATCGGCAGATAAATTCATTAAAACGGGAATTTTCTTGATAATAAATTTAAAATTTTGAACTACGCGCTCTCTCCTCGTAAAATTGTTCAAGGGCGAGGGTGGAAATAATGGCTAAGGCCAAAAATTTTTTTGAGACCTTAGCTTCTCTTGTATATACTAAATACCAATTTTATGGACTCTTACCTGCTTGATTTACCCATTTACACCAAATTTACCCCAATTTACCCCCCAACCCTTCGACGGAACAAGATGAAAATATAATCTAGTTCCAGATCTCGTTAAAGTACATATGTGTACCAAATTTCAAGTCAATATCTAAACCGTTCCAGAGTAAACGTGCGCATAAAAAAAAGTTACAGACAGACAGACCTACAAACAGACAGAAATTTTTTTTCGCTCAAACTTAAAACCTCGACGTTTCATGACATTATAAGCCTATTTGAACAATAAAAATTTTTTCGTCGTTACTATACTTCCACTGGATGTGGAAGTAAAATATGCGCGTAGCTCGAAAAATATCATAGATACAGAAAAAATACAAGAGAGCGAATTTGGAGAGCATAAAAAAGTATATGGAACCCAAATATTATTATAAGTTTCTTTTGGTATGTTTTGCAATAGTTAGAAATATGTAATCAGTGGCACCCTGGTATTTTTAATAGGTTGTTATAATTGTGGACCCCGGAAATTACTAAGATATGGAAAAATACAAAAATGCAGAAAATGGTATACTCAAAAGGAAATTGTATCAATCATATAGGCAGATACAGCTAGTCTGTTTAATGATAGGTATAACCTTTCCTAGTTAAGTGTAGCAGGTAAGCCTATGGTGAATTACCTTCCTTGGCTGGCTACATATAAAATATCTTGAGCTCTATAGACTACATCCTCGCACTTTGGAAATTTTCGTCTAATCTATTACTTTTGTCCGTTTGTCATCACCAGGATTATCTTCTACATTTTTTGATTTATTGCTAATAGTCTATGGCTCTTTACCACCAAGCAAAAAATAAAATGATTTCCCTGGCTTCTTCTATATTTCCTTGGTATACAATGTTTGACCAAATTCCACAAGCTTGATGAAAAAGATAAGAATGCTACTGAATACAATATATTTAATAATGGTCATACGAAGCTGATGTTCTTCCTAATTAAACTGTTTAAAAAAGTGCAAAAATCTTGAGCTTTAAGAAAGAAAATGAAAATTATAGTCAGCAAAAAAGAATTAACTTTTTTCGTTTATAAGTGGTACAATTTTTTTAGTTAATACATTTCTCGATGTATTTTTCTACAAATTTTATTTCTTGTATTTATTCCATATCTGTTATATTTTTTTGTCAAAAAAGTGGGAAAATTGGACGCCATTTTGAATATCGGCTTATTCGAAAAAAATCAGCTAGGCAACAGCGACCAAAAATCGTCTGTTACCCAAGTTTCCAGATTTGCTGTTAGGCTTCACATTATTTAATGTCCTTTCCTAGTCTATATAAGTATACCATTTATCCTGACATACTCGAATAAAAACGATCTATGCAAAGTTCTCCATTACTATATTACAAGTATGGGCAACGGTTTCCATTAATTTCTTAGTAATTGCAGCTGGAATAAGTAGTCAGAATTTTCTTATAATACGTACTATTTGTGTAAAAGCTATTTTGCTAGCATAAAAACCTGTGCCATAAAGTCGGACTAACTAATAAATCAAATTAATCGGTAGTTTCGCAGTTAAGCACTGAACTCATCAAAGAAAACGTTGTCCCTAATATCCGGCTGTCTATCACTTTTTTCCTCGTCATATTTTTTAAGAGAAGACATAAAGGACATGTGTGTAATCGATCCTGGCGACCGGAGGTAGAATTTCGTGACGCGAATTGAAAACAACACAACAAAAGGTATCGGATAGTATAAGTTTAATATGACTTGGGAGTACGGCACACAATATTGCTAATACTATATTATTAACCTTGAAGGACGAAAGACTTTGTGAGAGCCAAAATGAAGATTCAGCAGTCAGATTTGTTTATTTATAGGTAATGTACGTGCTGATACGATCGAATATTTTATTAATGGCCGTCTTTTGTTATTCACCTGGCAACTAAAAAAATAATGACATAAAGGTGCAGTAGAACGTAACCCACATAACATAAAACTTGAAAATTCGGAAAACCTCAGCGTGATTTTTCACGATTTCATTACTTCCCTTCGATAAGAGAGGGAAGTGAAAATGTGACCGACTGTCATCAATCCCATGAATGCAATACTTTGTTGATTTTAGTTAAATCAATAAGCACTGACTATAGTTTGAGTGTAAATTACAACAAAACAAAAATTATGACTGTAGACCGAGAGAGGGTAAGGGGCAAGAAGCTGAAACTTGCCCCTGAAAAAAACCGAGCTGGTGGTCATAACCAGAAAGAGGAATGTCCCTATCGTGAATATAAGGGTAGGGGAGCTGGAAATCGACCCGAGCCAGGCGATAAAATACCTCGGCATATGGCTTGATTCCAAATTGACATACAGGGTGCATGTAAAGAAAATGGAGGAAAAAGCTGGGCGAGTGGCAACTGCCACAGCATAACACCAGCGTACCGAAGGCCAGCAAGAGGAGGGTGCTGTGCAGCGTGATGCACTCCATTCTCCTATACGCGGCCCCGGTAAGGGTAAGTGCGATGGCAATGGAAAGAACGCGAAGAAGACTGGCCAGAGTACAGCGATGTGCGGCCCTGAGAGTGCAGCGCCTACAGGACGGTCTCCTACGAGGCAGTGTTAATAGTGACAGGGACCCCCGTCGACCTTCTAGCAAAGGAAAGGTGGGAGACATACGGCAGGAAGGAAGCCAACGATAGACTCTCTCAGAGGTGGCAGGAGAGTTGGAATATCTCGAGTAAGGAAAGATGGATGAGGAGACTCATTCCAGATATTAAAAGATGGGTGAAGAGAGGACACGGGGAGGTTGGGTACTACCTTACACAGGCCTAACAGAGCATGAATGCTATGCAGAGTAAGTTTACGACATCGGGAATATCGAAGATCGAGAATGCATGCACTGTGATGAGATAGACGACGCGGAGCATACCGTGTTCCGGTGTAGCAGGTGGAGAGAAGAAAGACAACGAGCCATAGAGAGGCTAGGCGGCCCAGTTACACTCCACGACATAGTGTTGAGGAAAACTGGCAACTCTTGGACATGATAACATAAGTCATGAAAACCAAGGATGTAGACGAAAGAAACTTGAACCTCTAATTGTTCAAACGAAGTTGGGAAGTAAGGGGAGGACATTTCTGCGGAGGCAGATCATTTCTAACACCTAACACTAAGATTGACCTGATATTCTGACGGTAAGCGAGAGCGGTTCCAGGATATGAGGAAACACTGAAGACAGGGAGGGGGCCACTATTCCGGAGGGGTTTTAGCTCGGTTAGAGTCCAGCACTACTCAGCGCGATAGATCCAGGGCGCTGGGTGCCCATGATATATCCCCCCGCACCAAGCCAATGACAAGCAGAGAAGAGGTCGACCTCCAAAGGTGATGTCACCAAAAACTGATGGGAAAAACCTTTGGTGGGGCCGTGTAAGAGATAATCGTGACAGATGGGGTGAAATATGATTTGGTGTTAGCTTCTATCACCAAAGCCTCAGCAAAGCTTTTTCCCATCCCTTTTCACTTCCTGTCATTTAGGCCTAGACCATCAACCTTTCTATATTGTCATCTCTCCGGTTGATATGGCCCAAAAATAAGATGGTTCTGGAGAATACGACGCAGTGGCTATTGGAGGCGCACTTCTTGGAGAATGGGGCCATTAGTGCGATGGGCTGTCCAAGGAACTTGTAGCAAACGCCTCCAGAACCACATCTCAAAAGCATTAATACGTCGCCTGCCTGCTTCCCTAACGGCCCGTTTCCCAGAGACGTAAAGAAAGATGGAGAAAACTAGGGCGTTGGCAAGTCTGATTTTTGTGCGTTTCGTGATATTTCTGTCACGCTAAATTTTGCTCAATTGATAAGTTATTATTATATTCTTCGCTGAATCTTGTATTCGCAGTTGCGAGTATTGTCCACAGGTTAAAAATTAACAAGAGCAAAAAGTACCCAAGAACAGAATCCTCCACTGCTGACGGTTTAACTTTCTAACGTGGACAGATACTCAGCAAATATGCAATAAAATCCTGACCATTTCCAATACTCAATATTGATACAGTCGATACCGGAATCGAAGGAACGATCTCAGCGCGAACTAATTGGAGGATTTAAATTAAACTAATCTGCAATGTCTGAGAATTAACTCCTTGAGGAAGCGTACTGTTTAACGCGAGTAGGCAATCCACGAAACACGAAGTTACTGCGCATTCTCTGAAAATTTGTCTTCGCTCCAATCGCTTTAGGAGATAAACCTATAGTGCGTGTCACTTAGATTTAACTCGCGAAACTAGTTTAACTATCAGGCTTATTTTTAAATTTTGCTTCGTTAGATTAGCTTAGAAAGTAGAAGCTGACCGCTAGGCCTTGACCTCCACGACCACCTGTGAATTCATTATGGTGCTCCTGTTCTAATTTTCCTTAGAGCTCCTCATCCTTTGTATTAGACTCCACAGTCATCATAAGTGTCCCTTAGTATAGCTATCAGCCCTTGATTTTTCATCGCCAAGTATTGGAATCTTAGTCTAGCTAGAGTATCACTGTGGCGCAGCCTCTTGGTCTTGAACAAAATCTGTTGTTGTGCCCTCTGTCAAACCAATTAGATATATGTCTAATGCCCAGTTAGAAGATCCACCATTATCCTAATGATTTGTCTGTTTTGGTGTAATAGGTCTTTCGTAAATTTGGTCTCTTTAATGACTTCCTAACCCTGTCTTTCTTGGGTGAAACTTCCTCACCATTCCAGATATTTATTTGGTACCCATTTATTAATGAATGTTCGCATGTATGGCTTAATCACACCGAAAAAAGGTTCGGGTTCCATCAGAGCCTTCTCTGACCAGTTCATCAGCTTTTTCATTTCTCCTGTGTCCTTTGTGTACTAAAACACACATATATATGTTCACATGAACGAGCTCTCACCCGCATTTATTGAAGTGCACGTTTTAAACCCATAGTTTTCGTGGTGCATTAGTGCAGCGCTCATTCCAATTTGTGTTCGGTGTTCCTCAAGAAAACAGTCCACTATCAGCAGCTGCAGTTTCTGCCGAATACAGAAACAAGCATCTCATGCGAAGCTACCAACAACCAGCCATAAGGTAGGAATTGTAGTACCAAGTAACTCAAATCTTAATTTAATCCTCAATATCGAGCATAACTCCCTAGGTCCGCAAAGGCATTCAGGCAGTTCCATACTAGTCTCCGTTATGCAGCTCCTTCTCGTGATAGGAGCAGGGTAGTACCCTTCAATATGGTCGCTCTAAGATTTTATCTTAAAACGAATTAAACTGTTAACTTTTAAACCCTGCTGCTTTTAACTACGCAGGTACAACTGCCTTTTGTAAATATTACCATAAGAGCATTAATATAGAGAAGATAAGTTACTTCCGTTAAATACCGGCCAAAAGTATCAAAACAGAGCGGTTAATCAGGTTATAAAATATTCAAATGAGAAGTAAAAGGGTGAAGTAAATCAGGTGTGGTAACGGCGGCGCGTGCCCTAAGAACGGAAAAACTACACATGAAACGAACTGTAACGTTTATGCAAATGTCTCGTGATAAAAAAATTTAAATACTATTTAACATTCACCCCTTACTACACACGCAGCGCATTAACACGACCAAGGTTGGAGTATCGATCGTCGTAACATAAACACCTAACTATACTATTATACCAAACATCCCTAAGCGCCCAAAACTAATTTCCGCGACAGAAAATTTCACTCCGGAGCCACGTGTTCCAAAGGAAATGCGATTAGGTGACTAGAAACCGTAATGAAACGAAATTTGAAATGTTTTGGAAACTCTTTAATTCCATACATTTACCAGGGCTTCCCAGCTCGACTTTAAAATATGATTTTAAATGACGTGAACAGTTTGATAAATGTATCCTAACTCACACATAAAAACGTCTCTCCGACGTTTTCAGAGGAGCTAATTGTCATGGTAACCGTTGTTGTGGAAACGAAATTCAGGATTGATTAGGCTTGTGAGACTGTGTGGCAACTTATGAAGGCAATAAGCTAGTATACTCGTGTGTTATATATTGTAGTGTGTATTTCTTTTATGCCTGCTGAGTATGAGTATGATCGCATTCGACGTGCAAGGATTATTTTCGGGATAAAGCAACTTTCGTCTTTAACCCTCATAATTGTATTTGGAGTTCGGGCCCGGAAGTACACTTCAGCTTCCATTTACATATTAATTTATTAAGCCTTTGATATTCCATGCATTTGTTTATCAAATATACGAGGTGATCGTCAAGTAATACTTTACATCTATATTGCCATGTTCGAAAAATCGATGTATGATGGTGAAATGTATTACTTCAGGTATATTCCAAGTAACGATAATAACTCCCTAGTGAAATTACAAAAATAAGAAAAATCATGACTCTTCATTCAATAATCTCAATTCTTCGTAGAAAAGGTGATGTTACCCAAAAGAGGGGGGGGGGGGGGGGGCACACAGAAAGAGGGAGGTGAGGATAGATAGAGGAGAGAGAGGAGCGATGGGAAAAGGAAGGAGAGGGGAAGGTAGAGAGAGCTGACCTCACACAGTAGGCTAGAACCACCTTTAAATGAAATATGCATGCACTCTCTCAATTCCTACGGGAAATGGTAGCTTTATCTGTCCTGAAACAATTCCCGTAAAATCTGAAATCATTCCCTTGGCCGTTTTCAAAAAAATTGACTTTTAATTTTTTTTTTTTTTTTTGAAAACTGATTTTTTGCATTGATAAGCTTGTTAATATGTCAACCAAGAAAGTACATTAAACATTCCAATATAAATTTAAACTTAAGGCAAGTTTGGGGAAATAACATACAAGAAACCTTCATGTTCGACAACTCCAGACATTTTGATAACAAATAGTCAATTTAGACAAAATCATTAGATCTATTCTTATGTTATTTTGAATGACAGCAATTTTTGTCTACCAATATATCCGTAACCAATGAATAACATTACTATTTGCGTAACTGGATTTGCTAGGGAAATCCGAACACCTCTACTGGCCGTCTGAGTAAACTTTCCATTCGCTCAGTGAGATAACGGATGAATATGAGAACCATACCACCGCCGATGAAGACAACCCACAGAAGAGACATGACGATAACCTAACCACCCACCCACTACCCTGCAGATACCAGACGAGACGCCGTCCAGTACCCGTAGTCACCTAGCTCCGTGCAGACCGACAGTGCTACCAAAGCACTTAGATCTGCACTCCCTCGAGCTACATAGCTCATCCCTACCTAACCGATGATCCAGATGGCAGGATGTCAATTAACATTCTGCGTACCGGCAATCAAAAATACCTCAAAGTTTCCGAACAGACAGATGATCCGGGGGGTGACAAGCTGGCGAAGAAAGATCATCAAGACAGAAGAGCGCCAGAAGATGAAGGCCTTAGCCAGCAAGGTCCAACAAGCCAGGACCCGGGGAGTAGGGTCGAAATCATCCACACCGCTCACATTTGTGAAGTAAGCTCGCCCACTCCGCACGAGGCCGGTCCAGGTCTACAGCGATGTACTAGGGTAAAGAGCAGTAGTCCTGGTCGACCTTAGATATCTGAGACCGTCATCATTGCCAAAGAATATTGGCGTCGCTCGGTCAGTTACTCTTTAGAATTCACTAGGCAAACAATCCAAGACTCCACGTGTGAACATGTTTAGTGACCATGATTAAAATCAAAGCAATCATGCAAAAAACGCACGAGATATTGTCTTTGTCTATTGTATAAACGTAAGAATCACGGATTGAAGAAGATAACTGATACTTAACTGATAGGTTGTTTGAAATATGTCCGGGTATTCAGAGACTTCAAAAATGTAGTAGATTCTTGTTTTTATCAATGCAAAAAATCAGTTTTCAAAAAAAAAAAAATTAAAAGTGAGTTTTCTAGAAAACGGCCAAGGGAATGATTTCAAATTTTACGGTAATTGTTTCGGGACAGATAAAGCTACAATTTCCCGTAGGAATTGAGATAGTGCATGAATATTTCATTTAAAGGTAGTTCTAGCCTACTGTGCTCAGTCCGTGCATACTATTCATACCCCGAAAATATCACTTGTACCGTTACTTTTATCAAGTTTTATACACGTCTATCTTTTCCACTATAGCTATTTTACATCAGAGATGGTGAGAAGTCAACGAAAGATGATAGGAAGACGTGGGACTGGGTGAGAAAAGTTTGTGGAAAGTGAAGGGAGGTAGTGAGAAGGTAGAGGACGATGGTGGAAATGTCTGAAGCAGAGATGGGTCGAGGAAATTTTGGTATCAAAATGAAGCTTTGCATCATTACGAATCAGATTTCACCATAAAATAGGTTATCAATATACCCAATGGAAAGTTAGAAGAAAAACTTCCTGGAAACTGTCGGCGTTTTTAAAATGGAAAGTTTCCAGGAAATATTCCTTTTAACTTCCCATTGGGTATATTGATAATCTACTTTATGGTAAAATCTGATTCGTGATGATCCAAGCTTCATTGTGATATCAAATAAGTGCATACAATTATATTATTTACATGACTTTTACAGACTTTTATCAAATGTGGAGAATTTCCTCCATCTCTGGTCTGAAGATTGAAAAATTTTAAAAAGTAGTGAAGAAAAGTTTACGAGAGATGGTGACAAAGTAGGGGAAAGTTATGGGAGGGGTATGGTGGGAAGGAGGAGAAAATCGCAATGTTATGTATTGTACACAGAGCACATACATTTTTGTTAAGTATTATTCCAAAGACATTTGCTGGATTGAATGTTAACAGATTTCAATGCACTACTGACATATTTTCTGATATCATTGGTAAACTCTTGTTGAAGTCAGTTGGTCATTTTATGAAAAGAAAATGTGTTAAGTGCCCCAGTTGCACCTGTTTCAATTTAAAACAAAAAAAACTTTGTGAAATAAAGGTAGGTATTTTGGATTAACTTTTTTAAAATTTAGTTATCTTCAACTGCATCTTTCGATGTTTTTTAAACAAATTCGTACTACAATGGCATCTCTTCTTATGCATTTGGGTAAATACGTTGTCTAGTGTACTATTATATTTTGTCAGTTTGGTTTTGTGAAAGTATAACAATGATATAGGGGCCTAAGTTGAGTGTCGCAGTATCATCTGCGTGGATCACATGATTGTTCTGTGGCCTACAGAATGTTGTTTGTATATATGTTAAATAGAACAGGTCCGAGTGAAGAACCCTGAGGAATGCCAGAAAAAGCAAAATGAAAAGAAAGCATGCCTAGTGGGTTGTAACTCGAAACTAATAATTTGAAACTTATGCCTATATCGTTAATATGAATGATACAAATCGGAACTTGCGTGGAACGTCAAATTTTTTCATAAGCTTTTTAGAGGTCTAGCGCGACAAATCCTTTAAATAAATCTTGAATATAGTTGGTTGGGACGACTTCACCAACTTGAAACATTTATTGGGTTGTGGATTGGGCTGGTTCAAAAATCGAGTAGCTGCTTACTAGGATGCCAGCTGAATTCTGATGTTGGATGCTAGTGAATAGTAGAATAACTAGGGTTCTTTTAACGAAGGATGAATGAAGACTTATAGGGCGATAGCTAACGGGGTTGTCGTGTTCAGAAAGATCTTTCTTACTTGGATTTAAGTCAATTTTTTAACAGATTCGAGTATTTTGCTAATATTTAATATGCTTAGGACATAATATGGGCCAAAAGAAGTCAAAGAGGTTCAACACACAAGTTTATTTTTCTAAATGTATGCGAGATACAGTAATAATAAATTTCAACATAACTGTCAATGATGTACTTAATTCGATAAATGCGTGTCACCTAGACACTTTCATGATATGTAGACGCTATAACGAATTATCTGCTGATTACTTTTGTAAGTCAAAAAATTAAAATGTCGTAGGTTGCTCACGTTCATTTAAAAATTTAATCTTTAGGTCAAGTATTCTGCAAGAGATGCTCAAAATCGATAATGTTACACCGAGCTTCTTCATACGCTAAGTTGCGCGAAAATGTACCCACCACACCGGCAAGCAAAAAATGAAAAGGCAAAATAACAAGTTGAAAAGCGTACCGAGTACTGAATTTGCCCCCTCGTGTCAGATGTCCAGATATGGCGCGGCGTTGCAGCCAAATGTAATACACCGTATTTACTGATATATTACTGATTGGAAAATGACGGTTCTTTTTGTTAGAAAGATCTAACTTTGAGAAAAAGTCAAACAAAAGCTGCAGCTGCTAATATTTATTTGTGTTTCCCTGGTATTTCCATACCAGAACAGAGGTGTAGCAATTTGTTTCTCAAAAAAACGGTTAGGTTTAGGACCCATGTTGTTAAGCCTTTTTTGTTTATTTTGGTACAAAAAAACATAATTTGAAAGTAAATTAGTCATAATCCTATCTCCTGTTACCATTTTGAAGCAAAAATAAATAATAAGTTCAAAGCTAACAAAAGTATTGCATAATGTCGGAAGGCGTAAAAATGAGATATCGTTATCACCAAATGTTTAATCGTAATAGAATTCACATTTCTGAGTACAGAATTTATCTGCTATTGTCAACTCCTTTTTCATTTGTTTTGTAGGCATAGATAGAATCAAGTAATATTCAGGCAGGGTCTGTAAAATTAGGGTAGATCTAGGGTAATAATAAGGAGGGGCTCTAAAACCGCAATCCGCCGTTAGGGGAGACGCTTTGCTTTGTATTTTCTACTTTGTTCCATCTAATATGAAACACGGAGCATATTCTTATCTAACTTTACATAACACACTGAACTGTTATAACGATATCTTTATATCGCCGGTTTTAATAAGTGTACATAACGGCACAGTATAGTACCTCCTATGCTAAGGAGCTATATACAATGTAGCAAATTACATTTTATATGGTAGTTTGCTATTAAATTTCCCTTTTCGCATTTTTATCACTGAAACGGGCATTTTCCTAAGACATAATGAAGACACCATACACTATTACACTCTGGTCGTTTTAATGATCACCATCCAACCGTAGCTATATTCATGGGAATGAAAAATTCAGTTAGCTAAAAATACTACAATTAGTCCAGACGTCACGTCGCAAAACAGAGTGTTGGGAAATAACCAGGTAATGAATTTTTGTTTAAACCTCTTCATTTGTGTATTCAAAAAAGACTAACTTTGTGATTTTCAAGTTGGTCGGGCATCCAAAAATTGTTAGTAGTAAGATTTCTTGGTTTTAAAGTCAACTAAAATTTAACTTAAGATCTGTATGAGTTGGTAATACACATCTATTGATATAAGTCACACATGAAGTTATTGCCAACAGAGTTCGATAATTCACACCATATAGACACTAAAAGAAAGGATTTAAGCAAAAAATCCTGTGTTCTTTTTCCACAAAAGCACCTCATAACTGGAATAAATAAATATTGTGTTAATAGAATATTGATAAGTATAGGTAATCATTTGGTAACTGAACCATTGAATTTATTTTACTGTTCAAATTACGCTATAAAGTTTTATTAGTTGGCATTGTAATTTGTTAAATTACTCTAGGGAGAGGAGTGGGGTGGAGCGAAAAGAAGTTTTACAGAAAAAAAAAGAGATTTCCATGTTACTTGTAAGACTGTTGTCAGGGGCGGCTCAGCTTAAATTTTTCACCCGGGCGGGAGCATTTTTTGGAGCCCCTCCCTGAGATAATCACTGAAGTTCCAGAAATCACAAAAATCACAGACGTACTACCAGAGCTGGGCAAAGTACTCATTTAAACTATTTCAAGTACTTTATTTCAAGTAGTTTCACCATATACTTTGCACATAAAACTACTTCAAGTACTTGATATTTGAAGTAGTACTTTGCCCAGCTCTGCGTACCACGTACTAAAGTGCAAGGATCCCTTTGGACCCCCCGACCACTACTTTTTAAGTTAACACACAATTGTCTCTCGATATTTACGTGCCTGATAATGCACCCAAAAATAAAGGTGCCCTAAATGAATAATAAGGAAATTATACCCCTTTAAAGGGGAATAATAAATATCAGTTATTCCGCAATCTCTTACGACCGTCTTACTTAAAATATAAAATTCATATTTTAAGATATAATCCGTCTGGACATCAGTTTACGTGGTATCAATCAAACCCCCTCTTCTGCTTAAGTAGTAGTTTTACTGTCGGTATTTTACTCTAACTTTTTTATTTTTTACATATTTCTAAAAATTCTTATAAAAAAATAATTTTCAGATCATTCTGTACTATTTATGTGCATCAGGTTTTTACGGATAATAAAGATATTATTATTAAAATTAGTAGAAATAAAAAAAAGATATTTTTATTTCATTTCGATAAACCATTCTCAAGTAATTTATGTTTACACATCAATGTGTATTTACAACATTTTATTAATAATTATTAATTTGTAATATAAAATTTTTTGTCTACACCATCTGAACACTATTATAATGAGAGGACCATTACCGACAAAAGTTTACTTAGAGGAAGGTTCTCTGTTTTAATATTTCATACAAAACAAATTGCAATTTATTTATTTTAGTTATTTATAAAAAGTAAACTACGTAAGATATGAAATTTTTGGCGCGATTTCAGATCGAAAAATGCACAATTCCAGTATTTTAGTCCGTTGCTAAGAAACTATCACAAAACAGACCGGAAAAGATCCGTTGCCAAGCAACGATCAACAAAACCGTACGGGAATGTTACTTTCCCGGCCTAGGCAGGGAAAGTAACATTGCCATATGGTTTTTTTTATGTATATTTTAGACAGTAAATAAATACACGCAGACAAACCAATTCACATTAAAATTGCATTTATTAGTAAGCAATTAGATTGTAATGAAGAAATGTTATGCATTAATACAAATTCCTTAATTTATAATAATATTGATTATGATTTCAGAAAAAATAGTATGTATACCTCGGTGTGAAAGTACATTCCCGGACTTCGATGCTTGTTGCACAATTCCAGTTTTAGTCCGTTGCTAAGAAACTATCACAAAACAGACTGGAAAAGATCCGTTGCCAAGCAACGGTCAACAAAACCATACGGGGATGTTACTTTCCCGGCCTAGGCCGGGAAAGTAACATTCCCGTACGGTTTTTATGTATATTTTAGACAGTAAATAAATACACGCAGACAAACCAACTCACATTAAAATTGCATTTATTAGTAAGCAATTAGATTGTAATGAAGAAGTGATATGCATTGATACAAATTCCTTAATTTATAATAATATTGATTATGATTTCGGAAAAAAATAGTATGTATACTTCGGTGTGAAAGCACATTCCCGGACTTCGATGCTTGTTGGCCTCGGCTAGCGCCTCGGCCAACAATTTGCATCGTCGTTCGGGAATGTATTGCTTTCACACCTAAATACACAATATACTATTTCTGAATATTCTGATTTTTTTCTGAATGAAAGTGCATGTTGCCTGCCTTCATTTATGCAAAATCTTTAATGATCGACTACGTGTCAGTCAATATTAGGCTAAGAGATATCTCACAGCTAAATGAAAACGGTTGTGTTGCATTTTTAAATTATTTAGGCGGTTTTAATGTTATTTGACTTATGCAATTATTACCATTTTAACTGATATAGATACTATTATTTGATATTATTTTCCAACGAAAACTAATAAAAAGGGTACATTAAAGAAAAATTAAACAATTTTTGCCCTCACTTTGGCGCCCCTTCGAGCCGGCGCCCCGGGCAGCCGCCCGGGTTGCCCAGCCCTTAAGCCGCCCCTGACTGTTGTCCATTATCTTCGAAGTTAACGCTTTGTTAATGTGAAAATAATAGTTGCTATCACCAAATGGATTGAAAATATAATTATGTAATCATCAAAATTTCCTCGTTCAGCTCGAATCGCCGCAACTCGCATATTGTGTGTAAGGGACATTTACTCATCGATTTTTGTGTTTATTTGACTCATATTGAATAATAAAAGTGACGAACCTTGTGGGTATACATATAAATGGACTGCAGATGGGAGGCAGTCGCTAGACTCGTGCAAAGAAAGGGACAGAAAGACTGTAAGAAGTCATTTTTTCCTTCTACCGCTGATGTCTTGGAAGGTCTACGATAGAGACCATAGCCTTAGCATTAAGCAGGGAATGTAGCATAAGCACTCTTAGAAGACAGAGAGAGTGAGTCTGCTTCCCAACTTTTCTCTTTTTTGACTTGGACCACTTTTACACACCCGGCGATAGTATGAAATTCCATGTATATTCTTATACTGTTTATGGTTCATTACTAATTGTAAACAAAGAATTATGAACAGATAAAACAACGATTGTTCATGCACGTAAAGATTCAATATTCCAATCAGAACTTTATCTTACTATAAGTTATTATAAAAATCTGCTGTACTGATTTAAAAATGTACCACAAAAAGATATGGAATATTTTTTAAAGAAAAACGTTTTTATAACATGAAACTTACGCTCTCTTACATATAATATAATTAAACCTTTTTCCGCATTAAATAATAGCTGGTCCAAAAACATTTTCAAATATCAGGGCCTATTATTTCAGGCAGTCACGGCTGTTTTGGTCAGTCGTAAATTAAAAATGGACAGTCTTAAATTTCGAAAATGCAAAGGGTTCAAAAATAGAAAGGAGTAGATTTAACATTTCACAAAAATCAAGAAAACCGTAAGGAAAACGAGTATATTGATTGTGATAGATATGTACAAACACAAAACAAAATGCTCAAAATGTCCTGTTGAATCTCAAGGCAAGCCATGTTGATTGCTGAGCAAGCATGTTGTTGGAGGCTGGGGAATGGTTGGGCAGCCACAAATTTTGTTTGCAATAAATAAGCTATGAAATACATTTAAAATTGAAAAAAAAAATCATTTTCCCGGCTCAGAAACTGATCTTAGGATCGAGTTGACATTCAAGACTTTTCATAGGGAGAGTCATAAGCAAAACATACCAAACTTTTACCATAATTGGCCATGCTGAAATCCTCTATGTAATGAGTGGGAGGTCTTTTCATAGAAATCTTTCAAAAAGTAAAAAACACTTTGGAATCAATAATAATGAAAACAGTAATTATCAATTTTCCTTAGAATCTCGATGTCGGTAAGGAAGTAAATTAAAGAGTTGACCGCTTCCGTTAAATAATAATTAATGACTCCGCAAAGATTAACTTACTATATGTATATTAGGGCCTATTGAAAAAACATGTACCTATAAATTATACATCAGCATAACTTAAGACCTCTCGTAAACACAATGCATTATTTATTTAATATCTACAGCTCGCATTTCTGCATTTCACAAAACTATATGAAGAAGTAACGATAAAAAATGTATTATTCGCCTTAAAATATTTAGGTCAAGCAGCACGAGTGCGTTCATTATTCGTATAAATACACATCCGAAGCATTTATCACCTTTTGACGAATGACACCAGCCACACCCTTAACGAGCCCTTTTGTGCTTGTTTTTACATACCTAGTTTCTAGTGGGAATTTTCGAGAAATGTAGTTCAAAATGGCAATGACTCTTATTGAACGTGAACTCCCAACGACCCCGGCAGAGCAGCGTCGCGGTGCAAAACCGACGTTTTGGCGGTCACGGGAGGGGCGGGGGTGAGCGCTGCATCGGATCACGTGACCGTCTGCAACCCCTACCGCGCATTGCAGCAGTTACTATGACTACGATTCTTCACTGTATGTGTACGAGTCGCGATTTATTGAAAATGTTTATGTATCCATTAAAATTGGAACAGAAGCTTATCACATCAGTGGCTCAAATTAAATGATTTAATTTATCATCTTACCCATGATTGTGCACGTACATTATTTGACTATTTTACCGCAAAAAACGAACAATATTAAGCACTTTTATCTCGCATCTGAAACATAACATAAAAGCACAAATCATCCCCGAAATCAACATTAGTGATATTTGAAATTTTTTTTGACAAAACTTTAAACTAATGCCCATGAAATGGAATTTGGCAGGTTTTTCATTGACAGACCCTAAACATATTAGTTACCAAAAGTTCTTATCAATACGGTACGGCTCGATTAACTGGAAATATGGCGGGCGATTCTTGACTTTATTTTTATTTGTTGGCATTCGTTTTCGCTGTAATCTATCTTATAAAAATTAAATGGTGCATAATTCTCCATTTCTGATTAAACACGGTGGTGTATACTGCCGTCATAAGGTGAAAAGCCGCATCTACATATTTGTCATAAATGAGATCTTAATAATACATGAGCACCCAAGAGTACTTAGCCTAGTTTTGCAGGTAAAAAAATTATAAAAAGTAAATATTTAAAGTTCCTAAGATCCATTGAAATTGATTTTCTGAATTAATATTTACTAGTTGGGAAAAGTAAAAATGAGTTTGTTACTTTCCTCGACAACCGACAATTTACAGATGCGGCTATTCTCCTTGACGGCAGTATATGGGAGGGTAGGGGCATCCTCCCGAAATCATATATATATTATGAAGGCCACTTTAAAAAAAATACACTTAACTTCCTTTCATTGAAAGTATTAATAACATTTTAACAGCGCAAAATTCACATCCCATTTTAACTAACACGAGTTAGTACGCCTTATTCCATTAGTCCTACTAATATACTCTATTCGTTAGAGATAGAGGGTAATAAATCACCCAAGCAAAGACCGGCCATGGGCGCACTATGTTTTCTCTTAGTGTTTATAGAAATTATACCGAAAAGACTAAATAAATGCATTTTACATGTAATGAATGTCTGGTGTTTGAATTATCCAATTTTTCCAGCTTTTAGCATCGTCCTAGTTACAAGGCGGTTATGATATCTGAATATTTTTTAGGTTGGTACAAAAAAGAGATCAAAGATATAGTTCAAAGTGGCAGAGACATGGACTGCTCGAATAATAAGTAGTTTTTGGACACAACCAAGTAGTAATTTGTCCAAAGTTGCTACAGTATGGGTGTTTCCTGTGATTTTCGCAGGGTTGGCATGATTAAAACATATTTAATACACAATGTGATGTTTTTAAACAACTGTTTAAAACGCAGTGCGATGTTTTAAACAAATGTATTATTGTGGAGTTTGTGGAAAAGCAGGGAAAGTGCCCATGATGGTTTATTCCGATAAATAATTCCGATATAAACAGTAAACACACTCACAAAAAAATATCCTCTGTAGTCTTACTCATACACTAAACTGAACATTTTATTTGTAGAGTGCTGTAAAATCCGTTTAAGAGCGCCATCTGGCATCAAGTAGTAGTAGCAGACACAGTAAGTTGGCACCATTTAATTTTAGTTGAATAGAGTTTTAAACGTTTTAAACCTGTTTTAAACATGCCATTTAAAACATCGAAAAAACCGTTTTAAACAAAAAAAACTGTTTAAAATTAAAAAAAACAGTTTTTCTGTTTAAAATGAAAAAAACTGTTTTTTTTCCAACCCTGGACTTTAGTATTGAAAATACTTCTGGGTGCGTGTATATGGGCCCCGTCTTCATAAAAAACTAACAAGAATACGGCCCAATTAACTGGGTGATTGGGTGGCTTTTTTTAATGACTTTTCTCTTTATTCCCTATTTACTTTGTGGCGTAGTGCTGCGGTACATTTTTGGGGTACAACATCTTTAACTCGCCACCACTATTCATGCCAGTCTCAAGCATGAAGGGGAGGTGGTAATGGTGGTATTTTTGGCGTGTCTCATATTGGCACATCTATGGGGTACTTCGAATAGAATTTTCTGTTTTACGGCCTTCTCTTCTTGCATGTTTTAACATTTCTTGGAGGGAAAATTTTTTATTTTGGCCTAATCCAGATGAATCACACTGAATAAGAGGGCTGAAAAGTGTGTTGAAGGGAAGGAATTATGTAGAACAATATTTATGCAAGTACTATTTAATAAATACTGATTTTCTCTTAAAATGTAGTATTTTTGCCTATTTCCATGTAAGTTTAAGTGAGTGAGTGCGGTTTTGCAGGTTCTACGAGAAGCATAATCTGTATATAGAGCAGGCCGAAAAAAATATATACTTGAATTTGCCATAGGACTACGGTTCCTAATTCGTTACTATGTATCTAAACCAGCTCGTGTAAATTTTTAGCCCCGCTAAATATATTTAGCGGAGCCCCATGACCCTGAATTTTTAACATTTTTCAAATCCGCATTTAATTTTTTTTTTTTACTTAACTCTACCAATTTCAAAACGCATGAGGTGAAAGTTTTCCGAATGAATTATTTTTCAGTTCTATGTAAATTGAAGATTCGTCTTTAAAAGAATTTGACAAAAATTGATCATTGTGACAAATCGCTAATTTCCATGAAACTGAAAAATATTTCATTTGGAAAACCTTTGTCACACACGTTTTGACCCACATGAATACTAACCGATTTGTCTACAAAATTACCCGAATTAATTTAGATATATAGTAACAAATTAGGGATTAGCCCATTCGTAAATTCAAATTTTAACTTTCTCGGTCCAGTTTTTATTAAGTGCTAAAAAAAATAACAATCGGTAGAGAACGCAAATATAAAAAAGTTGACCGTATCAGTATTTTCTTCAAACCCTGGTGACTTCTGTAAAACTTGTTAATAAAGTTAAAAATAATGTTTTAGGTAAACGATACACTTTCAAATTCAATTCTTACTAATGCTAACTAAGCACACTACGGCGCACAGTGGGAAATTTACGGCTTTTTTGGACAAAAATTGAGACACTTTTTTTTAAGTAATCGTCAAGAGCTGTAGTTTACTCTACCACTGCCAAAATTTGGAAAAAGTCGATTCTTACTTTTACTTTTGTCCATTAATGCGATTATCCCTGCAAGGACGGAAAGTCTATTTTTCGTATCGTATTTTATCACATTTTTCAAAGGAGTATTTTGATAATTTAAATGACTGACTTCATGTTTTTGAGGTCGCGAATTAATATCTGATGTCAAATGGCCGATACTGACAGTTGGCAGGTGTCAACTAGCTGTCAAATAGAATTAAAAAACATAACGTCATTATACAACTTTATGTTTTTGAGGTCGCTGAGTTCTATTTGATGTCAAATTGACAATATTGACAGTTGGTAGCTGTCAAATAGCCATATATTATTAAAAAACTCAACATCATTGTATAGCTTTATGTTTTTGAGGACGCTGAGTTCTGATTTTATGTCAAATTGCCATAAAATATTAAAGAACACATTTTATTAACTTTGTTTTTGAGGTAGCTGAGTTAAAAAATCTTTTATTCTTTTTTTAATACTTTTTTTTTCTGGCGTTACCTACATTAACGAGAGCCCCTGGTGTTAATTCCTGTTTTTTTTTTCTATTTTCATGAATCCTGAGATCACTAATCAATGGATCAGACGTAATTAAAGGTTGATGAAGGGTGTCTTCATTAGTTGACTCCCTCTGATACATCCTATGATGGGCTCGAGCTTTTCTAAAACAACCCTAAAGGTGTTCCTATTGACTTAGCGACTTCAGTCCCATGAACTCTAAATATCGTCAACTTGACATTAGATATCAACTCAGCAACCTCAAAAACATAATTTATATAATGATGTTAAGTTTTTAAATACTTTATGGCTATTGGACAGCTAGTTGGCAGCTACTAACTGTCAAATATCGGCAATTTGACATTAGATATTAATTCAGATACATAAAGTTAGACATTTAAATTGTCAAAATATTCTTTTTAAAAAGTAATAAAATACGAAAAGAAAAATAGCTCTCGACGATTACTTAAAAAAAAATTACTGCAGTCGATTGTGAAAATGAGCCACGTCTCAATTTTTGTCCAAAAAAGCCATATATTTCCCACTGTGCGGCGTACAAAAAAAATTCTGTGGACATCGAACCTTTATTCCACGCATCAAACGAACTTTTTGAATGTAAGTAAATTGTAAACTGTGAATTAAAAATAAAAAAATCAAGTAAGTGTTTGACGGCGCCAAGGACCGAATGCAATTATTTCTGAGTATTTTGACCCGAGCCGTTTGTTTTGCAATTTTAAAATTTGGGCCAGATTGTAAATTCCTCGTTGGTGCAGGTGGGTGGCTCTATGATCTAATAATGAACAGCCTTGAACCAGCAAATTTTTATTCGATTTTTAGAGTCAATGCCAAGTTTTTTGCCCGCACTGCGAGCGCGGTTTCGCATTGATATCTCAATTAATTTTATTTCTATTTATTCACCGGACGGCGACCGCAAACTTCGTAATGATTACCAGCAAAATAAATTAAAAAGGCGGGTATATTCACTTTCGTTCAATATACACGAATGAATGTTTAGCCTTCATGCCGATCCAAATAGAGATTGAATTCTGATGCGTGAAGTCATCATCTTATGACAATGATTATTGACTCTTGCTTAATTTATTTCGTACAAAGCAAATTTAGAATTCAGTTTAAAAAAATGCACCACCTATATCCTCGAAATCTTGCACACTCATTGGTGGTTAGCAAACTAAACATGACCAGCATTTTCCCGGGGCTAGTAGAGACACCGTGCATTTTTCTTCATATTACCTGTGAGCATTTTAGCAATCCCTATAGTACGAGAGCCCACCGACAAAAATGGAACACATAAGCTGGAGAGTCAAAAATTGGTGGGAATGCTTATCAAGTCATTATCTGAACGTATGTAGTCGATCATAGCAATCCGGGTATCGTTTTTCTGATCTGGTTTAAACAATTTTTTGAATATGACGCTTTCTCATAGTGGATTTCGATTTTACGCTAAAAATATCAATCCTTTGTTCTTTGCAATTTTTTACTATGAGACCAATTTTCGCCAGAAATTGGCCTTAAAAGTCGAATTTTTCTAATTTCAATCACTTTTTACGGCGAAAGGATGCGCTATGGAGAAAAATGCTAAAGAAAAAAATTGTTTCTTTTTTTAAGATTCTGATTCGGTCATTTTAAAAATTACTTAAGCCAAATCAGAAAAACCCTGCGCCGTTGCAACCCGGATTGCTATGACCGACTACACACGTTCAGAGAATGACTTGATAAGCATCCTCACCATCTTGATTCTCCTTATGTGTTCCATTTTTGTCGGTGGGCTCTCGTACTATTACAGTCGGACAGATGCGGAAACATTATTGAAAATATTATTCTACTTTTCCTAATTTTACACATCATGTTTTAGGTGTCAGACAGCTAAATATGTACGGTGGAAGGAACGTTTTGGGTTCAAATTGAGGTGGTGTTTATTTTTTTAATATTGTGTTAAATCGAGTGTTAATTATATAAAACTTTTATTAAAAGAGTGTAGTTGTTTTAATTGTATTAGTTATACTAAATCTGGAAAGTCTTTAAAACGACCAATGAAACGGTCCTATTAATAAAGTTTTAAAAAGCAATGTGCATGAACTTAAGGTTAGTTGTTCAGGTTAAGTTTGCTTTCCTTTTTTCTTTTCTTTGTATCATTAGTTATATACAGCAGCTATGGAGGCAATGCTAGACCTGCTTCCTCTACATCTGCATGAGGGGAAGGAGTCAGCACTTAGTGCCCTAAGGCTGCAGCAGGTACTCTCTTTCAAATCAGGAGACCTGGTTGGTCACCAAAGGATTCTATGGACAATTGAACTAGAATCCATGACCAAACCCACTGACTTTATGCCAATTAATCGGGACTTTGACTGCCCGTTTAATGTGCCGCCAGACGGGCAAAGCCGAAGTCCTGCAGTTGGAAAAGGGGCACTCATCTGGATCGAAGATGGCTGAAGGGCCGGGACCGAAACCGAAATTCGCACCGTATTTATGACTTTAAAGTTAAAAAAATATGGTTAAAATCTTTGATTCAAATCTTTAAACCATGATGTAGAAATACCAAATTGTATTGTGAAAACCATATCTAAGTCGATTTGTCCATTATAAAGATATATAAGGTAAAAGGCAAGTAAAAAGCCGAAAACCGAAATCAAAACCGAAAACCGCACCGTAATTACTAATTACGGAAGCCGAATTGCCGCGGATCTGTAAACCGAAACCATAATCGAGAACCGAATTGTTGCTGCCTTGACAGCCGAAACCGTAAATGAAAACCAAATTGTCGCTGCTATGAAAACTGAAAATGGTAAGTATACGTTATTTAACCCTAACCGAAATTAACTGAAATTAATTTCGGTTTGGGTCCCTGCTGAAGGGGTTGGCGCGAGTGTAGCGAGGCCTAACTGCAGGCTATCCAGAGCCTTTGGCAACCATCTTCCAAGCAGAATGCATAAATAAAGGCATTCGAAAGGCAAAGATCTATATACTCTCAGTCAGCCAGGCAACGTTAACAGCTCTCAGGTCCTACACCTTTGAGTCTAAAATTGCCTGGGAATGCAGACAGTCACACTGAAACAACTGGCAAAAAACAACAAGGTTACCTTGATGTGGATGCAAGGGCATAGGGAATAGAAGGACACGAATTAGCTGACGCCCTTGCAAAGAAAAGGTGCTGAAGCCCCATTCTTTGGGCCCGAACCGTTTTGTGGCTTCTCTAAGGGACAAATATCGGAGGAGGTCCTGGGAAAAGGAACAGGAAGAGTCCTACTGGAGGAATACTCCGGGCCAAAGACAAGCGAAAAAGCTCATCACTTATTCGTCAAAGAATGCCACAAGGCTTCTCTAACTCGAAAAGTCCGACTTAAAGCAGATGACAGGCCTTTTAACAGGCCATTGCCCCTTAAGATACCATCTTAAAAACATGGGCAAGGCAGACAACGATACGTGCAGATACTAGGCTAAAGTACCTAGAAAATGTGGAACTAATGCCTGAAGACAGGGAAATTAGCCATCCGGAAAATCACAAGCAAAGGCTTGGGAGTCCTGGGCAACAACTAATTGTAGGGTAATTCACAAAAGCTCTGTTCAAGGCGATGTGAAGTGGGGCTGAAAGAGCCGAGCGAATCAATACTGAATTTGGAATGCCTTCGAAACGAGCTTTGAAACGACCAATGAAACGGTCCTAAGTTAAAAGTTTTAAAACTCTATGTATATGGAGACCGTAAAGTGGCTGCTTGGGCTTGATAGAGAACGATTGAGTTGGATGGCGCACCTGGACCTGCATACAACGCGGTTGAAACATGATCCTACTTGTCGGATGTGTGGAGTGGAGGATGAAGGTATACGTATTTCGGAAGGCAGTTTCTACAGCTGGAGGAAGTACGGAACAGGGTTGGAAAAAAAAACAGTTTTTTTTCATTTTAACCAAAAAAACAGTTTTTTTTGTTTTAAACAGTTTTTTTTAAATGTTTTAAATGGTATGTTTAAAACAGGTTTAAACTAAAATGTTTAAAACTCTATTAAACTAAAAGTAAATGGTGCCAAGTTACTGTGTCTGCTACTGCTACTTGATGCAAGATGACGCTCTTAAATAAGTTCAGTTTAGTGTAAGTGACTACTGACCATTTGACTCATAAGAGTAAGATACAGAGGCTATTTTCTTGTGAGTGTGCTTACTGTTTATATTGGAATTATTTATCGGAATGGACCATCATCGGCACTTTTTCTGCTTTTCCACAATCTCCAAAATAATACAATTGTTTAAAACATGTGTTTTAAACAGTTGTTTAAAGCATCGCATGTGTATTAAATATGTTTTAAACATTTATTTAAAACATGGTGCATCTTGTTTAATACATTTTGTTTTAAACATGCCAACCCTACTACGGAATCTATCCTGGAAAGGACTGTTCTCCTTCGTGGAGAGCACTGGTTTTTTTTAGGTGATCCTAAATATCGCGAATGTACAATGGGCCGATAGGCCTGAGTACTGCGGATCTTCAGATCTTGCGTTTCTAGTAACAAAAAAAATATATGGAGATTAGTTTTTCATGTTAGATTGGTTGTTGGTTGGTTGGTTGGTTCAGCAGGACCATCTAACCGAGAAATCGCTCGAAGATTAAATCGAAAAATTCGAGTATACCCTTCGAACATGGCCAGTCTGATCTATTGAACTGTCTGGTCTGGTCAGTAACGATCCTAAAAATATACATATTTTACGCATGCCCTTAGACAACGATACCAAACAAGATCAGGGATCGTTGATGGAGTTGGAGCAATAGATTTAGAGTTAGAGCTAGAGTTAGAGCTAGAGTTAGAGTTAGAGCACAAAGACTCTATGGCCACCATTCGTCACGGGAAAAATGGCATTCGCACCACTTAAATCGACGCCTTCCCTAACAACAGCAAAGAACGCTCCATGGTTCATGGAAAGACAAGACTGACAAGATGAATGGAACAATATAGTAATTCTGGTTCATTTGTGAGTAAATAACAAAAAAATAAGTGTAACAAGTTGTGGAGAGAAAAGAAGCCATTTGGCACACCATGAATTATGATTTAGGCGTAATTTTTTATTTTTTTCTCGATACATTAAATTCCTTGAGGAGATCATTCCTAACGTGATCTTTTAACAAGATTATGCAAGGCGGCATACAGCAGACATTACAAAGAAGTTTTTAAAAGACATGGAATTACAAATTTTATTTTGGCTCTTCAGATCTCTGAACCTATCAGCCATACAGCTTCTGTCAGACCGATTTACAAGAGTTTAGGTTGTTTTTTATCTATTTATTTAACGTCGGCCTATTTCCGCTACCAGGGCCCATCACCGACGCCAAGAGACGAGCTACCCCCCAACCTGGAAATTTTGCCGAACCTCTTCTCGTAAGAAAAGTAGGGATCTCTTACTTGCCTAACATTTAATAAACAAGGGACCGCCTGCTTTACATATCCTCCGAAGGATGGTATATCCACTATATCCTCGTCTTGAAATTACATAGTTTCCGCGTATACACTGATATACAAGCCGCTAGAAGGTGGGACGAGATCGTTGTGTTTCCGAAGATGGGTCACCCATCCAAGTACTAACCGCGCTGCACGTTGCTTCAGTGGAATATCGAGAATACATATACAGTGAAGACGCATCTACGCTCGCCCCTAGAGTTTAAGTTGATTATATTTTTTACTATCTCTATGTAGCGAGCAAATTTCTGCACTGCTAACTAAAAGATATGTAGTCCCCATGTGAGTCTACGCCTATAGTATGGGTTAGAAAATTAATTTCTTGTCTCCAAACTCCTTTTTATTGCAACAAATAAAAAATTAGAAGAATCTTAAAATATATAAGTATTTAGCAAAAGTTTGCAGTCTTGTGGTGTGCAAATGAAGTAATCTTAATTTCTATACCTTCTCATATACGCTCGACTCCGGTTGCGGTAACTACACTTTAATTTTAATTAGTCCAAATGTTATCTAGATTTTTGGGTGCTTTCTTGGTTGGTGCAAGACTTATCTTAGGACACTTGGCTATTACACATACAGCCTCGTTTTTTTAAAGTGAGGCTGATATTAATATTAGTAATAGTACTCTTAGTTAGGCTTTACCTTTCTTATTGGAATTGTTCGTAATTTACGATATACTGAAATGAGGGGTGAAACTGACAGCAATATGCACTTAGGTCATAAATTATGTAAACGTGGCATAAGTTCGTTTGAAAGGCGAATAAACTTCCCTATTATTCCATCGCTGACGTTGCCATTCATGTCGCAATTACTCGTGTTATATTACCTCCCTATTGTGGTCAATGGTAAGCGATTGCTCTATACAAGATTTAAAAAAAAAAAAATAATTGAACACCACTGGCATCAAAACATTACCAGAAATGAATTACATTTTAGTACTCTCTTAATTACTTTTTTCTTAGATCATGCCAACTTACAATTTTTCTTTAAATTTTATAATATTTGTTCACTCAAAATAATATTTGTTCACTCAATATTGTGTCCATTACTACCACCATGTTGGAAAAATGACGGTCAAAATAGGTTTTTCTAAATTATTTCTTTTCCTGTTAGTTCTATCCTAAAATTACCGATATTGTAGAAAATGAAAACTTTTATTCAAACTATCTTTCTCTATTGTTGATATTTTACGACTGTCACTAGTGAATGGTGAAAATATGTACTTCGCTGCAGATTTTTGCAATTATCTCTGCCCCCGTTACTCCTACGCAGTAATTGGTTATTGTCAATATTGTAGATCATAAAATGTCCCAAATCTTTTTTTTAATTAATTTTCTTCCACGGTCAATTGTTAAAAAATTACAGCAGCTCGAAGTAGGAAAAAAGATTGTTAAATTTCGGAAAAATGTCTGCTCTGTTGTTTCGATGTTATTCATTCTTATTATTAATTTTCTATAAACAATAAAACTGACTTACAAAAGTGTTATTCTTTAAAGGAATGAATTTTGTTTAAATTTTTCGAGTTTTCACTGATCTATCAACACAAAAATTTTTCTTATTGTCAATATTTTATGATTTACAATAACGCAAAAATGTGAAAATGTATACTTCAGTGTAGATTATAGCAATTATCTCTGTCCGCATTGTTCCTACGTAATAATTAACTATTATTAATATTGTAGATTATAAAATTTTCCAAAATTTTTGTATAAACAATTTTCTTGTCCTATCCCTTGTTTACAAGTACAGAGGCTCGAAAGTTTCATTTTTTTTTTTATTTCTAGCTGCTGTAATTTTAAAACAGTTCACTCTGAAAGAAAATTGTTTAAACAAAAGTTTTGGGAAATTTTACTACATAGGAGCAACGAGGACAAAGATAATTGCAAAAATGTGCAACGAAGCACAAATTTTCGTCCTGCTGACGGCTGTAAATTGTAAAGTATTAACAATAGAGAAAAATAGTTTCAATAATAGTTATAGCTTTTTTCATTTTCTACAATATTAGTAATACCTAATTTTAGGGTAGAATTAACAGGAAATGAGTTAATTGAGAAAAGCCTATTTTGACATGTCATTTGCCATTTTTTCAACATGGTGGCCATAGCGGACACGATATCTCTATTGAAAACATTAATTAATGGCTGTGTCAACCCCCCCCACATTATACAAACAACAAATTCCTTGTAGGAATTATTCTTGTAGGAATTATTCACGAGTACTCCACGTTTTTTTGCTCTACAAACTGTATTATAGGTAAACTGTGGATATAAGATTCAATGACAGTGGTATCATAACAACTAGCCAGTTATAGGTAAATATTAGGATATAAAAGCCGTATTAAGAAATTAAAATGCGAATTCGCAAAAGTCTATACTCTATTTAGTAAAGACACAGAATAATAAATCACTCAGACGTACAAAATTTTCTATTAACATTCATAGAAATTATTCTGAAAAATCTACTAAATAAATCTATTTTATAGGAAGTAAACGTCTGTTGCTTGAATTATTCAATTTTCCCAGTTCTTATTAGTCTCGTCCCCGTTACACGGCGGTTATTATGTTTGTGAATATTTTTAGACAGGTACACTTCTGTGCAATGAAATCCCGAACACTTGAAAAATCAAGTAATTCAGTTTTCACTAATATTAAGTGGTGTGAATCAGCCTTTTTGGAATTTCGATTTTTTTATTATCATATAGGTTATAAAAAACTGACATTGAATGTGAAACGTCATAAGTAATGTATTTGAATGTTAATCCAGAAGAAAAACATACGTATTTTTGTTTTTTTTTTTTACTTTTTTACACCATTCGATGGGAATGATTTCGGTTTATAACAAATGTAAAAACTGACGTTGAAAAATTTACAGATACGACTGCACATAACTGCGATTGTATTTATTGTGTAAATAATGTAATCTAATATTTTGTACATATGTCCGTCATTACAAGACTGAAAAACTTTTTCATCGGTAAACACAACATTGTTCCAAAACTCCAACAGGCGATAGACTTAGCTTCTGTTTTTCTGTTAATATGGTCTTCTTGGCACTTGTACAGTTTTTTATTTTCGATTTTCCTATCCTTCGGCTAGCTGTTGACCTCGATGCTGGAAAATTTGTCATGAACACAGCGTCTCCTGCTGTTTGAAACGGATTTTTCCTCAAATTGCCAAGGAGTGCTTCATCTTGAACTCCTCGATCTGCCTGAACCGTCTTTTCTCTTTACGCTACCTTCCTCCTCCCACTTTTCTTCACACTCCTAACGGTACTGATATTCAATTGATAATGGTTAGCAACTGCTCTGATAGACCATATCTCTTCAATTTTAGAGAGAATTAAAATTTTTTCATGTTTAGTTAATTTTGGCATTGCGAAAATATGACACTGACACTGACAAATAAATAAAGAATGATTTAATATAGCAAAAAATGGGTGTATGGGATTTCATTGCACAGAAGTGTACATGAGAGAGATCAAAGATACAATTCAGAGTAGTCGTATCGAGTCTTTAAAACACCACCACAAACTGTCACAGTCTTTCAAGTGTTTTTTTTTTTAATGCAGATAATCCATATAAAATATAAACCAATATTTAAAAATTTCTTATGGCCCCCGATCACATTTTTCGAGGCTTTGCACTCTCCATCTTTACCAAATAAAGTATAGTACACAATTAAAAAAGGGCAATTAAAGCAAAAATTATTTCCATTTAGTATCTACGAGGCGTGACGCCTGTCTAATCACAGTTCGTGATTCCTGCGCACGTCACAATATCTCATATCTAGCAAGCAAATAAGGGGTAAGCAAATGTCAGAACTGGTTACTTACGTCTTGCGTAATTGCGGAGTGAAAAAATAAATTTATAGAGCCATCGACGCGGAACAAAAAGAAGCAAAAAATATAATTAGTGAACATTTGAATTGAAAAGAAGTAAACAACTTCGCAGTTCTGCTAAGTTGAGTAGTTAGTTCAGAGACCCTACAATGAACAAAGAATAATCTGTATAAATATCTCGACAAACAATTTCGCTAGTTAGTGAACCAGTATGACTGCACTCTACTTCTGGGAATGCCAATAATATTCTGTATTGGTACGGTTTATTTTTTTCTGTGAATTTTAATTTTTCTCAAAATCACGGACGGTTTGGTCATGTGTAGGGATGTAACCTAAGTCCTTTGTCATGGCAAAGATACACGGAAAAATAAGTTTTGGATTAAGTCCGTTTTCTCATATATACACAAAGAAATAAATTCTTCATATAAAACAAAACACTTTTGTTTCAAGAAATAATATGCTTGTCATAAATAAAACTTTTTATTTCTTGAAGGGAAGGTATTTGTTTTACATAAGAATTTATTTCCTTGTGTATATGAGAAAAAGACTTGATTCAAAATTTATTGTTTCCCGTGTAATATTACTATTTCCGTATTGTCTTCCTACACGTTGAATGAAAGATCCATCAATAGAAAAAAAATCATTAAAATAACGGTTGATCTCTACGCCAATAGCAAAATCATGTACGTGAAAGAAAGCGATATATTAACATTGATGCCAGGTATTTTAGCATGTTAGGAGTTCCCCGACGACTAAAAGTAGCTGAAGAGAAAAGTGGCAAAAGCCAAGGTTAAATCTGTTTTTTTTTTCAGCATATTATTTGTCCATTTCTCTTCTCTTCTACCTTACATTGGCATCGACTCAATATTTTAAAATACCACTACTGTATATGTATATAATTCAGTAGCTAGTAGTTTTTTGCGGTATTTGGTATTTGGCCTTATTTTAATCAAACAATATTTTAATATTAATGAATCATTTATATCAACTCATTCATAATTTTCACGATCTTCTAATTGTTGCTGGTTCTCAGAACAAATTTTAGAATAATTTTTAAATACGCAGTAAGAAAATGCAAGTATTCTCAGTTTTAATCATGCCCAGATGATGTCAACGTGGAAATACTTCAGAAGCGGCGTAACACCGAAAGTTCCAGCCCCCTCCAGAATCATTAGTACTATTTGTAACATCTAATCAATTAACGATAAAAAAACACGAAAAAAAAAAGTAGTATACAGTGCGTTCCACTTTTGACGGTAAAGCCTTCGTAGTTCAATTAGTCATCCAATTTCAACCAAATTTGGACTGGTATCAAAGACTTATTTTAGCTTTTTCGAGCAAAATAAAACTAATTTCATTGGCGTCCATTTTTATTAAGAAAATAAAGGTCGGTTATTCGAGAAGTCATACCAAGCATTTTTTTATAGAAAAACTACTACTATATTATTGATCAACATGCTACAGAACTCCTATATCCAAAATATTACACTTTGATTTATGATTTTCGAATTACTGCCTCCTCATAATTAAATTTTTCAAATATTAAATAATTAATAACTTGGAATAGTATTGTTTTGAGACAAAAAGTCATGCCTCATTTTCTACGAACCACTCTTGATACTTTCAAATTCGATAATCCTTCATTCCCGAATAATTTACAAGGCTGATGGTTCAACATTTTTGGTGATTTTTCAAATGAACATTCTTTGTCTACGAAATTTCGGAAGTGTCGATGACACTGTATGGTAGAGAAAATGAATTTAAATAGAAAATGAAGAATGACTTTTTTTCGAAAAACAATTCGTTTCCAAGATATTAATTATTTAATATTTGAAAAATGTAATTTTAAGAGGGTTGTAATTCGAAAACCATTACCCAAAATGTCGTAAAATTTTTGATATGGGGGTTCCAAAGTACGGTGATCAGTAATATTGCATTAGCAACGCAAAAAAAAAAATGAAAACTTTTATTGTTCAAATAGGCTTAGAATGTCACGAAACGTCGAGATTTTAAGTTTGAGCAAAAAAAATTCTCTCTCTGTCATTCTGTCTGTTCTTTTTTGGGCGCACGATTACTCTGGAACCGTTTAAGATATTGACTTGGGTACACGTATGTATTTTAATGAGATCTGGAACTAGATTATATTTTGATCTTATTCCGTGAAAGGGTTGGGAGGTAAATTGGGGTAAATAGGTAAATCAAGCAAGTAAGAGTCCACAAAATTGGTATTTAGTATACACAAGAGAAGCTGAGGTCTCAATATTTTTCTTGCATTAGCCACCCCCATTACCACCCCCTCCCCAGTATTAAAGAGGGTGAAAAAGGCCTCAAATAATTTTTTACTCCCACCCACCCCCACTACCACCTTCACCCACCACCAATGTGGCATATCATTTTATGAGTTTTTGGGGTTGACGATTTCAAATATAATATTATTAAAGTTCCATAAACGATTATTTCCACATAGTGGAAAGCAAATATAGTATCAACATTTTTTTCGTTTTAAGAGACTCGGATAGAAAATCTGGATGTGGAAGTAGTGATTCCTTGGGCAGCGGTTTTTCAGTAAGAAAAAATGACCATTACTCTTCATAAAGATGCACGCCAATGACTGAGGTAGGTTTTGTCTTATTCAAAAAATATTTAGGAAAGGTTTTTGATATCGATCCTTTGGTTGAAACTGGTTGACTAATACCTTAGCTACAAAGGTGTTACCGTGAAGAGTGAGACATCCTGTATATGATCTCATTTTTTTTTAAATCATGTTTTTTTTCTAACTTTTTAATTTTAATAAACTATACTTTGAACTAATGCTAAAATCGCATAACAGTTTAAAATTTAAAAAAATTTCAACAATTAGTTACTCACGTATCGTCAATGTCGCATAGATTGCACGTCTGGGAATAAATTTATCGTCGTTGGTTAAAGATTAAAATACGGATGTTTTTGCAATGTTATCATAATGTTAATACGTGAAATAATGTCTTAAGCAAGTTTAAAGATGCGTCTACCGCACCAGTGCATGCGCTCATATAAAGGTCTTCTTAGAATCTTCCTATGCATTTTATATATTATAAAGATAAGAGTTAATGGATAACTTACATTTTATTGCACAACACATAAACTCTTAGTTTAGAGGATTTATCTCGTTACTTACGAAACTACAGGGACACAGATACACACCTGCAACAAAAGAAAAATATATATTAGATTTGTATTAGTATATACATATATCACTAAATTGTAAAAAATATCAACGCTAAGAATAAAGATCCCAATGTTTTATGTCAACAGGCAAATCAAAAACTTGAATGACCTTCAAATTTTCACAGACAGATTTAATAAGAGAATACTTGTCATTTTCATAGACTACTTTAATAATTATAATTTCCCTTCTTATAATAAATAGCTTAAATACGATTTTCAATGTTCAATAACTCGAAAATGGTTAAAGATGGGATTATCATGTCATATTTTTGAAATCAGAAAAAAAAGAATAACTCAAAAATTCAACAATACACAGGGCAGGGCGTTCCATTAAAAAAAATATTGCTTCCCTTCCATTTCTGCACGCCACTATGCTTCCATTAATTTATTAAAGGGGTTCAGTTACAGCCCTACAATTTTCGTCCGAATTTTTTTTTCTATTTCCAGTAATAACGATAATAAAGGATGGCCTATACATAATGACTGTACATAGACTAGGGGTAATTAATTTTGAAAAGTAATAATTACAGTCCATTCCTCAACAAATGAGAAATCCCGTAGAACTTCAGGCATTGTTGTTATAAACACAAATGTCAAATATGATATGTTGCTAGAGTAAATACTCGGCCAGTAACGTCAAATGTGTATATCACAACAGGGAATTATCGCAGATATTTACTATATCTTCTGTTGTTATTTTGGCATATACACATGCGCAAATCATTTTGATTTATAGTAAACGTTATTTAGCTGAACATACTCCTGTCTTTCATTACTTAAGAATGAATAGAGGGTCAGATTTGACGTTGTACGGTAAGACGCTTGGTAGTTCTCGTAATTCCTTCAGAGAAATTAATAGTATTTTGTGTAATTCTTACTCTTCCCTCCTTCCCTGTTTTGTTTTATCTAGAGGTTAGGGTAGTTCCTTTCATTAATTGGCAGCTTGGATTAGTTCCAGCCGAATTCAGTCAGCAAAGGTTATGCCAATAGCTACCACACGCGATAAGTCGTGTATCGCACAACACGACATTATATGACAGCTGATAACATATAGTGTATCTGTTGTGTTGGAATTGAGATAACTACCTAATGACTGTTCGATATATACATAATTATAGCATTTATTTGCACAATCCTATCAAGCGAGTCGACAATAACTTTACGAAGGGATTGTGATCACTGGTACTGGACACAAAGGTAAACTAAGTTAAATGTAACTGTTTTGTAAAAGTTTGTAAAAATGGAAGATTTTGGGAATTCCATACACTGATTAGTGATTACAGAATTTGAGAAAGAGAAATAAATATAAAGATTATTTTGAATGATGTAAAATTTAGATTTCATATAATAATGTTTTAACTTTGATAGGGAAAATATGCTCCTGATTTTGTGCCGTGTGTAGCGTACTCACTTACATATATGTGAATATTGATATGATAACTATGGTTATTGAAAATAACAATGATAACAAAATTATTATAAAATTATGTTTTGAATTCTAAATTAGAATCCTTTTGAAACTTAATTATTCATTTATTAATATAGCAAAAAATTGCTATAATTGGTCATTTTAAATATTGTATACACTATAATTGGTTGACCTCTAATTCATTCACCCATAAAACTGAAGTACTGAATCTAGCTTTGGATTTGAGTTTGTTAAATACTCCGACAATGCAGCTGGAACTATTTGCATTGTTTTGGTCCCAGCTACGTCTAACAGTCATAAAAAAAATTTGTTGGCTCTAAAAATTGTAATAACTGACCTAACTCACATATTATGGTATAATTTTAATAAAAAAAAAAGCAATTAATTACATCATGCGAAAAAATATTTGTCATTTTGATAATATATTTCAAATACATGTTATATACTATATGTTTAATTAGAATATAAGCCCTTTAATCAGAAAATTAATTATTCTTCTTGCGCTTCTTAGCCCGTCTCTTATAAGTTACTTCTGGAGCATCTCTTATACATGTCCAACAGTAGTCTACCAATATCGCAGAAGTCCATTTGCCTTGATATCTTTTTTCCATATTTTGAATATCCTGGTGGAATCTCTCTCCATGCTCATCACTTACTGCACCACAGTTTTCTGGGAGGTAATCAAGGTGTGAATGTAGAAAGTGGATTTTTAATGTCATATTGCATCCTGATTTCTGGTAGCAAGAAAGAAGATTCCCAACAAAGTCTCTATAGTTTTCTGCTCTTTTGTTACCGAGAAAGTGTGTTGCTACCAATTTAGAGGAATTCCAAGCAGCTTTTTCATTACCTTCTAGAATGTTGTCAAATTCAGCATCTTTGAAAAGGTTCTTGATTTGAGGACCCACAAAAATTCCCTCTTTAATTTTCGCATTACTTAGTCTGGGAAATTTTTGTTTTAAATAACTGAAAGCACGTCCCTCTTTGTCCGTAGCTTTTACCAAGTTTTTCATAAGCCCCAATTTTATGTGGAGTGGTGGCAGTATTACCTTTTGTGAATCAACTAATGGAATGTTAGCAAATTTTTTTCTCGTGGTTCTAAACCCAGTCTTAGCGGCCAAAGTCTATTGTAATGTTCTAATCGCGCTCGACTGTCCCACTCACAAAGAAAACAGCAATATTTGGTATACCCTTGCTGCATACCAAGTAAGATAGCTATCACTTTTAAGTCTGCACAAATCTGCCACTTATACTTGTTATATTCTATAGTTTGTGGACATCATGGGTGATTCGAATTGATGGCAATTTATTTCCATTGTGGAGTAATACCGCTTTTAGAGTAAGTTTCGAGTCGTCAATAAAAAGTCTTCAGTCACTAGGATCATGGGGAATGTGTAAAGCACTCATTAAACCGTCAATGTCCTTGCAGGCAACCAAGTCATTTTCCATTTTGAAAAAAGGTAATAAGATCTTTTTGACGACTTCGATACATGGAAACTTTAACATTTTCTTGTAGTAAATTCCATTGTTGTAGTCGAGATGCCAAAAGCTCCGCTTTTGCCTTGGACAGATCAAGGTCTCTTATAAGATCACTTAATTCGCGTTGATTAATTTTGTGTGGTTCACCACCGGTTGATGGCTGGACTAAGTCGTCATCTACATTATCATCCGATTCTTCGTCAGAATCAAGGCTGTATTCTTGAGGTGGATTAGGAATAGGTAGTTCATCACTATGGAGAACCGGGCGAATGGCAGATGGTAAATTATGGTATTGTATTACCATCCTTTTTTTCTTGTTAATAACCTGTCTAATAGGAGGTATCACGCAAAAATAACAATCGGTAACATGATCTGTAGGTTCTCGCCAGATCATGGGCACAGCAAAAGCCATTGAACGTCTTGTTCCACTTAGCCAACTGCAAAGATTGTTCGCACAATTGCTGCAACATATATGAGGTGCCCATTTTTTGTCTTCATCTCCAATTGTACAACCAAAATACAACTGGTACGTCTTCTTAATTTTGGGAGCAAATTACGTTTTTGATGCGCAAAAGTCACTTCACCACAAATATAACAAAAGTTGTTAGATGTATTTACACAATCTCGTGGCATATTTTCAAAATAGCACTATTTACTTTCGAAAATGAACGCTTATCATGCACAAGGTACAAATACGACTACCTAAGAATGAATATTAGTTTTAGTGACAAATAAAGAGGTAGGCAGTTAGCATGTCTATTTTTCGTAGAATTCTAATTCTACCTGTTATTTGTGATAGGACCGCCCATAAACTAGGGTTTATAAAGGGTCTACACACGATCCTGCGGCGGGGAGTCAGCCTTGTCGGCATGCTTTGAACTCATTCGTAAAAGTGAACTGGTCCGCTGGAATTACAATTATCTTCAGTGTACCGACAATGTCGGGTCCCAGCAGCTGGATCGTCTGTCTATACTTGCGTTTCACTTTATTACCTGTATTGGGAAAATCAGAGCCAACTTGAACTTTTGCTTTTTATATTGTTATTTAGCATGACGAAGTTACTAAGAATTTGCTATTTTTACTTCCAATACATGTAGGCTGTAGAATAGTGTAATTAAGGATAACCCCAGAATCTCTTTATTTATTTATTAATATAGCCAAGTATTGCTATACCGTGCTTTTTTTAACACCCAGTATGGTTTGGAAATAAGCCCTGTTATGAAAGTGGTACAGACGCAAACATTGCGTAATCTCTCACCTTCATTTTCCTCGCAATGACATGATTGTAAATTCAGTTAAAATAATGTTTAGTTAACAAAAGTAACTTTAACATACATTCAGCAATGCTGAATTGCCAAATTTTTTAATAAACAAGTTAGCGCTGCATGAGCCGTATTTACTTTCCTTTGATATATACATTCTAATCTAGTTGCATACTGCATTTTTAGATACTACCGATTTGGTTTTCACTCAACATCACGTTCAAAGGAAGATAGTAACATAGGCACTCTGGCGTAGCTTAAGCCATTTCTGTCAAACTTGTTGCACATTAGTCCGAGAACGAGCGATCTCTACGATGCATTTTAACGCGAACAACCACCTAAAAAAAATTGTTTCTTATATAAATCGACCTGGCGGATCCGATTTTGGAGTGCGCCAGACAATCCGGAATTGCGAAACTGGTCAAAATCGGCAATTTCCGAAAAATCTCAAATTTTACGGAAATTTTTTAATTTTTACTTATCACCCTTAGTTTAAGTCCGATTAAATTGAAATTTTTAGGAGAGCCAATTTAGACCTTTGTTATTTATCATGACTGACATGACAGAAATTCAAAAAAATTTACGTGTTACCAGTAATATTTTTTTTAAAAGTTGGTGACACGAAATTTGTTAAAAATGCACCAACAAATACTGGATCGAGAAAACTTTTTTGTTTTTAAAGATAGATGTATATAGTAAGCTACAAAGTTGTAGCCAAAGAACCAAAGAAACTTTTTTATTTTGGTGATTTTTTTTGATAACTTACTTAGTTTTCAAGAAAATGATGCTGCAATATAACACTTTGACCGCCGCGTCGCGTCGCAAGATAAAAGATTGTGTTGGCTTATACCCCTTTCAGAACGCCCCGCATGGCAAACAGATTATATATTGACTTAGGAATCAAATTGGAAGCACAAGTTTTAGTAATATTTACAGGATCTTCATTTTGACACGCCATGAGTTCAGCTCTCAGGTATTTTGCAAACTTATATACATTTGCTTGCAATTTATAAGGCGAATTTTGGACCGTACCTAATACTGTTTCAGAATCGGAAGACGATTGAGCATTTTTTAGAGAATCTAAAATAGATTGAATAAAATAATGTGGATAAAATAATGCGTAGTTGTGAATATTGGTTTATAAAACGTTTAGTTAGTTGTTTTTAACCGATGGACGGGAGTAGTTGTCGTCTGTGTGGTTTATGACGCTTATTCTTATTGAAAATTGATGAGTTGCAGCTATAATAATTATTATTATTGTGTTAGGAAAGTGCCATAGAGGGTAAAGTGCACATTAACGTAACGGAATTCCTTTTCCAGACATTTTAAACTAGTTTTAATATTTAATTTGAACAAAGAACAACTTTTAAGCAATTTTTTTAACGTCAGCAGTTTTGTGCGCGTTTTTAACTTTTCTTTTAACAATGACTTCCCAGTTAAACCCAGAGTTAAACTTTATGAAATGCATATTTTGCCAACAAAATAGTAAAAAAAACTGTACAGGGTGTTACAGAAGAAGCACTGGACTCTGTATTTAAAGCAGTTTCTATAAAGTCGGATGATATCTCTCTTAAGTTGAAATATTACACCGAAAAAAAGGGATTTATTTTTGTCAAAATGTCCTGTCTATCATGTAAGATGCAGAAGAAATTACACCCGAAAAAGCTTATAAACGAAAAGCAGAAAGCACAGATGTGGCTAATACTGGTGACAGAAAAAGGAAGACCGTTGAAAGCCCAAAACGTTGTATAATTTGCAATAAAAATCGGGATACTAAAGGGTCAAGAAAATTGAAGCAAGTGACAACATTTAATATGCAAAATGAAATTTGGGCGATAGCCAAGGGAAAAAAATGATGAAAACCTTTTGTATAGAATATAAGGTTTTAGAGACTCTTGTATCGACATGATTGCTAATGAAAATTCTTATCACAATGTGTGTACTTATTAAACTAAATTATTTAAAAATAAATCGGTAACTTTAACATTAAATGAAACTTTTCTAAAAGTGTTGCCAAGTTTGGAAAATGCATTGCTTATTCGAAATACAGTTCTTACCATTGCTGATATTAGGACCATGTTACAGAGAAGGTTATCAAACGTCGAGTGGTACCCAACCTATCCTCATTCAGACGAAATAATTAACAAATTGAAGCAACAATTTAATGATATTGTATTGCTCCGCAGCAGCAAATTATTTAGCTACGTGTGTTATACAAAAACAGTTCTCAATGGAGTAGGTTCTCTAAAAAATGCTCAATCGTCTTCCGATTCTGAAACAGTATTAGGTACGATCCAAAATTAGCCTTATAAATTGCAAGCAAATGTATATAAGTTTGCAAAATACCTGAGAGCTGAACTCATGGCGTGTCAAAATGAAGATCCAGTAAATATTACTAAAACTTGTGCTGCCAATTTGATTCCTAAGTTATATATAATCTGTTTGCCAGGCGGGGCGTTCTGAAAGGCGAGCAACAAAGCCGCGGTATAAGATAAGCCAACCCAATCTTTTATCTTGCGACGCGACGCGGCGGTCAAAGTGTTATATTGCAACACCGTTTTCTTGAAAACTAAGTAAGTTATCAAAAAAATCACCAAAATAAAAGTTTCTTTGGTTCTTTGGCTACAACTTTGTAGCTTACTATATACATCTATCTTTAAAAACAAAAAAGTTTTCTCGATCGAATATTTATTGCTGCATTTTTGACAAATTTCGTGTCACCAACTTTTAAAAAAAATATTATTGGTGACACGTAAATTTTTTTGCAATTCTGTCATGTCGGTCATGATAACAAAGGTTTAAATTGGCTCTCCTAAAAATTTCAATTTAATCGGACTTAAACTAAGGGAGATATAGGGTGATAAGTAAAAATAAAAAAATTTCCATATAATTTGAGATTTTTTGAAAATTGCCGGTTTTGGCCAGTTTCGCAATTCCGGATTGTCTGGCGAACTCCAAAATCGGATCCGTCAGGTCGATTTAATCATTTTTTTTTTAGGTGGTTGTTCGCGAGTGTTATAGAGGGTGCATCTTAGACATTGCTCGTTCTAATACTAATTATATTATGAGAAAATTTCACCGTGTCACTTGATTAATTGGACATTTATTACCTAATAATATGGAAATCAGTGTAAAAATAAAAATGCAATCTACTAGACGTATTTTTAATCGATCAGAGTTCTATTCTATCAGAGTTCCCACCAATCAAACTGAAAAAACCTGGAAACCTGGAAAAGTCAAAGAATCCAAAAAGCGGTCCTGGAGACCTTGAAAATCCTGGGGTTTCAGTGATTATTTATAAAATATTTTGATTTTCTACTGTAGAAGAATGATAAAACTTAAATTTTATATTTATTTTGGTTATTCAATATTTAAAATACTTATAAAATAAATTTTCATAAATACGTTAATATCGACTTGCATACAGGTTTTATTAGAACGTGATAAATATTCATATTTTGGTCATGGAAAATTAAAAGTTTGTGCCTGGAAAGTCAGAGAGTCGGGGAATTCAAAATTCCAATGCCCCACACAGCGAAAAAATTTTTATAGTAAAATTTCCCCAAGAAGTGGTTCAGTTTCCACTAAAAACTGTAGGAATCCGCATCATTTACTCAGAGAAATCTAGATAGCCTAGACTTAAGAACACCATTGAGGTTACATGGAAGGCGGTTAAAACACGTCTTTAAAACACTTATATTTGAGGTTGAAAATCAATGTTGAACTTTTACCCTTCCTATAAATAATTTAGCACGAATGGATTGAATTCTAAGCATTGTTTAATGTTTGCTATGCCCCCTTCTGAGGTTTCCATCCTGTAGAATATCAGTGATACTATAGCGACTATAGCGACTCACTCACTGGAAATCGAGAAGTTCCAAAAGCGAGAAGTTTCCATGGAGTCGCTAAGAAACAAAAAGGAAAACTCGATCCATAATGGAGAAGTTTCCATGGAGTCGCTAAGAAAAATAAAAAACATTCGATAATAAAAATATAATATCAATATACTAAAAATACCAATATCATATAAAATATGAACATGTATTACAAACAAATATACGTATATTAACTTCGATTTTAATTTTATTTATAGCGATAACGCTATAAATTTGGTGACCCCGACGTGATCATTTTATGTCCAACGTCATAAATATATGCCAGAAGTGAAAATTTTATGTCCAACGTCATAAATATATGCCAGAAGTGATCATTTTATGTCCAACGTGATAAATATATACAAGAAGAGATTCGATATATCAACTACCGTTATAAATTGACCATTTTATGAAGAGAAGAATTTTCCCGATGAATTTTGAATAGAGGTTCCAAAGTTGAATAGATGTTCCTATAATTTATGGTAATTTCCTAATTCAATCAACTGAAGTTGTACATTACAAGTACTGTCATCTGTCGGTGAGTGAGTTAAAGTACATTCCCTTTTTAATCTAAGAGAGTAGTCAATCAATCAATCAATCACAATCGATTAGTTATGCAAAGACAACCTTCAGACGAGGATTTTCCTCAAACCCATTATGTCACCTCTGTCAAATTACCCCCATTCTGGAAATCAAAACCAGAAATTTGGTTAACCCACATTGAATCACAGTTTTCTGTTGCAAAAATTGTCAATGACAAGAAAAAGTATGATCAGGTTATAGCTAATTTGCCATTAGATGTGATAGATAATATATACGATATAATATCTAATCCCCCGGAAACGGATCTCTATATAAATTTAAAGAAAGTTTTAATTTCACGTTTATCATCGAGTGAGGAAAAACGTCTGAATGATCTGTTATCAGGTTCCCAAATGGGCGATCTGAAACCTTCAGATTTCTATAGATCCATGCTGAATATGGTTGGAGGATTCAGCATGGTTAGTCAAGATTTATTGATAAAGCTATGGAAAAGACGTTTACCTCAAACAGTATATATTGCCATTACAGCTTCAGGGAAAACAGACACAAAAGAGATTCTAGATATTGCAGATCAGATCTGGGAGTCCTGTCAAAATTCAATGGTTGCATCGTACTCCAAAAATCCTCTTGAATCTGAGTCAACCCCGTTATCAGATTTAACTACCACTATCAAAAATTTTTCAATCACTTTCCATGATTCAATTAATCAAGTATTACAAAAACAAGAAATTTTTAATTCTCGATTAAACTCTTTAGAATCCAGACTTTCCAATCAATCCTTCGAGCCTCAACCTTCTACTTCATGCTGCAACAATTGCAAAAGTAGAAGCAATTCACAAACTCGTACCACTAATCGCAATCGTTCACCCAGCCGTAATAATGTTTCCAATAAATTTGATCGTACAGACAATACTATTTGTTACTACCATCAACTTTATGGTACCAATGCCTATCGTTGTGGAGGTGAATGGTGCAAATTCAGTAAGAATTGTAAAAAATCTGATAATTCTCAAAGATGACTGAAGTTTGATAATTCTATGACGTCTGATTTTGACATTTCTAACAGCAAACGTCGTCGACTTTTTATTTACGATAGATCTAACAACCTGAACTTCCTAATTGACACTGGTGCCGATTTATCTGTGGTGCCACGCAATGCTTTCACAGATTTAAAAAAGAATTTCGATACGATATTAACCGCGGCTAACGGTTCAACCATTTTTACATACGGTAAGAAATTGTTAAAGGTCAATCTAAACTTACGTAGATTATTTCCTTTCGTTTTCAATATAGCAGACGTTGACATACCGATAGTCGGAGCAGATTTCTTGTCTCATTTTGGTTTAGTTGTCGATCTTAAAGGAGCTCGAATAATTGATAACAAGACTAATTTGTCAGTTAATTGTTTTATTAAAAATAGTCCTTTAGACAATTGTAGATTAGATTCACTTAAATTATTTCCTTTGACAGATAAATATAACAAATTACTTTTACAATTTCCTAATCTAATTAGTTCACCAGATTACAATTTACCTATTAAACATTCTATTGTACATCATATAGTTACTGAAGGTCATTTACCTTTTTCACGACCTCGTAGATTAGACAATCTTAAATTTAAAATAGCTCAAACAGAATTTAATAACATGGTAGAATTAGGTATCTGCAAACCATCATCTTCTCAAGTTTCCTCTCCACTCCATCTAGTGGCGAAAAAAGAGAAGAATGACTGGAGACCTTGTGGAGATTATCGACAACTAAATACGATTACCATTCCAGACAGATATCCAGTACCTCATATCCACGACTTTAGCTCTCAGTTGCACGGCTGCACTATTTTCTCCAAGGTTGATTTAGTGCGAGCGTACCATCAGATACCTCTCCATTCGGACTGTTTGAATTTTCCCGCATGCCTTTTGGTCTACGCAATGCCGGTCAAACGTTCCAACGTTTTATGAATGAAGTACTTGTCAATTTATCTTTCGTTTTCGTCTATTTGGATGATATATTAATCGCAAGTCAATCAGATGTACAACATTTGGAACATTTGGAAAAGGTTTTCAAGAGATTAGACACATACGGAATTAACATTAAACCATCTAAATGTATCTTAGGAGTTGACAATTTAACCTTTTTAGGTCATCACATCTCTTCATCAGGTATTTTACCGTCAACTGAGAGAGTCGAAGTCATTAATAATTTCCCTTTACCGACAACTCTCAAACAACTACAACGTTTCATAGGTATGGTGAATTTTTATCATCGTTTCATACCTCATTTTGCTGAAATATTACTTCCCCTATATTCTCTTTGTAACAGTTTATCTCATGATAAAATTACAAAGATAAATAGTTGGCCTGATCAATGTTTAGACGGATTTTCGAAAGCCAAAGACGCAATAAGTAATGCAGTAGTTTTAGCTCATCCTTACAATAATGACGATACTATCTTATCTCTCTCAGTCGATTGTTCTAACCTTGCCATGGGTGCAGTTTTAGAGCAAAAAGATAATAAGGGATTTCTTGCTCCTTTAGCATTCTTTTCCCGTAAATTAACCACAGCACAAACCAATTATTCGGTTTTTGACAAAGAACTTTTAGCATTATATACTGCAATTAAACATTTTAAGTTTATACTTGAAGGTCGAAAGTTTAATTGTTTTACAGATCACAAACCTTTAATCAACTCTTTATTCACAAAAGCAGAAAGATCTCCTCGTCAAATACGTCATTTAGAATACATAGCTCAATTTTCTTGTAAAATACAACATGTTAAAGGAAAACATAATGTAATAGCTGACAGCTTGTCACGTATTTACGACACTTCTTCCTTAAAACAAGATATTTTACCACTTCAACTTAAAAATTCTCCCTTCCTTAATGTTAACTTTGACCTAAAGTTGCTTAGTGAAGCTCAGAAGAAAGATTCAAATCTCAACTATTTATTGTCAGATAAATCATCACTAACTAAAACCAATTTCATTTTAAAAAAGATACAAATTCCAGATTCAAATGATTTTATTTGGTGTGATGTTTCTCGTGCAAAAGTCAGACCTTTTGTCCCACTTGTTTACAGACGAACGATATTCGATATTTTTCACAACTTATCTCATCCTGGTATTAAAGCTACTAGACTGTTGATTTCAAATAACTATTTTTGGCCGAAAATGAACACAGATTGCAATTTATGGTCAAAATCGTGCATTAACTGTCAAGCTGTCAAAGTCAGTCGACATACGCGAAGTGCTCTCGGGAACTTCACCATTCCGAAAATCAGATTCGACCACATCCACATAGATTTGGTAGGACCATTACCTCCATCCAAAGGTAACTCTTACATTCTTACGGTGATTGAACGATTCACTAGGTGGCCGGAAGCGTATCCTCTTCGCGACATCACAGCAGAAACAGTTGCGCGTACTTTATTTCAAAACTTTGTTTGTCGATTCGGTGTTCCCTTGTCAGTAACGACTGATCAAGGAGTACAATTCGAGTCAAGATTATTTAATGAATTTGCAAAGTTTTTAGGTTTTCATAGAATACGTACAACTGCATATCACCCCCAGAGCAGCTCTTTAATTGAAAGATTTCATCGCTCACTTAAAACTTCCTTGTTAGCTAGAGCCAATACATTACATTGGACAGATGAATTACCCATCATTTTATTAGCATTTAGGACAACTCCCAAGGAAGATCTGCAATGTTCACCTGCTGAACTCATATATGGTCTAACCCTTCGTTTACCTGGCGAATTTTTCGTTGAATCGTATAATTCCCCAGATATTCCTTATTTCATTGACAAATTACGCATTTATTTTAATAATTTAAAATTTGTTCCTCCAACTTCGCATGGCAATTACAAAACTTTTGTTAGTTCAGATCTTGCCTCTTGCGATTTTATTTTCGTTCGCATTGAACGTTTAAAACGTTCATTTACTCCTTTATATGAAGGACCGTTTAAGGTTTTATCTCGTTCAGATAAGTTATTTACCTTTAAGAAAGGAGCCAAAGTCATAACTGTCAATATTGATAGGGTTAAACCGGCTTTTGTATTAGTTGACAGATGTGACACTTTGCCTACCCCGATTAAAAAAGTACGTTTTGCAATCGACACGTTGATTGATTGACTATTTTCTTTTTTAACGAGGGGGTGTATATAGCGACTATAGCGACTCACTCACTGGAAATCGAGAAGTTCCAAAAGCGAGAAGTTTCCATGGAGTCGCTAAGAAACAAAAAGGAAAACTCGATCCATAATGGAGAAGTTTCCATGGAGTCGCTAAGAAAAATAAAAAACATTCGATAATAAAAATATAATATCAATATACTAAAAATACCAATATCATATAAAATATGAACATGTATTACAAACAAATATACGTATATTAACTTCGATTTTAATTTTATTTATAGCGATAACGCTATAAATACCTCTGCCTGATCTTCAATTCTTCTTTTTTGAGATTCGTGTCGTAAAGTTTTAAATAATTTTTATTGTAAAAAAAGTCTTAATCTGTGGCTTATTGTGTTAAAACCGGCTATCACCTTGTGCCACCTACGTCGAAGTAAAATATGAAAGTTACAACTGTTTTAAATGGCTGAAACAAAGATCAAGTGACATTAAATTTTGATGGTATTCGAGCACGTATGCTCCATATTTTTACTCTTATTTTGTTACATAAATAAAACGACAGACAAACGTTTGTTTTTATTTGGTTTTTGTGGATGCGTTTTAAATATAGGCTAGTAGTGAGATTTTTCACTTAAGAATCTTCTTTCTTTTTCCAACTTTAATTACTATTCTAATAGGTATTTTGGGTGATGTTGCCTCGCTTTAAATACATGCCACTACATTTGTAGTTATTTTTGTTCTAAACGATTTTAGAAAAGTATGTGGTATATTTTCACTATTGTTCATATAAAAAAAAATCAAGCAACAGATGAGAAAGTTATGAACGTACTTTAAATTATTTTAAATGTATCTTAAAGCTATTATATTTCTCATATGTATTTTTTGTGACTCAAAAATATTGTTCTTATGGATTTCCAAGATACAGTTGAGTCAAAATGCGAAGGCGAACTAGGCAATAAAATCGAGAGAGGCAGAGCATAATACTGTCACTCTATTTTGGTATATCAAGGTCCACTCTAATTATTTGCAGATCTATGTTTTATTACTCTGCCTGTAGCTGCAAGCAAGACGTCTGATTTTTTTTCCGTAGTGGGTACACTACATAAGAGTGGAATATATACCGAGAGACATATCAATCCTCGCCTAATACTGCATAGCTTCTGCGTATGCAACAATGTACAAGCCGTCAGAAAGTAGGCGAGGTCGTATTTCCTTGGACATCGCATTACCCATCCAAGTACTTACCGTAACTGCCGTTGCTTCACTTCTCATATTGAGATACGAGTATAGTCATGACGGATCTTCGGTCGCCCCGTAAACATGCATTTGGTACAGGGGGATAGACACTTACTTTAAACAACCCTTAATCTGTGGTAGCACCCCCCCTAATATATTAAATGTCAGGCTGGGGGCAGTAGCACATCGTTTTAAAACTCTGTTAAATTACTTCCACATCCAGTGGAAGTATAGCAGCGACAAAAAAATGTTTTAAAAATTTTTATTGTTCAAATAGGCTTAGAATGTCATGAAACGTCGAGATTTTAAGTTTGCGCGAAAAAAAAATTCCTGTCTGTTGGTAACTTTTTTTGTGCGCACGTTTACTCTGGAACCGTTTAGGATATTGACTTGAAATTTGGTAGACACATGTTCTTTAACGAGATCTGGAACTAGATTATATTTTCATCTTGATCCGTCAAAGGGTTGGGGGTAAATTGGGGTAAATTTGGGGTAAATACGTAAATCAAGCAGGTAAGAGTCCATAAAACTGGTATTTAGTATATACAAGAGAAGCTAAGGTCTCAAAAAAATTTTTGGCATTAGCCACCCCGAGTTCTATTTTATCAGAGTTCCCACCAATCAAACTGAAAAAACCTGGAAACCTGAAAAAGTCAAGGAATCCAAAAAGTGGTCCTGGAGACCTTGAAAATCCTAGGATTTCAGTCATTATTTATAAAATATTTTGATTTTCTACTGTAAAAGAATGATAAAACTTAAATTTTATATTTATTAAAGGGGATGGGAAAAAAATATGATTTAGACTGTGTACACGAACCAGAAACCTCAAAATATTTTTTTACTTCATCCACCCCCACTACCGATGTGGGGTATCGTTTTATGGGTTTTTGGGGTAGAAGATTTCAAATATTATATTATTAAAGTTCCATAAACAATTATTTCCACATACAAAATTTTTTCGTTGTGAGTGACTTGGATAGAAAATCTGGATGTGGAAGTAGTGATTTCTTGGGCAGCGGTTTTCTTTTTGCAACGGCATCTTGTGTAGGATTTCCCTCTGCGTCTATTTTAATTCGCCGTATTACTATACAGGGTGTCTGTTGCATTCGTACAAATATTTGTAGGATAACATGTTAGCCCAAAAGAAATTAAAATTCTATTTTTTGGTTTAAAATTAATTAAAAACAGGCATTGTTTTCAGTTTAGACAGTACTACTATAAACAGAAGACGGAAGAGACAAGGATATTTCGCTCACTTGTCGTGTCAATAACATGGGCTTTACAGCGTTGCAATACTGTCATTTAAAAATAATAGAACAGTTTTACTTTTACCTCGTTTAATCGGTTTTGAAATGAAAACACTAACTGACATTTAATAGTAATTGCCATCTTAGCAATTTTTCACAAACCACAATTCTTTCATAGGATTTATTAGAAAAAGTAGGACGTCCAGGTTGGGTTTTTGAAGTCCCTTGTGTCTTTATTGAAAAAACGACACTTAATTCATCACCTCGTTCATTAGGTATACCGTTTTACTATTTTTTTTACTGTAAATTAACTTTAAAACTAGATAAATTGAACACATTGTCAACAGTGTATGATTAGGTAACGGCGGCCTACCCTACGGCTAAACAACGAAGTATGAAAAACACATGAACATTTTCTTTGAACGCAGAGGATTCCTTTTATGAAAGAGACACTGGCGTTTTTTATAAAGTTTTTATGTCCCATTATCAATACAATAAACATAATAAAAAAAAGGGAGATGTAGGTCGTAAGAAGACATTGAACTTTATTTTAGTTTGTATTGCAAAACTGACCTACACAATATTATCTATATGTCTGGCCTGAAAATATTGTATTTTTAAAAAGTGTTTAATTTAAACAAAACCGTTTGAGTAAAGCAAAAATTTTTTGCTTCTTGGGTCAATATACTATCATGCAAAATATTGTACGTATGCAGCAGACACTGTATATAAATATGTAGAGTGTAAACACATTACCCCCTTACCCGCTTTCCGTGGAAATTTTGCTTTATGTTAGAACAATTTTGGATAATAATTTGCCTGTTTTCGTTTTTCCTCCCTGAGATTTTGTATACCGAATTTATTACTGTTAAAGGTGGGGGACGCTCTACAGTTATTCGTGTATGGTCTTAAGAGGTCTACACACGATCCAGCGGCAGGGAGCCAACATTGTCGGTACGCTTTGAACATAATTGGAATTCCAGCGGACCAGTTCACTTTTACGAATGAGTTCAAAGCATGCCGACAAGGCCGGCTCCCTGCCGCTGCATCGTGTGTAGACCCCTATAAATGGCACAACGACATTAAAATATTGATGGTTCTCAAGGGCATACCTACTAAAAAATTTATTTTAGGTATAGGTCCAACCTCCTTCACATCCCTTTTTCTTATTTTGTTATTGTCATTTGTTATTTGACACTTAATTTTAAAACAGGCACGAGTTCATTATCTAATTTGTTTAAAGGGTTTATGTATGATACAAAAATACTGACAATATCTAATCCATATAAAATATTTCCCTATTAAGGCTTACAGTGAGCACACACTGAGTATAAATATCGCTATTGTTGTTAATTAATAGTTAATCACTGTGCTTTATTATTAAAAGAATGTATATGTTTATTTACATTAAGATAACAATGTTTATGAGCAATATATGGAATAATAAATTAACAACACTATGAAACACATTCTGCAATCGGAAATGCATTCAAAATAATATAAATTTAAAGCGGCAGATTCTGTCGACAAAAAATTTGTCATGAATTTAATCATACTTTTAGTTTAAGTCTATATGAAGGCGTTTTTTTGAAAATTTACCTGCATAGTCTAGATCCACAAAGTAAAGATGTAAAACGATACTATAATGTATAGGAAAGTTAAATGGATATGTACTTCATATAAACGTGCAGATATTATCACTAATTAATATTACCATTACAAGTTACATAATAACGATCATTGTATTATTCCTATACCCCGCTCAGCTGAGAATTTCGAAGGCAAAATACCAAAGGAAAGAATTGGATGTAAAATCTTACAAGTTCACAGACACTAATGTCAAAAACCTCCAGGTCCGCTCCATGACTAACAAGTTTAGTATGTGGTCCGTTCATTTTTTTGTTCTTATTATATGCTTTAAACACGAGAATGCGCATCATAAATATACTAATATTACTGTTTTATTTCATTTAATCTTATCTGAAAATAAACACTGATATTTAAACAAAAAGGGGTCTAAAATGCTACTTACAGTAGACCCAGTATCTCGTACGCTATCAGAGATATTGGTCTCAAACTTTATGAATATATTCCTCTGGTTGAAGCAAAATTACTTTACCAAATAAAAACCCAAACTCTTCATGCTTTTATCAATCTTATAGTTTTTGAGATATTTCAATTTTAAATACATAACTTTCTTGCGTATGCGCTCAAGCGTCATCTTTAAACCTTTATATTTCTGGAACAGTTTGTCGTAGGAAAATAAAAAAAAAATTTTCTGAGCAATTTCAAAAAACCCGATTTTTTTCATGAAAATTTTCATTTTTGAAAGAATTTTAATAAAAATTTAATTAACACGAAATTAGAGCAATAAGACTAAAAAAAATAGGGCAGAAATTTTTAAATGCGCTACTTTTTTGTTTGTAACTTTTTTAGTTTTCATTTTAAGAGGTCGTAATTATACGTCAATGGAAAGAAAATTTTAAGATTAAAAGTTTTTCTCATAGTTGTAGATTTTGAGTATTTTTAGATTCTAACGTCGTATATTTTTTTCTGAACGTTTCGGCGCAATTTTGATGCCATATTTCCAAAATTAAACATCGGAGAAAAACAAAGAAGAAACCATTCGATTTCGTAAAAGCTAATTTTGTACCCTTGCATTTTTTTCATTAAAGTTCACATTTTTCGAGTAATTTAAAAATAAACGTCTAGGAATACTGATTTTAGGTGAAAATTGCAATTTTCAGTCCGCAATATCTCGAAAAATTCTCTATCAGATAATGTGTATTTTTTGTTTTTTTTTTTTTTTGTGGCAACCAAGAAGGGATGGGAACCACCCTAACCAAAAAAGCAGGAAAAATGACAATACATGTCATATATACATACTTTATGAAGCATGTTGAAAAAAAAAATTTGGAAATTCATTACATCGTTTTCGGGCTGGGATTTAAAAGCTTCACTTACTGTACTATTATATTAGCTAGGTTGGCAGCTTTGTCATATAAAAATACGAAAAATCATTTTAAAACATAGTAAGCGAGAAATTTTTTATTATTAAAGATAGAAGGGTGGTACAGCGACAAAAAGCGAAGTTTAAAGGCCAAGGAGTTTTTGGAATCGATATTTCTATTTGTTGCTATTTAGTTTAATCCCAAAAGAATTATTAAAAAGCTCCGCTCCCGCAACACGGAGTTCCGCTTGAAATCAGTGACCTAAAATGTACTCTTGTCACTGGAATGAATTTCCATAAGATACATACATAAGAATCTCGTTTTCGTTTTGTATATTCTTTAGTCGACCGCCCCTTGTCGATTTCGAGACATTATAAAAAAGATAAGGTTTAATAAATTATCTGATTGTCATTTATTAAAGTCCACTGAAATTAACAGTAAGCACTTGAGCGCAATATGCAGTTGTATACAATACCTCTATATATTTAAATACGTACTAGAAAGTGTAACTTTGTGCAAGTAAAACCCACACTCTGTCTGTAAAAACTCGGTCAGGGGTGTTAAAAAAGTGCAACTGACTGTAATATATCGGCATATACCAACGCCTCTACGTGCATTTGCAATGACGAATAACTTGACAGATTTGTTTTAATTTTATTGGTATATCCAAACCATACAAATTCGGGGAATATTCCCTACGTTAAAATAACCAAAAATATTCCCTTGTAAATGAATCCCATAACGTTTTGTCTTCGAGATACAGTATGATGAAAGGATATCAGAAAATTAACATTTTTCTATGTTAACAAAAACTATTTATATATTTGCTGATTTCGTCTCGATAATAGTGCAAAAAAATTCATATCATGTCCTAATACTTTTAGTTCATGATTAAATAATTTTTTATTAACCTCCACACAATAAAATTGGTCCAAAATCGAAAATTGAGATAACATCAAATCTTTACGTTTTGAGGTCCCAGGAACCCAAAAAAGTGGTTTTTGAAAAATGTCTGAGTGTGTGTATGTATGTGAACACGATAGCGGCGAAACTGATAAAGGGATTTGGATGAAACTTTGCATGAGGGTTTCTTTAGTGCTCCAGCAGATCTGAAAAGGTTTTGGTTGAGATCGGGTTACGTTTAGTGAAGTTTTGGCACAACAAGTTGCTTCTTTTATGATTACTTACAATTTGTAATCGAACCACTGAAAACCAGTAAAAATTCCGGTTTCCGTTAAAAATAATTCGTTATATGTTACATGACAGCATCCAAAAAATATTATTGCTATTATTGTTAGGGGAAAATGTATTTTGCCATCTGCCAAAAATAAAGTAAAAAAATATTTTGAGGTTTCTGGTTCTTGTACACACACTAAATCACATTTTTTTTCATCCCCTTTAATAATGGGGTGGGGGTGGTTAATGCCAAAATTTTTTTTGAGACCTTAGCTTCTCTTGTCTATACTAAATATCAATTTTATGAAATTTTACCTGGTTGATTTACCTATTTACTCCAAATTTACCCCAATTTGCCCCCCAACCCTTCGACGGAACAAGATGAAAATATAATCTAGTTCTAGATCTCGTTAAAGTAGATATGTGTTCCAAATTTCAAGTCAATATCTCAAACGGTTCCAGAGAAAACGTGCGCACAAAAAAAGTTACAGACCGGCAGACAGAAATTTTTTTTCGCTCAAACTTGAAATCTCGACGTTTCATGACATTCTAAGCCTATTTGAACAATAAAAATTTTAAAAAAATTTTTTGTCGTTACTATACTTAAAATGAGAATAAACTTGAAAAACTTAAACATGATGCAGATGCCCTATTGTATAGGTTACAAAATCTTCGAAACGTTATCGTTATCTGCGAGGTTATCTGTTAATACCCTTATAATATTCGGCAATTGATTAACATGCAACATAAACAAACATGAGAGGTTATGTTTTAACAGATTGCTTGTAGTCCACTTCAGTTCGTTCGATATTTGTTCATGAAATAAATGGCTCCAAAGTCACGTATAATTTATCGGTTTGCTCAGTGCTTTGATTTCCGATGTAAACGGAACCAGAGCTTATAAAGATCCACCGTGTGGGGAGGTTCCAGCCGCTTCCAGTAGCTGGCGCATTTTTTGTTATTATTTTGAGACGTTTTTGATTTAATGGAAATAACTCATTAATAATTTGGAGATTGGTTTCCAAGAAATAGTTAAATGCATTGTCTAAATCTTCTAGTATGCTTAATATATCCCAGTTAATTTGTTGCAAATACAAACAAGGGCGTTTTTTTAATTAATTTATTTCGCGGTGGCCAATTTATGCTACAAAGGCCAATCATCAACGCCAGGAAATGAGCTACTTTCAACCTGGAAATGCTGCAGAACCTCTTCTAGTATGAAGTGAAAGGATATTTTCGTTAACTAACATCCAATAAACAAGAGACCGACTGCTTTACATACCCTACTATGCAATTCTCGCCTTAAATTGCATATCTTCTGCGAATACGCTGGTATAAAAGTATACAGTCAAGACGCCTCTACTCCTCTACGCTCGCCCCCCTAGCAAGGGCGTTTTGCTTAAATATTCCGCAGTAAAAATTTTTAATGCATGACATATTTCAAAGTGAAGTTATTAGTTGTTAGACAATATGAACGAACTATAAAGCATTAGATACATGAAGTTCAGATGTAAAAAAAGAACGATTCTTACATTAACACAAGAGGATTACTTATTTCCAAACACATTACGTTAAAAAAGTATTCATACATATGATTATAATCAATACAGTTTTTATACTTCGCATATTGGCTACAAAGGTTAACTTCAGATCTGGCGCACAGTCTCCGGCGTTGCGGACTGGTAGCGCCAATAACAAGTGTTCTGTGAGGTGTGCACATTCAGCGCAATCAATGTTTTCGTCTACGCTGTTGTATGGGTTGAACGCAATATATTGTTGTTAATCTTATTATTTATCAGGGATCATATTTTTACCTTTTTTTGTTTAGTCTGTCTCCATATCTAAGTAGTAATCTAGTCCGCGTATCTTATTAATATGCGCAACTTCTCAACTAGTAGGTTGTCACCAGTAAGATTTGCACCTAGGCATAGTCGCATACAAGTACCTGATTAACATTTTACTTCGATATATTACAATTCAAACCTACCTAATGGTAAATAAATATGTCAATTACAAAAGTTGACGCAGTTACAAGAAACGGTTAATGATACAACACCCATACAAATTATTTTGTGATCAGTGCTGATTGGAACGAAACACCAAAAAAAATGGGTGGTTTTAAACGGTTTTTGAGGACTAGTCAAAACTCGTTTAAAATAAATATATATAAATCGAGCACGGTGTGATACAACCAAATTTAAATCAAAGTTGTTTCCACTCGGAATTTTTTTTAACACATTCTTGGATGTACATAGAACCAATTTCCACCATATTTAAAATCATTCATCGCAGAATTTTTTTTTACAAGTGTTTTGTTTAGTGACACAGCCACACAAAAAAAAGTGGTCTGGCCTGCGGCCCAGACCCACGAAGGCGTAGAAGGGCCACTGAAATATTTTTTTTTAATTCCGAGTTTAATCTCGGAATTCTGACTTTAAACTCGGAATTCCGACTTTAATCTCAGAATTCCGAGATTAATGTCGGATTTATGATTTCATTTGAAAAACGTTCGTGTAGCGATGAAGCCACTATCTGAAGCCAATACCATCACCACTCCCTTCTCCACTACCAACGTGGCATATCGTTTTATTGGTTTTTGGGGTAGACCATTTCAAATATTATATTATTAAAGTTCTAGGAACAATTTTCGCATACTGGAGTGCAAATTTAGTATCATCTTTTTTCCAGGCAGCGGTTCTTGAACACATCAATAACAATAAAATAATTTATTTCTGGCGATTACATTATCGCCCCCACCTTCATACTAACAAAATGACACTGAAAATAAGTTTATTTTCGGTATTTAGTTTCTATTACCTCCTAGACGAAACTTGGTTAATATAAAGATGTAGATGAGAATCAAATTTTCTATAACTAACTCCAGTTTTAAACTTTTTTAAAATAAATATCAAAATCCATATAAGGAAACATAATTTACCGTTTAACAATTCAAAGAAATTTATTTTGTTTTTATTGTTAATTTATTTTTTGAATCACTGTATGCTGGTAATCCGTCTGTGTATACGCGGTTATTCAGATTTTTATTTGAAAAACTGTATGGGAAAGTACAGAGTGGTCTCGCTAACATTAAAACTCCATTTAACTTCATTGTTTTTGAAGTTGGGTGAAGAAGTTTATAAATAAAAGTTAAAGTAGAAAATCACGTATATTTTCCAAAAATCTTGTCAGAAAAACTACTGAACATCTCATTTTGGAGATATGAGCTTTACTTGGGTTTTAGTAATTTAACACCTGGAGATATTTTACATCATCTGAAAGGCCGGAAAAAAAGCTTTTCAATAATATATAAAACATAGTATTTATATCACTTTGTTTGTCCTATTTACTCTATATTTACAATCTATCAAATTAGTAAAATGGCACTGAAAATAAGTTTATTGTTTAAAATGGAAGTGTGTCATTTAAAATAAACAATACGTTAGTTCTGTCAAGACATGTGCTGGTAATTAATTTCACTTTGTTTTAAATAAAATGGAAAATTTCAATGATCGATGTAGTGTCCCATTTTCCAAGCGGTAACACATTCGTAGTTATTAGTCATCCAATTTCAACAAAATGTGGACCGGTATCAAAGATCTCTAATACGTCTTTCTTGAGTAAAACAAAATGTATGTCAGTCATTGACGTGCATATTTATTAAGAAAAACAGGATGGATTCTTACACCAACGCATTTCAAACATTAGTCTCATGTTTCCACTTCTAATCTACGAACTTTGAGATTAAAGTCAGAATTCCGGGATTAAAGTCGGAATTCTGAGTTTAAAGTAGGAATTTCGAGTTTAAAGTAGGAATTTCGAGTTTAAAGTAGGAATTTCGAGTTTAAAGTCGGAATTCCGAGTTTAAAGTCGGAATTCCGAGTTTAAAGTCGGAATTCCGAGTTCAAAGTCGGAATTAAAAAAATATATTTCAGTGGCCCTTCTACGCCTTCGTACAGACCGTATGTATTTGGACCCGCTGAAACAGAATCCGAAGTCAGAATTGTCAGATTCGCTCGGTTTTCACTCCAAGAAACACCGCCAAAACAAAAAAAAGTAGTCTGGCCTGCGGACCACACCAATGTATCCTTATGTATTTGGACTCGCTAAAACCGAATCCGAAGTCAGAATTGTCAGATTGGCTCCAAAAAAAAACACCCCCCCTACCCCCAAAAGATGGTCTGTCCGGCGGACCATACCAGTGTATCCTTTATGAATTTGGTAAGGATACACTGGTCCGAAAAACTGAAAAACGAGCCAGTCTGGTCCGCAGGCCATACCATTTCTTTTCGTTTTGGAGGTGTTTTTTAGGGTTAGAGGTGAAAAACGCCCTGACGATTCTGACTTCGGATTCTGTTTCAGAGGCTCCAAATGCATAAGGATACATTGGTATGGTCTGCCGGACAGACCATTTTTTGGGGTTATTTGGAGTTGGGGGTGAAAAACGAGCCAATCTTACAATTCTGACTACGGATTCGGTTTCAGTGGGTGCAAATACATAAGGATACACAGGTCTGGTCCGCAGGCCAGACCACTTTTTTGTGTGACTGTCATTAAATAAAAAAAGTAAAATACTTGTAAAAAAAAAATCTGCTATGAATGATTTCAAATATCATAGAAATTGGTTCTATACATACATCCAAGAATGTGTTAAAAAAAAATTCCGAGTGGCAACAACTTTGATTTAAATTTGGTTGTAGCACACCGTGCGAGCCTTAAGATAAAACCAGAGTTCTAGTTTCTACGGTCAGAAACAGGACCGCGAATGTCACGAAAATGTAAGAACTGGTAGTAAGTTCAAAGGTGTGCCTCTAAAGAATAATTTCTGGGATACATTTTTAAACATCCAGTGAATAAATATCTAGTTTATTTTTATAGTATATATAATGTTTACTTTCATTAATTTTTTGACGTCTACCCCACAGCCTCCCTGCCGCATTTTCTAGTACGAACCGGGCATGTTTTGTCATACAGTACTAAAGTAGGGTGACCATACGTCCGGAGTTTCGGTGGACTGTCCAACATTTTGGAGTACTATCTGTGATCAAAAAAAATTTCCCTCTCGGTCATCAAAAAATGTTGGGGTCAAGAAATGATTTTTCGGATTTCTGCTCCCCCCGCTCATCAATTTTTTTCCTAGCAGAAGTGTCCAGCACAAAAATCTGGTCACCCTATACTAAAGCAGTATCACAATCAATAGAGCCGTATTAAAAGAAGACATTTTTCACTTTTATATTGGTTTTAGAGCAGAAATATGCCTTAACATTTCAACATTTTAGATAGAACCCATGCAATTTCGACTCGAAGTGTGACTGTCCTGATATGCAAAATTTTAGCACAGTGGTTTAAGCTCTAGGTGGACTGCAGACAGACATACAATTAAAAAACACTTCTCTTGGTTCAATGGACTTAAAAACGTGTAAATTCGTTAAAAACTCAAAATCGATTTTTATACGATCACAATACTATCCTTAAGTATATACTTTCTACACGGGAGAGTAAAAAATATATCCGAAACATGTAGGTGTAAAACATGAACAATCGGACTGAAACAAACATTCAACAAAAAACTCGTCAATATAAACATAAAACAATCCTTTAATCCCTATACAATAAGTTACATAACCCATTCTGACCGCTGGTTTTATTCCACTTTTTCTGTTCTTTCCCAGTTTTGACACTAGCCTGGACTTAAAAAAAAAGTGTTTGCCAACCATGTTTACAACATTTAAGTCTTCGGTGATTTGAAGCAGATTATAGCAATTTCTATTTAGAATATTATTGTAATGTACACTTACATTTAAGCCAAGCAAAAACAACGTAACAATCGTCCTTTTACTGGGAGCAAAGCTTATTTTACAAAGGCACTATTTTTTCTCAATCTTTGTGCATACATATACATGCAGGAACAAAACAGTACCTACATATGTTTTTAGTCCTTAACGTTTAATGTTTGAAATTGAAACAAACATTTACAACACACCATTTACTTCATTCGTATGAAATTGTTGTACTTGAGCTTATAATTTTCTTGATACATCTGTTCTGCAAGAAATATAGGTTTTTTTGTACTTTGTGTTCGCATAAAGCTGAACATTTCAAAGCCATGTCATACAAAAGGCAAAAAACTATATGAAAATTCAATTAATTAGATCAAATACAATATTAAATGGCATCTTAAAAGCAAAAGCTCTCTTCAATCGATTAATTAAACTACGACTTGTAAGCTACCTCAAAAAAAGTTTAGAATATCAACATTTATCAAAATTAAATTGTTAATAAATAAGTTTGGGAGTGCCTCAAGAGAACGTTCTTTGCCCACTCCTATGAGTGGTTCATGTAAATGATGATTGATTATGCTGACGAGAACACGAGATAGAAAATAAGACCGCTACTACAGTTTGTGATGTATAGTATAGTTATATACGTGCTCTTGTACGTCATGATTTTAATTGGATTTGGTAAGTCTGATAAATATAAGTTAGAACATGAAACAAAAAGTATAAGAATCTATTTAAAACACTGTCACATCGTCGACGTCGTTGCTACTACAGAGTAGCGATTATGCAGAAATCGATTCGGTTTGCTCGGCATCATTTAGGTCTGTCCGCGAGAAGCCTAAAGGACAACATTTAATGTTTGTCTATCAGGAGCCAACGCAAAAACGTTTTGTTTAGATTTAATGCGAACATCGTCAACAACAATATTTCTCCGACTCAGTACAAGTTTGTATTCCTTGCATAGCCCCCCAAAAGCATAACTAAACATTCCTCAAAGAATAAGCTGTATAATGGCGAAATTTACATCTAAATCGGTTCAGTGGTTCTCGAGTGTAATAACTCGAAATAACAATTTGTTATTTGAAGATCTAAGTGGATAAAGGTGTTATGTCGCATTTTAAAAAAAATTACTTTATGCAATTTTTGAACACCCCTGATATAGATTTAACACCCAATAAACGGTGAATTCTAAATTTGTAATACTTTATAGAAACTTTGTAATTATAAAGGCGCCATGTCATACATACAACCAGTAATTTTAGTGGATGTACACAGTTTTGGACAGAAAAATTTAGTTTCATAACAGCTTGATATTGTTCTTTAATATTAGTGTAAACAAAAGAACATAACCCAAAATTATCTACAATACAATATTATATACAATATTAATAAGTTCCAACTCAAAATCGTTTTATTTAATTTACTCAAAACTTTAAAAGTGTGACATAACACCTTTATCCACTTAGGTCTTCATTTATTAGAAGGAACAAGTTAATCAAACGTCATTCTATTTTACACTGATTTATTTTCTATACCGCGTCGATACATCAGCTGTACATAGGCATATAAAAACTCTATAAAAACCGCTGCCCAAGGAATCACTACTTCCACATCCAGATTCTCTATCCAAGTCACTCACAACGAAAAAACTTTGTATGTGAAAATAATTGTTTATGGAACTTTAATAATATAATATTTGAAATCCTCTACTCCAAAAACCCATAAAACGATACCCCACATCGGTAGTGGGGTGGGGGTGGTGATAGGGGGGTGGATGAAGTAAAAAAATATTTTGAGGTTTCTGGTTCCTGTACATACACTAAATCACATTTTTTTTTCATCCCCTTTAATAAGGAGGTGGGGGTGGTAATGGGGGTGGCTAATGCCAAAAATTTTTTTGAGACCTTAGCTTCTCTTGTATATACTATATACCAATTTCATGGACTCTTACCTGCTTAATTTACCCATTTACCCCAAATTTACCCCAATTTACCCCCCAACCCTTCGACGGAACAAGATGAAAATATAATCTAGTTCTAGAACTCGTTAAAGTACATATGTGTACCAAATTTCAAGTCAATATCTTAAACGGTTCCAGAGTAAACGTGCGCACAAAAAAAAGTTACAGACACAGACAGACAGACCTACAGACAGACCGACAGACAGACCGACAGACAGGCAGAAATTTTTTTTTCGCTCAAACTTAAAATCTCGACGTTTCATGACATTTTAAGCCTTTTTGGACAATAATAATTTTTTAAAATTTTTTTTGTCGTTACTATACTTCCACTGGACGTGTAAGTAAAAGGAACTAATAAAAACAATATGTGTGGAAATAATTATTACATCGAGATTAGCGCGTTCATAAAGACAGACAGATAGACATAGCGACACTTCGTTTTATAGTATGTACTGACATAGCAGCATTTGAATAATTTAAATATCATTAGTCCAGGAGATACTAGAATGAGTCACTCATTCTGCGATACCCTGTATAATCATGTTAAAACTACTAACTCTAGGAAATCAAGGCCAACAGATGACGCCAGTAAATTTCAAAATTGTCGGGCCAAGTGAGGAAAACGTTGTTACTTCTATTTTATTTTCAAGCGAACAACATACAAAAAATATAATATAAATTGTGTGGATTTTTTTTCCAATATTAATCAATCAAGTAACGCGAATGTATTTAACTAATATCCTCACATCGCTAATTCCCGTTTATAACAAATTATAGTTAAAAAAAAAACTAAAAATACACCTTTATGAGTAGCACACTAAAAAGTTAAAAATTACTATTAAATAATTAAATTTAAAAGCTTAGGACGCACTTATATAGCAGCCTAGGTATAATTAACAAAATGTGATGTGGCTATCTACCTGCCTATTATAAGTGCGCCCCACACTTTTAAACTTAATTACCTAATAATTATTTTTAACTTTTTAGTGTGTTACTCATAAAAGCGTGTTTTTAGTTTTCTTAAACTATAATTTATTTCCTCTCTCTGTCGTGGAAAATTCGAATTTATGGCGGAGTCGCCGGTAATGCGCCCATGAGGAGTCCCTATAACTACCTCCCACCTCTGTCATCATACAAAGTCAATGGTGTCATAATATTGTGTTGTCAGAATTGCATAAGTTTGCAAAGTTTCAAATCGATACGACAATCAGAAATGGATGAAAAGTAAGTTGTAAGATTTGCTTACAATGTTACAGGTCAAGTTAATAGAAGCGTGTTAAAAAGAGACGTCGCGCCATTTATGATTTGCCGAATAGCACTCAATTACAATAAATTTTTACATTACATACTTATTTTATGAAAATTAAAAAAAAAAATACAAAATTTCCCAGCTTACATGTCGCTTTTTATTATTTATATAACCGTTTTTCTGCATATAAACACAAATATGCACTGACAGTATTAACTGAATGTTTTATATCAAAATGTTTATACCCCCTCTTATTGGCTGAAATACGTTTACGTGAAATAATAAAATAACTGTGACATACTGATATTTTTGCAGACTTTAAAAAAGTAAGATTTTCTACTTCCATTTTTGTCTTTGTTCGCGATAACTCGAGAATGGCTGAATAGATTTTTATGAATCTTTCGTCGACAATTAATTTATTTATAATTCTCCCACTTAAGTTTCAGATATGAGTATTGCGCCTGAATTTCGTACGGTAAACAGGATATTTGCACAATTTTAATTAATTGCGTGTACCAGCGCATCCACCATATATTCGAAAAATGATTCATTTGGAAGCCTGAAACCGAAAATAAACGCATATTTCCCTCTCACTCTGCAAAATCCTACTAATCTTTAAGAGTAATCTAATCTTTTAAAGTGTGATATTATTTTTCATGTTTTATGTTTTAATATGAAAGATACGTCATTAATTTCTCTTATTATTTTTCTTACTATTTATTCTATAGAATATCTCGGTTTATTGTTATTTGTTTGAGGTTTTATTTTTGTTGTTTTGTATAATATAGGTACTTACATTTTTACTGTTACATGTATTTAAAAAATATTTTATAGAATGGATTTCAAATTTTATATTTTTCCTAGTGTGTTAATATGTATATCTAACTGTAAAGCAGAGATGGGTGAAGGAAACTTTCCAATTGATAGTTTCCGGGACGAAATTTTGACAAAAATGAAAGTTTCCAATATTTGAAAGTGTCCAAAATGCAGGGAAATTTTCCACTTTCGGAATATTCAAATAATTTATTGGAGACTTTATTTTTTATCAAAACTTCGTTCCGGAAACCGCCGAAAACTTCCTGGGAAATTTCATTGAAAAGTTTCCAGCTTTGCTGTGAAGTAACTAGGTTTTTGTATTTTTGTTCCTCTTCGGATTAATTTACAATATTCAATATACATTAATTTTAATGTACAAAATACTGATTTTGCATTTTACTATTTTGACATAGGTACACTGTAAAAAATGAGGGTAACTTTACCCTCAAAAAGATTGTAAAATTTTATTTACCAGGGAGGATTACTCAAAATATAGGAAAAATAAAAATTTTACACTCTCTTTGCGGGTAAAGTTACAGTTAAAATTGGGTGTAATTTTATACGCAACGTCGGTAAATTTACTATAAAAAGAAGATCCTGTTTGGATAAAGGGCAATTTTGTTACACTACGAGGTGTAACAAAATTGCCCCTTATCCAGACAGGATTTTCTTTTTACAGTGTACATAAAGCATTAAAATTTCAAAGTAAAATTATAGTTTTACTGTAAATGTACAACGACATGTTATAGTTACACCTGAACATTACTTACACCGACATTATTCAGAAAATAATGTATTTTTATAGTTATGTCATGGGAAATTTACTTAGTAAAGTGCTCAATTACTCGGTAATTTTACTAGTACTTTTAACAGTGTACATATCTGTTTTTTAAATTTTCGTTTCATATAATTCATTTTGTCCAATTTTGTTCAATTTTGTCCATAACTTTTGATTTTGTCCGGACGGAAATAATTGGACAAAATGGTCCAATTTTGTCCTCTTGGACAAATTCAAACAATCCTGTTTAAAAGTAGGTCGTTGTTACTCGTTGAACAAGTAACATAAAAAAATATGTTTAAATGCTTACGGTCATGGTTGTGGTTATTTCATAAACACATTCTTATCGCATGCGGTTGCACACAGCCTACCATAAACAGAGGGTCTAGACGAAATGTAAAATTAATACAATTTAGTTAATAAGCTTTTTATAATTCATTCAGTAATTCAAGGAAAGGTGCACATTAAAATAAAATGAACGTAGTACTTGACAATGACTTGTACTACTTCCTGTTAATTTTAACTTAATGGCTATGATATACTACGCTGTAAAGTTGTAAACAAAATAAACAAAGTTACTACAGTAAATATATTTATTTACTTTAAACATAAAAATAAGTCTTTATGTCGAACATATATATACAATGTGATGCGCAATAAGTAGGACGGATAGAATGTCTATTTTTACATTTAATTTTCTATCTGCACACCGTCCTCAGAAGACGATTTTGAATACTATAAAAGTTATTATTCCGTATAGGTCAAATTCTAGGCTAGGTTATTTCATTATCAAATTAACTACGATATCGTGTGATATATGCGTAATAATTTGCACAAAAAATTCAGTTGCCAAGTGAGAGAACTTATGAGACAATTGATAAAGCAATCTGCTAAGATATTTATAATAACAATTATTTTAAACGTGATGCCGAATGGCATCTTATAACCAAAGATAACTGGAGTCACAAAAATTTCACAAATACTCCTCTGCCTCTGAAACCTCAATAATAACACAGTCACACAAAAAAGTACTGTGCAAACGACCAAAATACAGTATTCCTATATATTTTGGGCCGCTGAATACGAATCCAATGTCGAAATTCCCCCAGCAAATCAACAGCATGTTCTAACCTCAAAATAATAGCATTAAATCCACAATATTGTCAAAAAAATGAAAGAAGTTCTATGCAAACGACCACATCTTAACACTTAAAATAGTAATTCAAGATACCTTTAAAGTTTTTAAAAGCGTTGAGAGAGTTTGGGTGTCAAATTCTAGGATCTTATTCCTTTTGGTGGTAACGAACCCTTTTACTATCAAAAGTTCTATGCAGTGGATTTCGCGCTCGTTTGACTCCTTTTTTTACTTCTCGTTCTAACGTCCAACAAAAATCTGCCATCATATTTATATCCCATCTTCCTTGATAACGCCGCTGCATTTCCGTAATGTCCTGATGGAATCTTTCTTCCTGTTCTTCACTATAATCTCCAAGGTTACGATAGCTTTCCACCAGATTAGCGACAGTTTCTCTGTAGTTATAACTTTTTTTATTCCCAAGAAAATTTTTAGTAACTTATTTAAAACTAAGCCAAGCTGATTTTTCTGTACCATTCATTTTTGTTACAACATTTCATCTCTGAGCATTGTACGTATTTGAGGTTCATCAAATATTCCTTCCTTTAACTTTGCAAATGAAATATTTGGATATTTCTGTTCTATGTATTTAAATGTTTCTCCTTCCTTATTTAAAGCTTTCACAAATTGTGGCAGGCCAAAAAGACTTAGTTGTAGACAAGATTCGGTGTTAGTGTACCGATAATCAAGAAAAATAACCTGTTTGGATCCAACCGAGGGGCAAACCGCGAAGGAAATCTGGTGTACACTCAGAAGGAAATCCGAGGAAATCTTAGGCAATCCGAGGAAATCTTAAGAAATCCTAAGGAAATCCGAGGAAATCTGGGGGAAATCTGTGTAATCTTCGTCAAAGAGGAAATCTGGTGTGCAAAATTTTGGGCGCGGTCCCTCGGACCCAACGCAACGCGAGAAAACAGATATGGACAGACTCAATGTTTTTGTACGCATTGGGTCCAAAATATGATAGGATGTGGGAAAATACCAAGCTGGAGAGTAATTTTGAATGGTACACTTGTTCGCGGTTCACTCGCGGTTCAAGGTAATTAAATAGCGATAGTAAAACCGTCGCCATTTCTACTTCGGTACATTGAAAATATTTGCAAAAAACTGATCTGGGGGGATGTAAAATAAGTAATAGAATACATTAAGATAGTTTTGGGAGTTTCTGTCTGTCTGTTTGTTTGAACGCGCATCAAATAGTAATTCAAGATACCTTTTAAAGTTTTTAAAAGCGTTGAGAGTTTGGGTGTCAAATTCTAGGATCTTATTCCTTTTTGTGGTAACGAACCCTTTTACTATCAAAAGTTCTATGCAGTGGATTTCGCACTCGTTTAACTCCTTTTTTTTTACTTCTCGTTCTAACGTCCAACAAAAATTTGCCACCATGTTTATATCCCATCTTCCTTGATAACGCCGCTGCATTTCCATAATTAGCCGATTAGCGACAATTTCTCTGTAGTTATGACTTTTTTGATTCCCAAGAAAATGTTTAGTAACTTATTTAAAACTAAGCCAAGCTGATGTTTCTGTATCATTCATTTTTGTTACATTTCATCTCTGAGCATTGTACGTATTTGAGGTTCATGAAATATTAGTTCCTTTAACTTTGCACATGAAATATTTGGATATTACTGTTCTATGTATTTAAATGTTTCTCCTTCCTTATTTAAAGCTTCCACAAACTGTTTCAGACCAAGTCCGATGTGAAATGGTGGGAGTAGTACTTTCTCTGGATCAACTAAAGGACTTGAAAGAAAGTTAAATGAGCCAGGATCAAGAGAAGATCTACTCGACCATACCTTCTTCTTATAATGATTTTCGGTCTACGCTATCCCACAAATATTTAAAACAAGAAAACCTGACGATTGCTGAGGCAGCAATATTGGTAATATCTTTCAATCTCCATAGATTAAACATTTATGTTTAGAGCATTTGATTTTTTACAATACTTGGTCTTATGAAACAGTTTGTGAAAGCTTGAAATAAGGAAGGAAAAACACTCAAATACATAGAACAGAAATATCCAAATAATGACTTTCCTGAAAACCTTGGGGATTATAGTGAAAAACAGGAAGAAAGATTCCATTAGGACATTATAGAAATTGAGCGGCGTTATCAAGGAAGATGGGATATAAATATTATGGACGTGAAAACGAGAAGTCAAAAAAAAAAAAAAAAGGTGTCAATCGAGCGCGAAATCCACTGCATTGAACTTTTGATAGTAAAAGGGTTTGTTACCACAAAAAGGAATAAGATCTTTAATCCCTTGACACCCAAACTCTCAAATTCAAAAGGGTATTTTGAATTACTACTTTAAGTGTTAAGATGTGGTCGTTTGCATAGAACTTATTTCATTTTTTTGACAATATTGTAGATAAAGCTAATATTTTGAGGATATAAAATTCTGGAGACACGATGGAGGAAATCTGACATCATGTTCGTATTCAGCGTCTCAAATTACATGGGTATATAATATTTTAGACGTGTTCATAGGGATTTATTTTCTTTTTTACAATATTGTAGATTTTAAGCTATTTTTTGAGGTTAGAAAATTCTGGTAATTTTTTAGAGGAATCCGACATTGATTTCATATTTAGCGCTTCAAAATTCATATGAATAGAATATTTTAGTCATTTGCATAAGTGCTTTTCTTTTTTTCACAATATTGACGATTTTAAGCGGTTTTTGTGAGGTTAGGAAATTCTGGTGATATGCTGGGGGAATTTCGGCACCGGTTTCGTATTCAGCGGCTCAAAATACAAAAGAATACTATATTTTGGTCGTTTGTACAACACTTTTTTTCTTTTGTGTGGCTATGTAATTATATGAGCATCCTAGTTGCATTTTATAGTTTTATGCAATTTCTTGTTGGATCAAATATCGTTTGATGTGCTATACCGTGCATTATTATCAATCTAATTTATAAACAGGTAGGGGTAGGTAGGTAGGAATGACTTACAGTATGATGCACACCACCTAGAACTCTATAAAAACAACCCATATTATCAAGGTGCTTTATTCTATAACAAATTGTCACATAAGATTAAACAAACAATGCCACTACATAAAACAATTTTCAAAAAGTCTCAAAGCATATCTAATTGAAAATTGCTTCTATTCTGTAGACGAATTTTTAAATGCCTGACCATATCAGTAGTAAAACGTTTTTACAGTCGCCTTATTGCTTTCTTTTTTATGTCCTGTCTTTTGATGTGGTAGACATTTTATAGTAAAACTGTATACTTTAAATTTTATCTGATTACTGCACTATTTTACTATAAGTTCTAAGTTTTATCTTGTACTCTAGTTTTAAGTTTTATCTTGTACTGTAGTAACTAGGATTAAGTTCTGTTTGACACATCCAATATCATGTATTTTACGTGGTAGATAATACATAGGTTAGACTTATTGCAGACAAGATTCGGTGTTAGCGTACCGATAATCGACAAAAAGAACCTGTTTGGATCCAACCGAGGGGCAAACCGCGAAGGAAATCTGGTGTACACTCAGAAGGAAATCCGAGGAAATCTGGGGTAAATCTGTGTAATCTTCGACAAAGAGGAAATCTGGTGTACAAAATTTTGGGCGCGGTTGACCTCTCGGACCCAACGCAACGCGAGAAAACAGATTTGGACAGACTCAATGTTTTTGTACGCCTTGGGGCCAAAATATGATAGGATGTGGGAAAATACCAAGCTGGAGAGTAATTTTGAATGGTACACTTGTTCGCGGTTCACTCTTGGTTTAAGGTTAAAAGGTAATTAAATAGCGATTAGTGAAACCGTCGCCATTTCTACTTCGGTACATTGAAAATATTTGCAAAAAACTGATCTGGGGGATGTAAAATAAGTAATAGAATACATTAAGATAGTTTTGGGAGTTTCTCTCTGTTTGTCAGTTTGTTTGAACGCGTATCAAGCAGAAACTACTGAACCATTTGAATAGGGTTTTCACAGGTAAATTTATCTAAGCTTGGAGTAACATTTAGTTTTTATTTCATCGAAAACGGCCTACTCTAAGCCAAGTTTTTTGAAAGGCAGTTTAGTAGGCACGGCTTGATCTCTACAATACGTATTTGCACGGCATAAACTTTCATGATTAAACTTCTGTAATATTCCAGAAAATTTGAGAGTAATGTGAAACATTTCAGATATGCATGCGCGTTGCGGGTGTGGATTTCAAGAAGCTTTTTAGTTAATTTCAAACTTCCACGCCAACGTAGTCACGGGCACAGCTAGTTAGTATATATAATGAAAAAATACAACAGGTCCAAGAATGTCATGTTGATATGGATAGTAGACTTTATGTCAACCTTTCCCTTTCAAATTAATGTGAATAAAAAAACGAATAACCTGTGTGTGTGTGTGTGTGTGTGTGTGTGTTCGGAATTAGAATTTTTAATTATATTTTTTATTCGATAAAGTATAATCAACTAAAATTTGCAATTCAAAGTACGTACTTTATTTGTTTTGATTCTTACGAGGTGTTCTATTCTCCAGTCAACAAACATTAATTAGTTTGTTGATCGTATTAATTTCGAACATTACGTTAATAATTATAAACAACATAATAAAATGTGATTATTGAAATCACACAATTAATAAATAACTTTGATGGTCGTTGTGGATTTACAACAGGATTACTTATAAAGAGTTTCTCATCAAACTCAAATGTTCATCAATATTGAAAAACATGTAGAATACTAAGCGTTTCACTGAATATTTTCAAAGACCCAATAACATAGCAAAGGCAAGGTCATTACTTGGATTCGTCTCTTTCCCCAACAGATTTCAACGCAAATATTTTACTGTTAGATGGAAGTTTGCCTTATTGTTACTTTCGACAGAGTGAGCTTGGTATATGTATTCAGAGGTAAGTTTGTGTGTTTGTTAGCCTCTTACCTTCTATCTTTGTAACAAATGAATGGTTTTAGATATGATTTTCATTATACGATTTGGTATTTCCACAAGAAAGTTTATATAATGGAATTTCGACCGCAATGCGCCACCTTGAATTGAACTTGAAAAATAAATATGGAGTAAAAAAATTATAATTTCCAGTATTTTAAATCAACCACTGAAATTATCTAATCGTATACCTGCACGGTAGCGCAGTGGACTAAAGCGTGTTGTGTGAAAAGCAGGCTTGGTCACACTGTCTATTGTGTACTGGGTTCGATTTCCCGCTCTGCCACTGGCAATGTCGAAGGGTAATGTTGTTGCCTGCATTGTTTATGTATCTGAAATGTATCTAGTTAATCAAAGTAACCTCCTTTGACCTCTCCTAAACTATTGTAATTTAGTCTTTTGGAATAAACTATTTATCTATGTATTATACCGAGTTTCTTCAGCAGAGATCTTTTTAAAATTTAAAATTTTGTCTTGTATGTATATTTTAGAAGCGTTGAAACTTCGAGTTTGTGGCAGTTGTCTAATGTAAGCTTTAACATTGATATATTTCAAAAATGCTCTGAAAATTCAGCAGCATATTCCTAACGTCAAATAAAAAAAACACTTCCAATGAAGCGTTATCAAAGGAACTATTTTTCTTATTTTGATGTAGGGCGTTTCTGAATCTGTGCAGGGTCCAATTTTTCAAACTTAAATTCCCCGACTTTTCCAGGAATCTTGAAAGTTTTTCCAAGTCTAGTAAAGTGGCACTGTTTATTGTTTAATGAAATGCTTGAACGTATAATTCGTAGTTTTATATTATAAGCGTTAAAAATTTTCATATTCTCTGACTTTTTATAAAAAATACTAAAATTACCTAATTTCTCGACAAATTTTCCAAATTCCCTGGCTTTTTCCTATATAACGTTTTTAGGCAACTTCAAATTCCCTGTTTTTTTTCAGATTTTCTAGGTTTTCGAGCTATGAACCTATTGTATCGTGCATTTTAGAACAACCTATATGCGAACTCGTCGAAACTAACTGTTCGTACTTAAATAGTTTTTTTCTGAGAGGTGGGGAAAACTAAGTAATTGCCGTGTGTGTTTTTAAAGAGAGGGTATAATAAAAGAGCTACACATACAATATTCTAAAGCTACACTGAACTGACTGGTTTTGATAAATAATTACTTAGTTGTTTACAGAAGTTTATATTTCAAATTCCTAATTTTACTTTAAAGCAAAAGAAATCCAAAAATTCTTTATGAAGTCTAAGAATAGATGAGTATTTAAAATATTTTGCTAACCAATGATTTCTTTCGTTTTTAATGCACTGTACAAACCGAACACGAGTTTCCACATTGAGACCTGCGGGTATTTCTGTCGGGTTCCTTCTGACTTCGTGTTTTTTTTTTACTAGAATACTTTACTCGTCGACGGTCACATACAAAAATTTCAAGATACAAAGTAATGGAGGGTTACCGGGAAATCAAGTAATAATTGTCATAAGTTCTACATACTAATTCTTGTGGTGGTTTTTGTTAGCATCAATGTTTTAAATACCATAAAAGCTTGTCCCCCTGTTGATTTCGGATGGTTTTTAGGTGACTTAATAGTGACATCTTTGCTTATTAACTATTTCCATTAAAATATCTTCATTCCTTAAAATTGTTTTTTTATGTCGGTCTGATTCTTAATATTGTTTTCGATTTAATAATATAATGCGACAATATCTTATTTCATTTAATACAAATTTACTTGATCGCTAAAATAGTTAAAACTGGGCTTTAATAACTGTTTTACTTAATTTACCCATGCAACAACTCGATAATACAATAAACGAAAAATAATTTTCTTATTGTTGCTATCAAATGCCACGCTTTAACGAGGGTCTTAGCCGAATTGTTTTGAAAATTTATTGCACATCATACGACACTCTACAGTAGAAAAACCTCATTCATTCAATGATGTCAGTGACTTGAAATAAACTTCAGAATTTTGCTTATTTTCGTGTCTCTTAATTTTAAATCAATTCATTTTGTAAAGTGACATTGAGTCAATATATTCTTGTTATAGTACTACCAGATAATCATATAATTACTTCCACATCCAATGGAAGTATAGTAACGACAAAAAAATTTCTGTCCGTCTGTTGGTCTGTAACTTTTTGTGCGCAGGATTACTCTGGAACCGTTTAAGATATTGACTTGAAATTTGATACACGTATGTATTTTAACGAGATCTGGAACTAGATTATATTTTCATCTTATTCCGTTGAAAGGTTGGGAGGTAAATTGGGGTAAATGGGGGAAAATAGGTAAATCAAGCAGGTAAGAGTCCATAAAATTGGTATTTAGCAGATACAAGAGAAGCTAATGTCTCAAAACAATTTTTGGCATTAGCCACCCTCATTACTACCCCCACCCCTTATAAAAGGGGGTAAAAAAAAATTGTGATTTAGCGTGTGTACAAGAATCAAAGGCCTCAAAATATTTTTTTTTATTTCATCCATCCCCGCTAACACCCCATATCAGTACCCCGCTACCGATGTGGGATATCGTTTTATGGGTTTTTGGGATAGACAATTTCAAATATATTATTAAAGTTCCATAAACAATTATTTCCACATACAAAATTTTTTCGTTGTGACAGACTTGGGTAGCAAATCTGGATGTGGAAGATTCCTTGGCCAGAGGTATTTTTGGCATAGTATTTTATAAATATATTAAGAACAAAAAGTTAAGATAAGAAGTAATAAATACGACTTGTTTCTCTCGAACCTTAAGTAGTGATTTTAGCAAGTGTAACGAGCGCTGATAGTCACATAATTTAAATTTTGATTTGCAAGGATTATAGTAAACAAAAAATGTAGTTACTTACTATGTTAGTACATCTCTCTTGAAAAATGTCTCTTACCTGAAACAAAAATAAAGAAATAAATAACTTTTAAAGATACATCATTATATAAATATAATCGCTTTGGATTTGTTTTAAATTAAATCGGGTTTTATTTCAACATCAACTTTACTAGACTTAAGATCCTTAGATGTAAAGCATTAATCAATCGCGAAAATGGGTTGATGTAGTTGATAAATGTAGTGTGGTCACCAAAAAATCGGTATTAGAAGATCATAAAGTAGAGTTATAACGAAAGTTTTTTGTAACCATTTGCATATACCTATGTGATAATTCATGGAGCAAAATTAAACAAAATAATATTTTTTAACGGAGGTAGATTAATCCCATGGGAGTAACAGTTCATAGAAACCAAGAGATTTTTCTTTCACAACTGGTGAGAAAAAGTTTTTTATATAGTATATGTTAGAGTATATTTTAAGGCGACTATAAAATTACTAATTGCTCTTAATTTTATGTATCTTAAATTGTTCCAGACATTTCAAATTTGCATCTTATAAAAAACGACGAAAATAATATAACTCTTATACTGGAAATCGTGTGATAACTTCAATTTTGTAGTTTATTTTTTTGTTCAATCTAGATAATAGATAGGCACTGTATACAGGACAGAAGGTAAAATATAGGTATAGTCATTTTTAATTTTAGCATTGTTTGCACAAAAAGTTAATTAATTATTATTCATTATAATTAGTATTTCTTGGCATTAATGCAATAACTTTGTACCCAACACGTCGCCATTGTACGTCGTCGTTTTAGCTCAAGCTAAAATTAATTAAACTATACTTTTTAGTGTTACAACTTTTACAAAATTATATTCCTGAAGATTTTAAAAATATACATTTAGAGTATTTACTACAGCAGTTATACATGTGACAAATAATCTGTCTATTTTTCCTTCGGGGATATACATTTGGAAACAACGCCAGGTGAGAGTAGAATATGTCTTCGTCTAGCAATGATATATAAATAGTTTACTGATTTTACAAAAAGTTGAGATATTCAGTATATAAATATTGAAAACATTCCTTATCAAAATAGGTACATCTTTACTTTCAATTCAATCAAATTGCTTCAGTGAGCACCAAAGTGTGACCAAAGTGTGACTAAAAAGTAGTTTTTAGAAAACAGGCACATCAGACAGGCCAATCATCTCGCAGGAACCGGGTTAATACCAGCACAGTTCTTAGCAGACGACTTGAGTTGCAACTCGGGTATTGGTTTCAGGCAAAACTATTGGGAGACGCTGATTTTGTATCTAAAAGGCATTTGAAAGGTGTCCGTTTGCCAAACACAAAGGAGCAAGGGTTGAATGGACAAGAAATTGTAGAAATAGATAGACAGAATCTGGACAGGGTACACCTCGTCTTTTTTTTCCGCAAAACGTCCGAACATGAGCTATGTCCAAAAAAAAAACACTCTTTCAGATTAGAGGTGAGAAAATATCAACTAGTTATATTCTCGATCAATTGTGAATGGACTAGATACATGACACTATTTTTTTTAATATGCACAATCACTACTGATTTGGCTTAAACGATTTCTATGAAATCTTTCTCAAACTGTAAGGTTTGGTTCGGCGGTTGTCAGGGTTGTGCAAAAACCCACCTTCTTTGGAAAAAAACGACCCACTGTTTATTTAAGTGTGGTTTTCTGGGCAATTGTGAGTAATACAGCACGTGACAACATCTGGACTGGAAATATTCTCAGTTATTCAGTTGCAGTTGCACTCTTAGGGCTGATTGATGTGATGTAAAACTTGAAGAGTGGCCAAGCCGCTACGACGCATAGTTTCCGAAATATAACCGAAAAAAAATGGGACCTTTAAAGTTTGATATGTTCATCTCCAGACTAGTCTAAACAAAGTTCCGAAGTCAAATTTTCCCTCTACACCTTTTTTTGAGCATTAGTTGCTTGGATTACTGGGGGTGTGTTTCATACCTATTGTATGTAGGCTGCTGTTTAACTTTAATTCGTATAATTCGATTGATTAAGATGTAACAACTATTCTCGTAGCTTAATCTTCTTTTTACCCCATTCCAGGGGTGTTTTTTGGCTCTAGCTAATAATTTTTTTTGGACCCCGGATTCGGATTCAGCGACCGAAAATACATAGTGATACATGGGTCTGGTTCGCTGGTCTGAACTTTTTTTTGTGGGCGTTATCTAGGTATTATTATTACAAGCTAATAAAATATAATTTGAAATTTGTTTTTAGGTACGGATAAGGATAAGACTGAAATAAATATACAAAAAAGAAAAGGATGCCCAAAAGGTACCAATAGAGGGGAGGTCGAAGACAATCTACTGTTTGGAATAATTTTTATAAAACTGGCGAGTCCTCTAGATGCAAATATTGCAAATGGCAGGTTAGTGCTAAAAGGCTTCAGAACCTCTTCAGAAAGCGTAATTAAGTATGTATCCGAATCCAATAGTGATGATAATGAAAAAGAACTCGATACTAATTCCAACATTTCTAAACTGAGAGAAGTAAAAGTAAATGCCATCAAACCATCTGAATAATGATATTGATACTTACAGTCCACAACATGAAAACATGTCGAAAACATCAACATGGATATTTGTTCTACTAGAGATACAGACTGGTAAGTTTAATATCATACTTACTAATAGACCAATAGATGTAATAGATGCGTGGTAGATAAAGATAATTGTAAATCATGCGCAGCAGGTTTAGATAGATGTTAGACAATAGATAAGGGTGGGTGTTGGACATGCGCAGTACGTACAGATAGGTGTTAACATGAGCAGTAGATACTTTTATTTATTTATTTTATCATTCACTAACAGGTCACAGATCAAAATTTTTTATGTTTTTGTAATTTGTTTCATTTTATTTTTCTCAATTATTTTTATTTTTCTCAAGTTTATCATTTAGTTGTTTTATTCTTTACTAAAATACTGACACGTTACATGTTTGTTATTATTTTGTTCCAGTATTTATGAGGCAAAAATATAATTTTTTAAATTGCTTTTTTTCCTGTAAAAAAAACCGAAAATCAAACAAAAACCCAGATGGGTTTTTCTAAAATCAAAAACCCACGAAAAAATAACCAATTGATAGTGGGTATTTTAAGAGTAACTGATACCGAACCTGATCTCAAAAATTAAGAAAATTTGATATATGGAGATTTCAGGATACTGTGATACGAGCCTGACGTTAAACCTTAAAAATTCAAAAAGAATGATGTTAGTTTACTATGTAGAAGCTAAATAAAGAGGTCACTAAAAAGAGTGACAAAAAATTGAACATGAATTGCGATCTTTTTTAAAGGCGGTTCATTTTTTTTTCAAATCTTACCTCACTATCTCGTGAAGAATTGCAATTTTCTTTAAACTAAACCAACCTGAACTACTAAAATACATTTTTTATGTGTGATACATAAAACGTAATAGAGCTGTAAAATAAGACTAACAGTTTGCAAACTAACAAAAAAATCAAGAAATAGATTTTGGTTAGCCGAACTGTTTTGTCCTTTTCGATAAAATTTTTGTTCGGAGGTTTTCTAAAATTTTAATTTTATTTTTATTAGGCAGTAGGTAGGTATAGTAGATTTATTTTAAAAGAATCCTGAAAATAGCTATATTAGAAGGTTTTTCATTAATATCCAGATATTAGTTAATACTACCATTTTTAGTAACTGGCAGATTATTTCAAAAACTAGTAAATAAATATTCTAATGGTTTTTATTTTCTATTGTATACACTGAGATGAGTCCAGTTCTTTGATCGGCCAGATCAAAGAACAACTATTTTTTTAGCGATTACCAATAAAAGGAATGACATCGGGATCAAAGTCAACGTGAAAAAATTACAGTATGTATGAACACAAATTAATTAGCATGATTATTGCATGTTTGTTGGTAATTTGTTAATTAATAACGAGCGATTAATGAAGTAAGCATTTGTTTGGGCTGCAGTTCTTTGTTCTGGTAGAGAATTCCAGTATATATAGACATCTTCGTCATACTTCCTGCCCTCTCATGCTCTCGGAGACCTTGAGACGGACCTAGTTCAACATCCGCAGTGTACGGTGTCAGCCTTAACTGAAGGAGTTAACCGCCAAGTTTTCACTCATTTCACTTTCATTAAATCGCCTCCAACAAATTTATTTACTGGTAATTGCTGAAAAACATCGTTCGTGGGACACCTAGTTGCTTAAATGAAACCCAGCATGCTCTTCAAGGCGATAACAAATTGTCTCAGTCGATCCATAGTAAATATTATTGCTAATCAATGCCATGTAATTAAATTGGTGATTGTTTAAACATAATGTCCACTGTACAAATCGTTCCAACTAAAATAATAAAAAATTGTCTATATTCTTCTGTTTCGAGTACAAACTGTGAACATAACGCACAACTGCAATTTCATGTAATTCCAAACTTGCCTAAAACATATCTACAAAGGAATAAAAAAGGTGATATTTTAATTCCTTTGTAGACATAGATGTGTCATTCAGTAAACAAACAAAGGTAAAAGATAAAATTGCATTTAATGTTCACATTTTATAACCCAATTGACAAAAATATCTGAAATTTTACAGATAAAAGTATTATAAATTATTATGTACGGTACGATAAATAGAGCAACATTGTTTTTCTGTTTAGTGCACGTTTCAAAGCTTAAAACTTATCCCAATATATCTGCGCAAATAAAGAAATGTGTTTTGTGTTCCTACGTTTGATATTTAAAAGGATTAGGAAGTTAACCTCAAAATAGATAATGACTTGAAATTGCGACTCTTTCACAAAGACAATGATCCCAGATATATTTTCCAGCATATTAAATTATTTTTTAGACCACAAACGAAATATGATATAGGTTTACATCAAACAATTACTTTTTGTGTAAATTTTAATTGAATATAATTTTTTTTCCAATTTCATACTTTAATGCGTTGAGTAGCGCGGCGTGTTTATAAAATTAGATACACAATTTTTGCCGAAATAAACAGTTGATTATTCGTTGGTTTAATATAAGTACATTTAATTTATCATTACACGAATTTGTTCAAAGGTAAGGTTTTGACAGTGTAAAATGAGGATTATTTCCATTTCAAATAGTGATGAAACGATTATTGTTTTCTCAATCGTAATCGGCAAAACAAGAATCGTACGATTACGACTACGATTAAAAAATAAAAGGTTATAAAAGAGATAAATAAACTATTCTAATTCAATAATGTCAAAAACCTAACGAAAAGCAAAATTCAATTTAATAAATAAATAATGCGCAGTAAATAAACTCCGAGATAAACTCTAATAGACAAAATTGACAAGTGGCAACACCTTATGATCAAATAGATACAAAACACCACACAAACTTTTAAGGTCTACACACGATCCGGCACGATCGTGTGTACCTCTTTAGCTAACCTTAAATTATGCTTGACACCTGTCGTACGGAGGGCAATTGTCAACTTCAGAGACCCTTTGGTGCGACAAAAAAAAAACTGATATGTTAGAGGAGTACAACTCGCTGATTGGTTGAATTTGGCAGTCGCTGTTCTCTAAATGCGACATAATGCGTCAAAAAATATGTGTAGACTGGCATAAAATCATGTAATCTAATAATCGTATTTATAATTGGCGATTACGATTCATGAGAATATCGTAATAGGTTGCGATCAAACGATTACGATTAAAATTATTTTAACCGTAATCGTTTTATCACTAATTTCAAACCAAGTTATCATTTATATTCACTAACATTAAACCACTCTAGTGTCGTTAATGTAATAAATACTGTTAACAGATTACTACTGAAGAGATTTGGATGAAACTCAATTATTGAATCTTGAATTTCAGGGGAAGGTTTTAGGCATACCCACGTCAGGAATTCTCAACCTTTCGCCAACTTAATTGTATATGACACGTTCCTAGGCGGTCATTTTGAGAACCACTGATTCGAGTTAAATAAGTGTTCATTGAACGACTCTAGATAATAGTATAAATAGAAGGTTTCAGAAATGCATACACATGTGTGTCAGGGATTCTCAAGTTTTGTTTGGCATGATTAGAAATATGTATGTAGGTACGCGAATATATCTAAGAGTATTTTCTTTGAAAAAAAATACAAAAATGTTTCTGTAAATAATAATAATAATAATAATACTATCCCTTTATATCAGGGAAGATATTACACTTTGCAGTCAAAGGTAGTGCATACCAAAAATGAAATGACAACACACATGGCTTAGGTAACAAAAAATGTATTCATTTTTTCATTTTTTCCATCTTTCTAATAGCGCATTAAATAATTTTAGAAACACGTGATGTGGATTATTTTCTGTTATCATTAAACGATGTTTTGAGTAGGTTATATCAGCCTTTCGTGTCATTCATAAATATACAATCCAATAATTGTTAAGATTCTATTTTTTTTGTGTGAACCGTTTTTTTTTTGTTTTTAGCATAAACCTAATCACGTTTTATATATCTTTCAACTTTTATTACTAACTTAAATACGAGCTTTAATAATTTTGTTTCCCAATTCGAAACGTTTCGTAATATGAAGAGAATTTTACCCTATGCAGGCAGACAAGTAAAAACTGTGGCGGCACTACTTAATCACATTTAAAGCAAATGAACACCAGCATGCTAAAAACTGGAAAATAACTATCTAATGACAAATCAATATTGATTTACGTCAATTCTATTAATGTACACGATAATACGGGAATTAATGAGGGAACAAATTACTAAAGTTTAAAGATAATGCCGTAAGCTATTTAGTTTTAAATATGTTTCAGAAATGCCGCAGTACACAAAATATCTAGCGGCAGTGTTGCGTACCTCGACACTACCCAAGTAAGAGAAATGGAACTCATATTACGCCTAAAGCTTTATAAACGGTATATTATGGTAACTTATAGAGCTAACAGGTTATATTGAAGATCTATTCAGCACTAAATTACGTATAGATGGTTGGTAAGATGCTTTCACAGCAAAAATATAGAGCACCTATTCTTTTTTTTAGTTCATAAAAGGATTAGTGAGATCTTTTTACACATACGGACCAGGTAGATTCAAACCAAGTATCTACCTGGTTTGTATCTTAAATACAGGTTTTGTACATATGTTAGAAATTTGTAACAGATGTATAAACCTCTATATAACATTTATACAAATGTTTTACAGCTTAGCTATTGCTCTATGATGGCTATATAAATATAAGATGAGTTTTAAAGGATTTTAAAGTAAGATTTTACAGCAATATAGTTCTATATCAAATGCCGTAGTTGTCAGCCCAAACATAAATTAATTAATTTTCTTTTGGCGCTATGTAACTGCAATTACCCGCCATTATATAACTCCTTTACATCCAAACTTGTTTCATAACCTCTAAAAAGATCGCATAGAGTGTTTGATGGAAGCTCCATGAGTATTTCTTGTGCCGTTTGTTGTTAAGCGTTACACAAAAATGTTGATAAGTATTGGAAAAAAATAAAGCGACGTGGGAATTGGATAGCAAGGCGGCTAAATTATTAAGATTCAAGCAACAACAAGTGCAGCAATCTCAACGCTATAATATTGCATTAACCCAGCAACGAAAGAATTATTAGGTTCTATGAGTTCTATATAAAGGTTGTGTAAAAGCTGTGTAAAGTCAAAGGTCAGAGTGAGTGCTCTTTTGTTAGTTTATAATTGCTTTATAAGTGAACTTTCTCAATAAATACCTCTTATAAAGTAGGTAGCACTTATATACAGCAAAAATACTATGTTAAGGATTTATAACTGTTCCTGTAGTGATCTTCGAATTCTTCTAAGGAACCATATTGTATTTTTTTAAAATAAATCTGACGGAGCAGCCATTGTTAAGTTCGTTAAATTTTTTTGAAAAGCAAGTAAAACTATTAAATAAAAACAGCAATCACTCATGGAGAATTCAAAATACATGGCATAATCACTTTAAGACAATTCGCATGACAAATTTAGTACTCTATAATCTATGGTACCTACTAATTTGTATGTAAAAATCTTCGACGAGTTTCTTAATAATTCGCAATAACAATTTGCGTCACTGAGTTATTACATCGAAACTTCTACAGACATAATATGGATGCTTTAAAACTGCAAACAGTAACCCACATTTAAATCAATTTTTTTACTGCATAAAAACTTATTTCCAGCCCTTATACAGCAACTTCTTAGCAGCCGTATAACATGCCTTATAAAAGCTGGTAATACTACTTAGCAATTATGTATCCTTTACTGAGCTTATCGAGGCTGTATAAACTGGCTTATAGGCACTTCATTAATACTGGAATATTATTGATAACCCTTGATTATACAGCATTAAGCATTATAAAAACGTGGAGTAGCATTTTTAACAGCAATTTGTGCTACTTGGATAGCGACATTATTAATAACAATTTCAATGTTTTCCTTGAACCCACGCCACTACAGGGAATGATTAGCACAAATTAAATAATTCCGATCAATCCTGTTAAGCGAAACACCCCGCAAAAAAATTCTGAAAATTCTAGCTACCATAAATGGTACAGAGGAATGACTTCTTAATATGGTAACACCATCCACTGCGTCCATGGAGGCATTGGATCTTGAGACATAACCTAATGTTGCAGGTTGAGTGCATTCCGCATGATTCTTCGTCTTTTTTCAATGTGCATGCCTTCACTCTACCCGTCCTTTTCGGAGCGGTCCAGATTGTATACGTTGACCTATTATCCATAACAAGTGTAAGATAATGCTTTATTCTAATGCATTATTTAACGCTTTAAAGAGATATGAACGTACGTCTTGGATAGGCGGTCGCGCCCAGCCATGACCTAGGCCACTGTTCAATGACTACTATGATGCACCCACGCGGTTAAAATGTTTACAAAGGAATAGTGAAAATACGATAAGTTGCTCATTCAATAATTTTTATTATATTTGTTATACCTATATAGGAAATAGTTTAAATAAAAATATTCTGTTCATTGCAAAGCATTTTAGATATTTGGAACACATAGATAAGGCAGTTACTTGGAAGTGAGTTGTATAGATTGCTTTCACGGTTAAACAATACACTGATAGGCACATAATTTTACTTCCACGTCCAGTGGAAGTATAGTAACGACAAAAAATTTTTTAAAAATTTTTATTGTCCAAATAGGCTTAAAATGTCATGAAACGTCGAGATTTTAAGTTTGAGCGAAAAAAAAATTTCTGTCTGTCTGTAACTTTTTTTTGTGCGCACGTTTACTCTGGAACCGTTTAAGATATTGACTTGAAATTTGGTATACATATGAACTTTTACGAGATCTAGAACTAGATTATATTTTCATCTTGTTCCGTCGAAGGGTTGGGATGTAAATTGGGGTAAATTTGGGGTAAATGGGTAAATCAAGCAGGTAAGAGTCCACGAAATTGGTATTTAGTATATACAAGAGAAGCTAAGGTCTCAAAAAAAAATTTTGGCATTAGCCACCCCCATTACCACCCCCTTATTAAAGGGGACGAAAAAAAATTGTGATTTAGTGTATATACAGGAACCAGAAACCTCAAAATATTTTTTTACTTCATCCACCTCCACTACCACCCCCCTATCACTACCCCCACCCCACTACCGATGTGGGGTATCGTTTTATGGGTTTTTGGGGTAGAAGATTTCAAATATTATATTATTAAAGTTCCATAAACAATTATTTTCACATACAAAGTTTTTTCGTTGTGAGTGACTTGGATAGAGAATCTGGATGTGGAAGTAGTGATTCCTTGGGCAGCGGTTTTTAGACTATTTCCGAAGTTCATATTTTGATTATTTTGATTATATAAATAATACTGAGAATACCAGTATTTTTTTTTTCTGGGGCGTCCCCCCTTCGGTGCTATATGCCTTTAAAAATTAAATATTGAAGGTTTTATTGTTCATAATTTCCATACTTATATCAATTGAAGAAGTTACAATAAAAAGGGTTGTAAGTGCACTTTTTTGAAATTCATATATAATAAATGCATTTTAAAAAGTAAATACCTATTATTTCTGCTTACATCATTGTTAAAAAATATTATTTTGGGTTTATATCCTCCTGACGAGTTCTAAAGAGAACGAAAAAGATTGTACAATGTTTAGAGTCTTTAATCCAAATATATGAAAAATACTTCATTTATTGGACATGCATGCGGTGAGCAAAATTTTATAACTATTTTCTTTGTGCTTTTTAGTATTTTTTTGACTTTGAAATATAATAAACGTTTGATTGTGATGTAGTATCCTCTAGGTGGGGCTAGAGATACTTAATATTATCTATATTAGCATGATCAGACTTGAATCATCAATATATAGAAAAAGTGGTTGTTTTATTGTTTTTCATGCTGAATGTTAGATATGGTAGGTGTATGAAAGAAGTCGACAAGTCATTTCGTAGGGGGAGCTCTTGTTGACCTTCTATTTTGGTCAGACTTGCACCAATGGTATATGAAAGAGACGAATGTTTTCTTTGAAAGTTATCCGCTGAATACCCAAAATAATATTTTTTATAAATGCATTTTGTTAAAGTTTATACACATATTTATTGGTATAGTTGACTACACACTTATGCGGTAAAGATCAATAACGCTGACATTTTTTGAGTGCAGAGTACATCTGAAGACAACTATATAAAAAGATTTTAAGTGAATATTGAGACATTGAATGACAGTTACCATCCAGTAGCAATATCACGTAAATAGAACCGCAAAATTCATTGGAATAGAAAAATTACAAATGCAGCTTTTATTTAACTTGCTTTGTATGTTAGTTAGTTATTTAGTTTGTTGATATGTTTAGGATTCTTGCAAGTCAATTTTTAACCACTTAACGAAGTCCAATTGATCTGATATTCTGCATACACGTGTAGTTCTAGTGACAATACAATAACATGATACCAAAAAGTGTGTTTCTTAGTTTTAACACTATATTTGATCGAATAGCGTATTCACTCAGACGTTGTATTCTAAGAAATGGCGAAGGATCCGGTTTTAAATAAAGACGACGCAATGAATATAAAAGTAAGACGTAACTAAAATTTGAAAATTAAATTATATGTAAAGAAAACTTTTGAAAAACAAGCTTTATTATTAAAATAAAACAAAAATTTATTATAAGCTTGTCGCGTGAATAGAAATAAAAAAAAATACTTACCTAAGTACTTACAATCTCTGTCAAACAAAATTAATACCCGTATGAACAAGCTTTTAAGACAATTCCCCCACCCCATTATTAAAAGTGGTGAAAAAAATAAAATTGTGATTTAGTGTGTGAAGAAGAACCAAAGTCCTCAACATATTTTTTTTACTTCATCCGCCCCCATCCCCACTACCGATTTGGCATATCGTTTCAAATACTATATTATTAAAGTTCCACAAACAATTATTTCTACATAGTGAAGTGCAAATATAGCATTAACAATGTTTTCGTTGTGACTTGGACACAAAATGTGGATGTGGAAGTAGTGATTCCTTGGGCAGCGGTTTTAGATTTTATCGACAAAAGGTAATGCAGCAAGTTATCTTGAACATGGCGTGGCATAGGGTACGTTTCCATTTCGTTTAATATTCACATGCATAAATGAACTCCCTATGCTAGTTTGTAAATAAACGAATATTGCTTACAAGAGCAGAAAATGTATTACTGAAACTACGGAAAAGGATTTTGAGTCTGTTATCATTAAGTTTCCAATAACAGCAACATATATGGAAATATTATTCTAGTTTCAATTTCTTTCTACATTTTTTAATAAGAATCTGAATGTACTTTATTTACATGATGAGACATACTTAAAATAAAACATATTCTTGTGAATTTCGAAATAAAAGCAATCGAAAAAAATTGAATCGCCTCCAAGAATAAGAATATATCTCTAAAAAATATAATAAATAACAAAACTTCACTTATATGCCTATTTACTAATTAACAGAAGGTTAGTAGAAGGATTTGGAGAACTTATTGTGTATTCGTTGTCTACTGCTTCTTAACAAATGGCGCTATCATTTGAGACTGTGGATTTAAAATTTGAATCGTACTATGTACACTGTACAAGTAATATTTAGTGAATATAATTTTGAAAGAAATAAATTATTTGAATAAATACAGTGATATCTATCGAAAATTCGAGACTGGAAAGCATAAATAAAGATATAACAGAATAATTTTAAACACGCTTTTATCAAAAAATTCAATGAAAAATAAAAAATAATGTTTCAGCTATTACGGTATTTCCAGACTATAATCAAAAATAAAAGCAGTGGAAAGTGTACAAAATGATTGCTATCTATTAAAAAATTTATGAGAGAAAAGTGAAATTTTATGATGGCGCACCACGCTTTTATTTTTAGTCATATAAAACTGGAAATATTACGAGAGTTGAAAAGAAATGTTATTTGTTAGTGAATTTTTCATAAAATGCGTGTTTTTAAAAAGTAATCTTATTACCTTCCACATATAAGTAGAAGTAGACAGATATATCTAAAGCTGATATTTCCAGAGATTTTTTAAAAATTTTTTTGGGTGGTTCAATTTTTTTAAGATTTAATTTAACCTTTTTACTATTAGTTATTTACTTAGTATAGTGTTTAGTTATTATTCATTTAGATTCTTTATACTGATGGAAAATATAAAATCTTACGAAATAAGAATAACAAGCCATCCATATTATCTAATATTTATTTACAAAATTTTCAGGTATGGAAATATTACTTATCAACAAGATATCAGAATTAAATGTCTAACTCTTCCAAGATATACAATTTTTACTCAGCTGATAAATATGTTGAAAGTTTACATCCAAGATCGACTAAATAATTGCCAAACGAGTGCTGAAACATTTGAACGGAGTACCTAGTTTTCGATTTGTCCTACCTTACACTAGATGTAGCTTGATAATACAATGGGACTACCTACCACCGAACAATACCATTAGGTATGCAAAAAAAATCATAGAATTCGCTAATTCTAGGTAATGAATGAGTGAACAAACAAAGAAAAAACATACGGATCGAATTAAGAACCTCCTTTTTTCCAGTCGGCTATAAGCATTCTTCATATTTTCTACCGTATTTGCATTTTACAGAGAAAATCAGAAACTATAGTAAAGATAAACATTTCGAGGAAAGCGTTTTGTTTGGGTAACTTTTGGAGTGTTTTTATTTCGAGATTTTTGAGAAAAAACAATATGGTAGTTATAAGAAATAAGTTGGTCTTTTAGTTTTATGTTGTTGAATATTAATGACAATTACTTCCAAGGGTGGATCTAAGACTTTAGGAGCCCTACGCTTTAAGTGTTTTGACAGTGAGAGTAGCAAACAAAACAGGCCCATTTTGCCCTGCATGTGATCCTATGCTAACGTGTAAAGTGTACCCGAAAATCCAACCCTGATTATGTCTCTAAATTTCTGCAAAAAAACTAAAATTGTCATTATTAAAGGGTTGATTTCTTATTACTATTATGAAGTCACAGTTTTTGAAATAATTCACTGGTTTTGTTTCTATTATGTCTACAATTAAAAATAATAACGTCTGGGATACAATAGGGGACACCGGAATGTCAGTTTTACACCCAAAAGTGTTTTTATCAGATAGTTTCTGTTTGAAAATGTCTAATAAGTATATCATAATATAAATTGTTTACACATTCATTACACATTGGAATTCCAGCGGACCAGTTCACTTTTACGAATGACTCATTCGTAAAAGTGAACTGGTCCGCTGGAATTCCAATTATCTTCAACGCGTACCGACAATGTCGGGTCCCTGCCGCTGGATCGTGTGTAGACCCCTTAAAGGTTCAAATAATTTAAATTTCAATTGAGTCATTCGTAAAAGTGAACTGGTCCGCTGGAATTCCAATTATCTTCAAAGCGTACCGACAATGTCGGGGCCCTGCCGCTGGATCGTGTGTAGACTCCTTTACGAGGAACTGGCAGTTTTGCCGAGTTTATCCGACCCGCGCGTGACGTACTATCCCTTATTTATTTCATTTTGGGTTGGTTGGGTTTCATTTACTAGTTGATTTAAGCAAGTGTAAACTTTTGTGATTATTATAAGATGTTTCAACCAACGAATATATACATTAAATAAAACAACAATTATTATCAATTTGGAAGTGTTTTTTAAACATAATAATGGCAGAAAACGATTTTGTGAAAGCACAAAGTGACAATGTTCCCTATGTTGATTCGCTTATGGTAATGGAGTTCATTCGCTCAAATGATTGCTTTAATCAGAGGCGGACTGGGGGGGCTTTAAGCCCAGGGCCCCGAATGCTGAAAACGAACTTAAAAACCAAATACGATATGTTTATGACTATGCTCTGTACTGGTGATCTCATTGACGGTATAAATCATAAATATAAAAGTATAATATAACATTTTTTGTTATTGTCTACTACCGCAACGCAGTCCAGTCTCTGCGCCTGGATTTGACCAGTCGCAACCTAAGGAGGTTATATTAAGAAGGAGTGCTTAATGCCCATAAGTAATGTTTACCAAGGAGCAAAAGAGAGAGATTGTGACGCAAATCATGCGTCACTGGATGTTAAATCGCCAAGGTGTGATGTATACCGTGTTCATGTCAGTTATTGTTGTTATATAATTTTTGGGCAAACCTATCATTGTGTACCTAACTGATTTATTTAATCTTTTGCCACATGCTGCAAGAAATCCTAAATATCAACTATCAACAAGATTTCTTCAAGTTTCATTAATTTAACATTATTACTTCATACCATAGATCTTAATTTATATTGTAAGCACTGTGTAATGTTCCATAATTTTGGACACTATGTACATACATCCAACTGCGTCATAGTGACGATTTTTACGTATCGACTTTTGATTGGTTAGTCCTGTATTAGGCACTCCTTAATTTAACCTCCTTCGTCGCAACCAAGACCCAGTGTAACGCGGCTACTCGCTATTATTTTTATAGTTTAGTTCAGAATTTAGCCAAAACAAAGTGAAACGTGTCTTGGTGGTGCGTGATCTGAACTGATCTCAAAAAAAATGGTATCTTATGAGATGGGAAGGGCCCCAAAGCATTAACAGCCCAGGGCACCGCATCCGGTTAGTCCACCCCTGGCTTTAATACCGAAGAAATTCGAGGAGTTACGTTATTTTATTACCAGTGATCGGAACTTAATTTTCAGGTGCGTCCTTACAAGGATTTATTAAAATATGCATACATTTTTAGTTGTACATATGTATACATGTATTCTATTATGCCAAAATAAATAAACACAACTCATTTACGACCGAATAACATTAACAACGCTACACTTTATCACGACATTCATGACGTCATGACTGGCATGTCAACCGTCAAAATTAAATAGTAACGTCACATCCATTTTCCCGCGCGGGAAAAATTTCACTCTTTCAAATTCAATTTTATGCCAAATTCAACATATTTCAATGAATTAATAATCAAAATGGTTGTTTTAATAAAAATAAAATATTATTTAACTGATGTTAAAATTTGTGCGTGTCCCCTATTGCGAATAAACACTATAATTTTTTAAATTTTGTCAGATTAAGGACGGTTATTATTTGTTATTGTTAATATAATGTAAATGAAAATTAATCACTTAGCGAAACATTTAATGAGGCAAAGGAGGTTATGCTCAAGGTAGTGAAATTTCTAAATGATTTAATAATAACCGAGCTTAAATTTCAGGCGTTAAAACTGATAAATAAGGTGATAAGAGTAATAAAGTGTAGTGCTAAGTTCCACTTTAAACCCAGGTAACTGAAAGAAGCCGCGTGGGGCCCAAACTGTTTAAAATGACGGGTAAACAAGTGAAATGATAGTTAAAATTATCTCTACTAAGGCAGGTAAAAACGAAATTTCTGAGAAGGAACTTAACGCTTTTAATATTTGTAAATGCTTTTATCTTGCTTAGTAATAGAGGAAAATAAATACAACCACTGTTAATACACATTTGGAAGACTTTAAATAATTTGATTGAAGAGTGCAAAAATCAATCATGCTAAATATAAGTAAATTTGTTCCTTGTCGGGTTCCCTCTTTACTATTTCATCATTTCCTGCTTAAAATCGATAACCCAGATTTGATACGCTGGTAGTTTACTAACGACGAATTTGTTGTACTGTATTGATCCACACCTTAATTTATATAAAGCATTATTTACTGCCAGTTAACATATATCAAATAATTTAGCAACGTTAGTCAGAGATAAGTAGAGTACAATAAAATGTATATTATCTACATACTTGTGAAGTTCATTTGAAAGCAAAATTTAAATTCAATATTAATTTGAGGTTAAACTTTCAATCTAGAGTAGAGAAATCCATTTTTCGGTGTGGAAAATTCGTTATGGCATTTAGGAAATTTACTTCGATGTAAGTATCGGTAACGACACAAAACGAGCGAGAAAAGCATAACGTTGTTTACTCTCATTTGTTAAGCAAACAAGTACGATTAATCCATACGATTCCAAGCTGTACAATAATACAAGGCGTCCTTTACGTTCTAACGAATTTTCAGTAAGATAGATGTTACACTCAAAGAAAATGATAGATCTAGTTTCATAGTTAAATCAATCAGAAAAGAATAGTCATACAACTTTATTTGTTTTCGTAAACAAATAGTAGTTTAATAATCATATCTTTATGTTCACTAACCATTTTCAATTTGGTCTACAATTAAATAGTACAACGACTTTGTTTTTTGTTCACCAACCAATTTTTAGGTTGATCTACACTTTATTGTATGATGAAGTTTTTTTTGGTTAGCCAAAATCTCAGTATTGAGACATCAGACCACCCAAACCAAAGATTAGAGATCGTTTATAAGATCCATCCAAATATATCGATGATCCCTGAGAGAATTTGAACATTGCAATCATGTTATTAATTTTCTATAAATTCATAAGAATATAAGATAATGCATGATTGATTATTGTCAGTGATTTGCATGTGGCGTCATCTGGGAATAATTTCTGTAATAGACTACGTGGTAAGCAAGCAAATTTTATGGTAATTCTTTTAGAACTTCTAGAAGACGACAATAATATTGGTTTGTCTACCAAGTACAATAATACAGCGAACTAATACTGGGTTAGAATTAGGGATGGGACGGATGTGCTTTTGGCCGGATAACCGGATACAGTATATCCGGCCTGTTCAAAATCCGGTCCGGCCGGATATCTTGCCTTTCCAAGCAGTCGCTTTATCTACGAGTAGGCCGCGATATTTACAATTAAATTCAAGTCGCATCTGTATTGTCTTGTCCTGCTAATCTTGCAGATTGCTGCAAGTGATTGTAATTACACGAAATGCGCATGGTACCCCAGAACAGAACTAATAATAATTAATAAAATGTATTTATATGTGTATACTTGGTTCTATCCACAATTATGGTGTTTTTGTATTTATTAATATTATGATTTTCTAAGGAACTTCATTCTCAGAAGAACCAGCAACCAGCATATGTCTTTTGAAATTAGATGCATTTTGTGTAATTACACATCAAATTAAAAAGTAATTTCTCGCGATCATTAGTAGTTGCTTTTTTTGTCATTAGCAATACAATGGAGAAAAATAGCTATACATACCACTACCACCACTATTGTATTCGCGAAGAATTTAAGACTTATTTTTTTATATTTGTTATTTATTTTGATTGTAGTTTCTAGTAGTTGGGGAGCCCTCCCTAGCTGTTCGTGCACCCTCGATCCTTGGAGACAATGTTTTTCATAAAGATTAAAGCCTAAGGAACAATTTAAGACATGTCCTAAAAAAAACTGGCTGTACAAGAACTAAAAAAGATGGACAAAAACTTTTTTCACAAAAAACAACGTGCATAAAATTTTCTACAATTTTGTTCCTATACAATATTTTGATAGGAGTTACCATTTTCCAGATACATGAGTCCAAACTTAAGAAAACATGGAAATTCGGTAAATCACTTGGAGGAAATAACTGTGACAATTATTGTAAGACGTATAATATAACTTTATATTATTAACATAACAAAAAATAAAATAAACTGATAAAAATTAATAATAATAATAATAATATTATGATTTGCAGACAGGTAACAATGGGTTATGAACAGATTAGGGTTAAAAGTATTGATAATGACATCTTTTGGATTCTGCTGGCTCATTCCAATAAACTTAAATTAGCAGAAGAGTATGGACCTCAAAATTGTTCGGCATTACTGGGCCTTCATTAATTTACTAATTGCCATTAGACAGAAATGTGGTGACAAAGATTTGTCTTTATCAATTGACACTAAAGTTGATTTTTCTTCCATTCCACCATCAAGAGCTTGCTTTACCAAGCATATTAAAAGAAGCTTTACCAAACGCGTATTTGGTGATTATCCGACGGAGTTATTCACAATATTCCAAAGCCTTGGAATGATTATGGATGGCAAGAAAATGGAAAACCTCTTTGGTGTTCAGCAGATAAAATACTGCCTCAATCGCTTTTTTAGTTTTTGTGTTAAATGACAAAAACAATATATTTGCAAGTACAGCCAGTTTTTTTTTTAGGACATGTCTTGAATTGTTCGTTAGGCTTTAATCTTTATGAAAAACATTGTCCCCAAGGATCGGGGGGGGGGGGTGTACGGACAGTTAGGGTAGTATAGTTCATTGTTATAATGTTATAAATATCTTGATATATAACTGACAATTATTAATAAATAACATTTAAGTTTCATGCATTTCGGACAGTTTTTATTTGGCCGGATGTTGACCGGATATTTTTTATATCCGGCCGGAGCCGAATATCCGGTTTGGAAGCCGGATTGGCCGGATGCAGTAGCCGGACCGGATATCCGTCCCATCCCTAGTTAGAATTACAATTCGATAATAGTTAAAAATAAAATATACTATTAGTTTAATTTAACAGAATTCAACAAAATAATAGTCAGACGAACAAAATAATAGTCTTATTCATCTATTTTTTAAATTAATGTTTGTTTTGTTGTACGACAACTTTTTATTAATTAAAATAACAATCACCTCTTGTTTAAAAATACCATCAATATAGTTTGGTTTAACAAAATTAACGATATTGTTAGTTAACCATTTTTTTTTTGTTGAATTTACCCATACTATTTCTTTGAGTGTACATCAACTTTAGATCAAAATATCATTAAAGCGCAAAGCTTTCTAAAAAATTTAGTGAAACACGAAACAGCAAGACAAAGCAATGCACGTTAAATAAGCTTGTTTATAACTTGTACTGCAATGAAGAAATTTTGTTGACAATACTTTTAATTACACAGCTCTTGGAGGCATACCTGGCTCAAACACTCTGCTATAATAATCATTTCCAAGATGCAGTTGATGTACACAAATATGTTCCTGAACACTACAATTGGACAGGGCCGTATTAAGAACCATATGAGACTCAATAAACATATGTAATTGCAATTTAAACTTTACAAATATTAAAGGTTAGGCTAACACAGAAACTGATTATTAAAAATGTAATTACGATACTTACAAATTTTGGTAAATATAACTCATTTTATCAAACACGAAATAGGAACTAGTCGCCTTTATGAAAACAAAATTATAATATCACACAAGAAACTATACTAGTATATGGTTTCTAAACTCAGTTGGGAAATCATAAAACAAGACCGACAAAATGTCAACCGAAAAGTTTTAGAATATTTTTTTGAATAAATTAAATATTTTTTTACTACTTCATATTAATTGATGTAAATTATTTATTTATAATAAATAATGTTAGTTAAATGAACACCCATAGAGGATTCAATAAACTAACTAAACTTTTAGATCGATTGGACATCAAGAAATAGAAATATTAAAGTGATCTGATTGATTTTGCTAATACAGTAGGCATCGTTAGGAGTCTATTTCGATTTTCATTTTCATTCAAGTTCGACATCATCAACATTTAGTCGGGGAGCCCTCCCTAGCTGTACGTGCACCCCCCTCCCGATCCTTGGGGACAATGTTTTTCATAAAGATTGAAGCCTAAGGAACAATTTAAGACATATTCTAAAAAAAAAAAACTGGCTGTACTTTCAAAATGGCGGCCATATATTAAAAAAAACTGTTGCCAATGTTGTTTTTGTCATTTAACACAAAAACTAAAAAAGATGGACAAAAACTTTCTTCACAAAAAACAACGTGCATAAAATTTTCTACAATTTTGTACCTATACAATATTTTGATAGGAGTTACCATTTTCCAGATAAATGAGTCCAAAATTAAGAAAACATGGAAATTCATATATCGGTAAATCACTTAGAGGAAATAACTGTGACAATTATTGTAAAGCGTATAATATAACTTTATATTATTAACATAAAAATTAAATAAAATAAACTGAAAAAAATTAATAATAATAATAATAATGTTATAATTTGCAGACATTTATCTCGAAAACGGTAACAGTGGTATCTGGAAAACGGTAACAGTGGTATCTGGAAAACGGTAACTCCTATCCAAATATTGTATAGGAACAAAATTGTAGAAAATTTTATGCACTTTGTTTTTTGTACAGAAAGTTTTTCTCCATCTTTTTTAGTTTTTGTGTTAAATGACCAAGAACAATATTTGCATTTTTTTTAAATGGACGCCATTTTGAAAGTACAGCCAGCTTTTTTTAGGACATGTCTTAAATTGTTCCTTAGGCTTTAATCTTTATGAAAAACATTGTCCCCAAAGATCGGGGGGGTGCACGGACAGTTAGGGTGGGCTTCCGTAGTGTTACGTTTTGTATTGAATTTTATATTTTATTTTAAGAGATTAATCATTTATCTGGAAAATGGTAACTCCAATGCAAATGTTGTATAGGGACAAAATTGTAGAAAATTGTAGAAAATTGTATGTACAGAAAGTTTTTCTCCATCTTTTTTAGTTTTTGTGTTAAATGACAAAAACCATATCTGCAAATTTTGTTTTTTTTTACGGACGCCATTTTGAAAGTGCAGCCAATTTTTTTTTTTTTAGGACATGTCTTAAATTATTCCTTAGGCTTTAATCTTTATGAAAAACTTTGTCCTAAAGGATGGGGGTGGGGGGGGGGGGGTGCACGGACACTTAGGGTGGGCTCCCGTAGTAATTTAAATGCTCATGGCTTTTTTATTATTTCATCGACATTCAGGCATCATTAGAAATATTATTATGTTTCACTATTTGTCCAACGAGTTGCTTTAATATCGTAATTTAGAAACAATATGCTTACAAACAGACAGGGGGACGAAAGGACTTTTTTCCCGATTGTCCCCGAGTTACAAAGACGTTTGTATTTGTAAAGTCATTGTGGAGTTGAGGCACTTTAGCAGTAATTTGTCACCGCGAGAGGCTCGAATCCCTGTAACGCCGTTTGAATTTCCCGCTTCTCTCTGATGGTTAGTGCTCTCTGATTGATTAACACTTGAGTTAAAGAGTGGAGTGGTGGGGATTGTTTGAACCGGCGCTATAATTACTACGGCGTCACCAGATCAATATTTGTATGTGGTATTTTACCGTTTTCCGTTTCAAAGGGCCTCCAAAAAGCCGTACTTATCAAATTAAATTATTATTGAAGCAAAAAGAACGAACCACCTAAGAAAATTTTAACAATGTCAAAATAACTTACAGAAATACATACCTACGGCACTGCTACCGGTACATTGAAGGACTAACCGATACAAAGTGACATGTTCTAATGGTGAGTCAGTGGCATCGACTACTCTCGTTTAAGTTAAATTACCGCAAACGAGTAACACATCTGGTTAGGTGTAGTCTTATACGGATCTCGTTTGTAATACTCTAGCAAGATTTTGGTGTTATTCCGTCGCAGGCAGACTGTGTTATGATCTATCCTGGTAGCAACGCTTTACACTGATTTTCTTTTATATTTTAACACCAGTAATGCGAATGCTACATTGGTTACTGAGTGGCACTAAAGTTAACTAAAGTAAACTAAACTCAAGTGCTATTAAGGTGAGTAGCTGGCTAAACCATTCCCAATAATTGACTTGAGCTTAACAGTCGGAACTAAAACATTGGGTCCAAAATGCAACGAGTAAACGAGTTTTCATCATAGTTGGCTAAATTAGACAATACTGTAAATTTAAAAATTGTCACTGCTGGAGATTCTTTATATAATGCCTTCAATTGGAAGTACTGGAAAATAATAATACAAATAGAGTCATATTCTGGGAAGACTGAAAAGTTAAATATTTTATTATTTCCCTGACATTACTGTATCTGCCTGTATATTTACTAAATTTATACAACCCTTTTTATAAGGGATCACGTCTAATGTTATTTGCCATAAATTTTACCTTAAGCGTACAATTTATTACCTACATTTTACAAGCGATCGATATTTCCTTCAAGAATTTCAATTTCAATAGCTATCGCAGTCACTTAGGGATGAGTTTTGTGAAATAAATTGGATTTCAATAGACGAATTTCTCTGTTGGTAATGGCCTTACTACTCCAAGTCGGCAAATTGTCCAGACATCTATTTTACAGTCAGCTAAATGGACGAAGATGGCAGGGCTTAAGGTAAATGTTTGTTTCCAATTAAATACTGCACTTTTGGAGGGAAAGTAGGTACTTTTAAAATACTTGCTTCTAGAGCGTAGCGAAACAATTTTTTTAGGGGGTTATTTTATTTCCACATCCAGTGGAAGCAAAGCAACGCAAAAAAATGAAAATTTTTATTATTCAAATAGGCTCAGAATCATAGATGCAGCGAATATTCGGCAACTATTTGGCATTCGGCAGGTTTTCCACTATTTGGCCGAATTCCGAATAGCTGACCACTATTCAACCGAATAACCGAATAGTCGATATTATCATTTTAGTGTGACCCACTTAAAATGGGAGCACCCTTACAACTTCTGTATTGCTTTTTCGATTTGAAACAAATTTGACTCAAGTATAAAACAAATTAGGATCTACTTGTGACCAAGAAATATTCCCAGAGCTTATAACGAACTTCGATTATAACGAACCTATTTGTCGGTTACTTGAGATTCGTTATAAGCTGGCATTGCTACCTCTAATATATATTCTGAATGCAAGTTTTAAAATATATTATGCATTTGCTGCTCTGTTTGACTGCCATAACATCTTCCATAGATGAATAAAGCTTCGGAAAAACAGTCCAAAAGAGCTTCTATTTCGATTTGTAATGCATATACGTCCGATTTTCAAGTCAATTGAAGATCATTCAGCTCGACATTTCTGGATATTACCTTACTAAAGCATTAACCATTTAAAGTCAGTTGCAACCGGACACAGTGTGATTACTGTGTTTGCGGAAAAAGTGATTTAATGCATTTTCCAAATATTACCTTCTCCAAGTTTGATCAATTATCAGAATATCGGTGCTATTACCAGTTCAGTCGATAAAATTATCGACTCTGTTTAACCCATTTTATCTACTCGTCTGTAGAAACTCCATTACGAGTTTATGGCATCGGTAAAAATAACTCTTGAGTAGACGTAAATCAATCGCTCTCGGTGGAACTTATCGATGTTGGTTCTGTAATTGACTTTTAGGACAAACTCGATAAAAAAAATTATCTACATTAAAGTTATCGTCGGTTGATATTTTTAGCGATGGAGACTGGTAATAGCACTGTATGGCGGTTACCGATATGTCCGATCTCCCCCCCCCCCCCCCCCCCAAAGCTACGGAACTGTTTGTTCCATTTTGTTATCTAACAAAATCTTGATTTGAGCAAATTGGTCTGTATCACTGACATATCACAAGGAAACTAGCGAATAGTATCAAAAGCTCTCTATCAAAAACAGGAAACTTTTCAACCCATGTTTTTGATTACATTGTATTATTGTATTAAAAAAATATTATTTTGGCTATTCAACAAATAATAATTTATTTTTAATACTACCGTAGTTTTATTATTGTCATATTGCAATTTAAAATAAGGTTATAGGTTAGAATAAATACGAAATAATTACTGGATACAAAACGAATATGTTTAATTGTTTAAATAAATAACGCAAACTCGTATTTGAAAGGGGCAAAAAAGTACCAACACATAAGTGTCAAAGAAATTTATGTGTATTGCAATTACTGCTTTGGACAAACTGCATGTTATGCGTCTTGTAATACAAGTGTTTGGCAAATTTAATTATGTTTCAGGTTATTTAATATTGGTTAAGTAATATTACATAGTGAACATTTTAATGTATTTCGTTAGATATGAAGTAGAATCGCCATGGTGCATATGGTGGCGCTGCGATCAGCTGATTGGTTATATTTGTTTTAGATACTTTTGTGAGTTCTTTCAAGATTTATATGCAGAAAAGTATGAGAACAATATAATTACATTACTCAGAGCACCATGCCAACCAGGGCTGCTTGTTTGCATCTGGCAGCGCACCAGTAAAATGCATTGGATAATTAATCATCAAAACACACAGACACACACAATTATTATTTATCATTTATAATTTTTATAAATAATATAGTTGTTAAGTATCTGAATAACATAGGCTGTTATCAGGGGAGGGGCTTTAGTGGTTTAATCCCAGGACCCCGGATACTAAAGGGCCCCCCAAACGCTGAAAACGGGACTTAAAAACCGAATATAATGTGATTATAACTATGCTTTGTACTGGTGACCTCATTGACGATATAAATAATAAATATAAAAGTACCTATAACATTTTTTGCTCTTGTTTGCTTCCGCATCGCAATGCAATCGCAATCCGCATCCTCTGCGCCACTGTATGCATCTGGATTTGACCAGTCGCAACCGAGGCCCAGTGTAATGCGGCTACTCGCTATTATTATTATAGTTTAGTTCAGTATTTAGCCAAAATAAAGTGAAACGTGTCTTGGTGGTGCGTGATCTGACCTGATCTCAAAAAAATGCGGTCTTATGAGATGGGAAGGGAAGGGCCCCAAAGTATTAGTAGCCTAGGGCTCCGCACCCGGCTAGTCCACCCCTGGCTATTATTAAAATACTACTGTTTGTTTCATTATTTATTTATTAGTGCAAACCAACCTTCCATAAGAAATAAAACTGATTGTTAAGAGTCTATTTACAAATATCTCATTATATCTTTTGACGTACAGAGACGAACCCAGCTATTTTTTTTTGGGGGGGGGGGAAGCTACAACTAATTTGCCAACTGCCCATTTTTTTTACAACTTATATTTCCTTATGTTTTTTTTTATTTCAGACTTAATCTATAAGTTAGCCTAGCGATACAAATATTATGCAAAAGAAGTTTAACTAAACTACATGATGTAGGCGCTAGACCTAAGTTGACCCCGCGCTCTCCTTCGTCTAAAAGCTACTGGATGAGGTAACCGTTATAGTTTAATGACCGTGGAGAAAAACAAGATACAATACGATTACGTGCAATAGGTAGCATTAAGGGGTCTACACACGATCCAGCGACAGGGAGCCAGCCTTGTCGGCATGCTTTGAACTCATTCGTAAAAGTGAACTGGTCCGCTGGAATTCCAATTATCTTCGAAGCGTACCAACAATGTCGGGTCCCAGCAGCTGGATCGTCTGTAGACCCCTTTAATAGTCCCAGATTCTGATTCAGTGTCCTCTAAGAATTTAATATTTTAACAATTTCTGACCCACAACAATTTGTTATTATTATTATCTCTCGTTGAGAGGTTGGTAACTGATACTAGTGATACTCCGTATAAACCAACAACCAATGACTTTATAGCTAGGACAAAGCATTGTATTGATAAAGGCAGAAAGGAGTAATATTCTAATATTTCTAATGTAAGACAGTCTTTGTGAATTGTATGCTCTGGTCGTGCCGTCTACTGGGTCGAACGTCGAATTTCCGCGAGTTGACGAGTTTATTTTGTTGGCCCGTCGCGTAGGCCCGTCGGCGTTGTGCGTTGTCCGTCGACTATTCGGTGGCTCTCACATCAGTCGCATCTAGTCATAAATAATATCAATTAAAATTATTTATAAAAAAATGGTCATAGTGACAGTGTCATTTAATTTTTATCAACTCATTATTCGTTTTTTTGCAGTTATACCCAATAAAGATTTTTTTACATTTTTGGTGATTTTCCCAACTCAATCAACATTGGGGGGGGAGCGTATCCCCCCATAACCCCCCGTGGGTTCGTCTCTGTTGACGTATTTGTACGGGAAGACTGAGAGCCTTGTCTAGGTCCTCTGAAAGTAATACCTGACGTCGTTTTTAGCTTTTAGTATTGTTTGGTAGACAATAAAAGTTTAGATAAGTTTTTAATTATTATTAGTTTAAAGTAGTATTAAATAAAAATGGATGCAAACTACTCATTATTGTAGTTTTCCGACGTTATTTTACATTCTAATCAAAAGTCGTATGAATAACCTTAAAAGGTATGACTTTTTTTTCATGACTTTTATTTAGTACGGCAGCCCGCTACCAAGTTACTTTGGCGAAGATAATTCCAGCGTTTCTCATCAGTTCTGGGAGAGCTGGTGGGAAGAAAAGTTCAGGGTGACGGAACGTTTTACCTGCCCTAAAGGGTTCAAAACGAGCTTTGAGCATGCAAAACCGGTCATCTCGGTCTTCGCAGCGAGGCAGTTACTTTTTTCTTCTTGTCGAGGAAAGTAAATATGATGAGGAAAAATTGAGAACTGCCCTTTTGACTGATACGCCGAGTTACAAAGACCGAAATAATGACAAATGGCCACCAGTCAAAATTCTGGTCGCCGCGGCGAGGCAGTTCTGCTCATTATTGAGTAGTTTTAATGGCCTTGGACCACGAGAAAGTTCGAATGGAATCTTTTGCTAGTTCAATTATAAGTGATTACATTTGCATGTTGCTTAATTTTGAGGGCTGATCAAGTTATCTCGGCGAGGCAGTTCTCCACTTCAGGTTATTCCAAATATCATTAAGAAGACGAAAAAAATATGAACTGAACTTTTTCCCAGTTCACATTTGACAAAAATGATTTCCGCAACGACAAAAAAAGCAAATTAAGGCTGTTTGTAAGCACAAGCTCTTAGAGAATTTGTTTAAATGGAATTGGAATTGCCTTAAGCAACGAAGCCATCCAGCCTCTCCATGTATTGCGCGCCCCCTAGCGTCATTCCGGAGCACGCATATACATATCAGGAGACTCTGATACGAGCTACCCGGACCGAAGATGCTGCGTTGGCACTATATGGAGTATACCATATCTGCATAATGACAACGCAGCATTTTCGATCCCAGCAGCTGCCATCTTTTATTTACGTATACACAACTTCTATACCTTCTGCTGGGGATGGTACATGGCTTCGGATACACTCCATGTCGTTGCTATAGGCAATGAAGTCATCCAGCATCTCTATGTCCTCCGCGCGTCGCCGCGCCTATATGAGACTCAATTCGATTTCGCGCAGCTATGGCCAACGGAAAACGGCAGTTCGCATTTTTTTATCGTTTTATACACCCCACCCTATAAATAGAAAAAAAGTGTTAGTCTCGTTGCTTTGATAACTTTAGCCTCCAATTTGATACAACTTTGACTGATATTATTGGAACTGGAATGAAAAATGGCAGTTCTCGGTTAATTCATGTCTTGTTCATCATTTTTAACGAGAATTAATCGAGAACTGCCTCGCCACGGCATAAAAATTACGACATTTCTTTCGACAGAGGTTTTCCAGCCGCCCGTATCGTTTTTTCGAACTTTTGTAGTATGAAAAAGTGTCATAGAATTTCATAATCAGTTTCCCTGCGATAAAGCTCGTTGTTTTGATAGGGGGTTTTTGGCAACGAGCTGCCGTACTATTATTTCAAATCTGAAGCCAACGTAATACAAACGAGTGTAAAGAAAAGCAAAACTTGTTCTGTAGGTTTGATTTTTTGCCGCTAGGAGACGATGAGACGGGTGAAATAACAATAGGGTTGTCATATATCGGCCAATCTTCAAATATCTGTTTTCACAACAAAGTTTAGGATTCGTTTATAGAATTTTATACGCTAATCTGAAATTATAAATTGTATATAAACAAATAAAACTTGCGTTAGATTTAGATATTTTCTTCCGCCCGAGAACAGCAAATACGGGGATTAGAGATTACCACGAGGTGACGAAACTCATCCAATCTCTATGTACCGTAACGTGGCATCAAAAAATGTACCTATTATTACTTTATTAAACAATCTTTTATTTACACATATTTAGTCACCAGGTAGATGTAATTATTAAATTGACAAATTCGTTGAACTTTTCACGTCAGTGTACTGATTTTAAAAAAACTAGTTTTTTTTTACTTTAATAGCGATACTACCTTGATTTCTTTGTTGTAATTACTTCGTGAATGAATAATATAGTTCGTCAAGGTCAACTTATTTAAATGTTAGGAGTTTAATGATCTTGAAATTTTTAATAATTAACCAATTTGTTTTCTGGCAACATTTTATAACATCATAATAATAATAAAATAAAATCTCGCATATTATTAGGTGTTACATTCTATAACAAATGTTGATAATGTTAATCTTATCTAGTATTTTTCTTCCGATCCCACACGGCGCCATATTACCTACTATACCTTCCCAGGTAGATTAGGACCCTGGAAATTTTACATTAAGGACGTAGCAAAAATACTACAAAGCAATATGTGTATATAGAACAAAAAGATAACATCTGTAAAAATTTTGTTTGTGGTTGCCGCTTTTATGCCCCGAGGCCTCATGATTCCCAGACCTAAAATTGACTATTTTTTGTAGGTCTGTTTGGGTATTTTTTGTTTTTGGCCTGCAACACTACAATGCAGAATTTGAATTGCAAATGCACTGGAAATCGAATAAAATTGATGCAATCTTTTTGCAGTAAACATTAAAAGTCTTTGTCTTAAACGCCAATTAAAATAGTTGCGCTTTTTGCAACAACTAACAGAACGTCTCGATGAAAGGTATAATGTTATTCTAAAATAAAATTTCCATATTCACATAAATAACATATAGACAAACAATTTTACAAACGATTTAAGACACATGGTTTAATAAAAACAGATTAGGCGGGTAATTTCAATCTTATTAATATTAAATTTGACACATCAACAACTTAAGCCGAGGACATGAATGAAAAACTCAGACCATATAAAAAGTTAGTCACGTGTGTTCGGCTTAGCATGTGGCTGAATGTATATTTAAATCGACTCTGGAGATATTAATTTACCATTACAAAACATTCTGTATTTATAGAGTAATTAACAAGCATCTTAAAATAAGTAGGTATACTAATAGTAGTATTAATGAATTTTAGGAAAAATGGCATTTTCGAAATATAAATTGATAAATAACCAATCGATATTTTGACTATAAAAGTTAAAAAAAAAAAGTAAAATACGTCACACAGATGTGGCAATACCATTACCACTAAAGTTTTAATATTGTCGCGTGTTTCCACCCTTAGGAAACTACCCCTTGCAAAATCCGTGGGTTCCAAAAATTATAACAAGAGATTGTCCACTAACACTTTATTAAATATTTACTGGATACTTCACAATACTATTGTTAATTTAAATACACTTTACTGACTAAAAAGCACAATGTTTATCACTTTGTTTCTCTTTGAACTCTTAACCTCACTTTCTATACTTTCTGAACTTCTGAACTACTCGCCGAGAATGCGGTTGGTCTTTTATACCTAAAAATGACAGATCTCGATTGTTCTGTGATGACGCCACCATTCTCTAGAGAATTCCAGATGTCACTTTGGAATCTTCTGGTAGGTTCTTTTTCGAGTAGGTGCAAATACACTACATTCATTCAGACATTCGATCTGTTGAAGTCTGCCTACTTTTTAGTAACATAACCTTAAATTTTAAGGGGTGCAACATATTACACTGCCCCCTCCTTAAGCCTGAACGTCCCGGTCAGGCAATTCAGCCTCTTTCACATACTTCGCCAGTCTATCCAAGTGTACGATCTTCATCTTGGACTTTTTGTTTCGTTGAATACGATAGACGACATCATTAATTCGGGTAATAACAGCATACGGTCCATCCCAAGGAGGTTGAAATTTCGGGGATCTCCATTCCTTCCGCTGTGGGTTGTACAGCCAAACCAGATCCCCCACCTTGAATCCCCCTGTACTGGCATTCTGATCATAACGAGCCTTCAAGCGGTTACTAGTTCTGTTCATCTGCTCTCGATCATTCTTCGGCTGTTCTCGGCTTCCATTTCTGTAGTTGCTCATCGAAAATGGTTCTCCACGGGCAGCACAATTTTTACACTTGCGACACCAGGCCTCCACATCCTGGCGACTATTAACCCAATAGAACTGTTCCCGTGCTCTACTCAATGTCTTGTTTATGCCGAAGTGTCTGCTGGATGTTTCATTATGTGCTTCCTGGAGTACTTCTGGTACACGACACCTGGGAATCACTAGACGCATGGCAACCTGCTTCCCATCTGGGCTTTCCCATGCTCTCCTCAAAAGCCCATCTACGACCGTAAGTGAATCCCATTGTGACCATAAAGCCTTCAGCCCCACTTCTTTGTTGGAAACATCCTTCCATGTTGGACGCGTTCCCTCTTCTTTTGCTCTCAACATGGGTCCGATTTCTACATCACGCAATTGCTCTTGCCTCAGAGTTTTCTTTGTCCAACTGTCTGGAAGATCGACCTTGACAATGTTGACTTCAACCATGTTCGGCAATTTTCCCACCTGAGGGTAGCGCTTGCAATCTTCCTTGTCTGGTTTTCTGGATAATGCAGGAGTTTTGACTGCCTGCGTTGTCAACAGCCTGGTTTTCTCACATTGGTCGTTCACTTTTGACAAAATAAATTGTTCGTTCCCAATCCTTAACATTCGCTTTCCTACGTCAACAATAAATCCATACTGTTCCATAATGTCCAGTCCCAAAATGAAGTCATCCGTAATGTCAGCCACGATGACCCTGTGGTCGAACCTTAATTGTCCAATCTGCAAACCCAGGTCTACTTCTCCATGAACCTTAGCCCTGTCCCCCGTAGCTGTCCGGACGATCACTTCTTCATTTTGCCTCTTGGTAATCTTTATGCCCGATATAAATCCTGGCCGTACTATTGATGACGTAGTACCTGTGTCGATGGTAAACAAACATTTTCTTCCATTCACATATCCATGCAACAACAGTCTGCTTGCGATTCTTCGAAGCTGGGAAATCTTAATTTCTCTGGGGGCACTGCATTCCCTAGCCAGAACAACCCCCCTGGTACTGTTTTCCTGCTCCTCTTCAAGATTCACAGCATTTACTCGACTCTCCGAATTCTGCTGTCGACAGTCTCGCTTCATGTGTCCTACCTTGCCGCAGTTGTAACATTTAATACCACCACTCGGCTTTCCTTTGTTTTTCTGTTTTTCCTGCTTTCCAAGGTCATCTAATTTATCCAATAGTTTGGTAAACATTTTCTGCATCTCAGTCAACATAGGGTTCTGGTTCATTTCTGGTTGCGATTCTTCGAGAGTCACAGCTCGCACTCTCGACCTTGGAGTATCTCTGTAGGCGGCTTCTACTTCAAGTGCACGCACCAAAGCTTCGCTACTACTTTGGTGTTTTGTCAGCCTCAGAACTCGCCTGACCTCTTCGTCCCTTATGCCATCTAAAAAGGCCCCTACGGCTAATTGTTCCTGAAATTCTCTAGGTGCACTCGGATACGCCAGGTGTGCCAGTCTCTCTATCGCAGCTTCGAATTCCTGTAAACTCTCTCCAGCCTTTTGTGTTCGTGATTTTAGCTGGGCTTGGTATACTTGGGCGAGATGTTGGTCGCCATATCTCAAGTCCAATGCCGCTTCCAAGACTTTGAAGTCCCTTTGTTTATCCACTGGGATAGTCTGAAGCAACTCTGAGGCCTGGCCCCTTAATGCCAGAACTAATGCCATGGCCTTTTCCTCGTTATCCCAGTTGTTCGCACATGCTGCTGCCTCAAACTGCCTCTTGTACGTCGTCCAGGAACTTTGGCCGTCAAAAGAAGGAGGTTTTAGTCGCTGACCCGATGATACCACCTGCTGGCTTCCTCTATCTCTCAACTGTCGTTTAAGCCGGTCTATTTCTCCTTTGACTTCTTCTTCGAACTTGTTTACTTTCTCTTTAACTACATTTACCTCCCCTTTGACTTCGCTTACTTCCTCCTTGATTTCACTCTTTAGTTCTTCATTGGCAGAAATGATTGCGTCCTGTTGTGTTTTTATTTGATCGCTCAGAATTTTCCTTAATTCTTCCTGGCGTTTTTCTTGTTCTTCTTTTTCTTCTTGGCGTCTTATTTCCAGATTTTCCATCATTTTCTTTAATTCGTCTCTCTCTTCTTGACGTCTTCTTTCTTGCTCTTCTTTTTCTTCTTGACGTCGCTTTTCTTGTTCTTCCTTCTCCTCTTGACGTCGTCTTTCTTCCTCTTGACGTCTTCCTTCTTCATCCTCTTTTTCTTTCTGACGTCTTGTTTCTTCATCCTCTTTTTCTTTCTGACGTCTTATTTCCTGATCTTCCATAATTTTCTTTAATTCGTCCCTTTCTTCTTGACGCCGTTTTTCCTCCTCTTGGCGTCTTCTTTCGTTGTCCTCTTTTTCTTTCTGACGTCGCTTTTCTTGGTCTTCTATAATTTTTCTTAGTTCGGTTTTTTCTTCTTCACGTCGTCTTTCTTGTTCCTCTTTCTCTTCTTGACGTCGTTTTTCCTCCTCTTGACGTCTTCTTTCTTGCTGTTCTTTTTCTTCCTGACGTTTTTTCTCCTGTTCTTCTTTGTCTTCCTGCCGTTGCTGCGCCATCATTTTTTGGAATTGTTCGAATAAGTCCTGTATTTGTTTATCGGATGCCATACTTTAACTGTCACGTCAATATCGGTAATGGAACTTTCTAGACAAATCTCGAAATAGCACGAAAAAGTCTTATCCAGAGTCTTTTGTCACTATCCAGTTCAGAGAATTTAATAATCTCCACTAATGTCCAAATAGAAAAGTTCTAGAAATTTTCACGCACTAAATGAGTCTTTTTCAGTGTCTCTATCACTTCTCAGTTCAAAGGATTTAATTATCACACTAATGTCCTAATAAAATGTTCTACAATGTCTCAAAAATGCACTTAAACACTATTTTCCTGTTCGAAAATAACAACACAAATGTCCAGTAAATTAGTCCTGTGTTAGCACTAACTCCCGAGAATACTTCTCGAACACTCCAACACAACTATCACAACTGTCATAAAATTGCGCTTTCTGACACCAATTTGTCGCGTGTTTCCACCCTTAGGAAACTACCCCTTGCAAAATCCGTGGGTTCCAAAAATTATAACAAGAGATTGTCCACTAACACTTTATTAAATATTTACTGGATACTTCACAATACTATTGTTAATTTAAATACACTTTACTGACTAAAAATCACAATGTTTATCACTTTGTTTCTCTTTGAACTCTTAACCTCACTTTCTATACTTTCTGAACTTCTGAACTACTCGCCGAGAATGCGGTTGGTCTTTTATACCTAAAAATGACAGATCTCGATTGTTCTGTGATGACGCCACCATTCTCTAGAGAATTCCAGATGTCACTTTGGAATCTTCTGGTAGGTTCTTTTTCGAGTAGGTGCAAATACACTACATTCATTCAGACATTCGATCTGTTGAAGTCTGCCTACTTTTTAGTAACATAACCTTAAATTTTAAGGGGTGCAACATATTACAATATGCAGGTCAGGTGAGTCTTAAGGATGGGATTTTGCAGAATGGGAGGGATATATGCATTTATTTTCGATTTATTACAAATATTTAAGAAACCAAAGAGTATAATCTTTAAAACTGTTTTAGGTACTTGCTATTGTTTTAACCTCGGTTTTAACGATTACAACTATATATATTTTTTTATTGTAAATTTCTGTTGTACTTGAATGTTGTAGTTTGTCAATGAAAATTAATTACATTATTAGAGCATGACATTGAACTATATACAAGATTTGTGATAAAAACTGTATATGGTTGTATTCCTTTGAGCAGTGGGAAGTATCTGAAACTATTTTAAATATTATCATTTATGATTTTTTAAATATTTATAATAAACCGAAAATAAACGCATATTTCCCTCTCACTCTGCAAAATTCCATCCTTAAAGGATATACGCAAATTTCGTATTTTAATATAGATAAATAAATGTTTAAATATTTTTTTCTACTCACATGCTTAATCCGTTTATTATACATTCCCTACATATAATGATATTCATTACGATACAGATTTTCCATTACGATACAAGTTTATAACCAATAGAAACAGCAACATTCTGTCAATATCCACTATTGTCTTGAACATCTGACAGATCTAAAATTTATCAATTTTGACAAGTCATCTGTCATGTCATGTTTACCTAGCAATTTCAGAAATAAAATTTTAATTTTCTATTTCATTATGACTGATCGTAGAAAAAAATAGGGTATGCAACTCATATTTAATGGCTATTAAGACACTCACATTTATTATGACTTGCCTTAATAGCTATCATTAAATGATCGTTGCATAATATACTATTATACGATGTTATTATCACGACATAACACATCACCAGAGGGTTTTACAGTTGAAAAAATGCAGGACAACATTCACTATCCACCAAAATTGCCAGTGTCCGAGCAGTGATCGAACCCAGCACATGATACATTGTGGCCAAGCGCGTGGCCATAGAAAACACCATAAGGTAGATCTCATGCATCCGACATTCGATATTCGATTTGGTATGTTTATTATTTAAGCATAATTTTAGTACGCTAGTTCGAACATTATAAACTGTTACTAGCTCATCGAGAAGTACCCAAACGATTCACCGGACAGATATATAGATATCAAACATAGCAATGTATACCAAAACCTGATCCGGAGCCAGACAGACACCCACGGTGCAGTAGCACCATGGCAATTGAAAGGCTGGACGGGCAGGGTTAGCTATACTAATATGTATACAAAATCCTTTTACAAGCCTGGAATTAAAATAATTGCTTTCTTTAAATTTTGTAAATGTATGTTTGTTTAGGTCAAATATTGTAAGCTGAATTTCGACTAGTTCTAATTAAGCTAGAGCTTTGAAATTTGGCACGCGTGTATAAGTCCTGTGACAATGCAAAATAGTATAGCCATTATCGGTCTAAATCCAACATGGCCGACGTCCCAAGATGGCGGATCGCCTTTCTCTTTACAACCCCCTTGATATGGGTATCAAATGAGTAAAAATACGATAAACTATGTGGCGTCATTCTAAATTCAATATGGCGGACGTTCCAAGATGGCGGATCGCCTTTTCTTCACAACCCCCTTGATATGCGTATAAAATGAAAGGGTTTGACAAGCAAAATACGATAAACTATGTGACGTCATTCTAAATTCAATATGGCAGACGCCTTAAGATGGCGGAGTATATTTTACTTCACAACCCCCTTGATCTGCATATTAAGTGAAAGTGTTTGACGAGTAAAATACGATAAACCATGTGACGTCATTCTAAATTCAATATGGCGGACGCCCAAAGATGGCGGAGTATTTTTTCTGCACAACTCCCTTGGTATGGGTATCATATGAAAGGGTTTGACGAGTAAAATACGATAAACTATGTGACGTCATTCTAAACCCAATATGGCGGACGCCCTAGGATGGCAAATTATCTTTCTCTTCACGACTCCCTTGCCATGGGTATCAAATGAAAACGTTTTGGCTGTCTGTTTGTCTGTAAAATAAGTAGACAAAAAAGTAAAAAATAAAACTATATATAAAAAAAAATATTTTTAAGAAAAAGCTTTTATTTGAAAAAACTACTAAAAAGTAAAAATAATTTTTTTAAAATTCATACACCTGGAAACCAAAAGCTTTTGGGGCGGTCAATTGAGCAAAGTAACTATGCAATAGCGCTATATGACCGTCTCCAAAGCTTTTGGTTTTCAGGTGTATGAATTTTAAAAAAATTATTTTTACTTTGTAGCACTTAGTTTTTTAAATAAAAGCTTTTTCTTAAAAATATTTTTTTTATATAATTTTATTTTTTTATATAAAATTCCTTTTAAGTAAATGTATTCGTTCGTGTATTCGTATAGATTTCGGAAACTTAGGACGCGGAATACCAATTAATTTTTTGTCAAGTAATTTTTAAATACATAAGTGAAAAATTTGCTTGCCTTTGCCAACACAACTAAAAAGTATTCAACGGATATCATAATATAAACTAGTATATACTTTGCAAAACTATACTTAAGTATGTATATTATATATATCCATTGCACCTGTTCTTAAAGTAATTATTAATTATTTATACTTATAGTCTGTAATTTATTATGCAAAAACAAAACACTCAGTTATTATTTACCTTACTACATCCCCTGCACATTTTAAAATATTATCGTTCGTTTCTTTTAAATTCTAGAAGAAAAAAGTATGTTTGTCAACCAAATAGACCGGTAGTTGGTAGAAGTGGTTAGTAAAACGTTCGAGGCCACAAAACGGACAGAGAGAGACAACGGCAGCTGCAAAACAGACTTTGTTAAGACCTCCACATGGCAAGCACTTTCCGGCCAGCTGCCATGATGAAACAGACGGTTATAACCCTTAATAACCTTTTGAATACGGTCCAGAAATTCCCACCGAAAAATATTAGTCTGCGATTTTTTATGCCCATTATCTTAAGTATAACCTAAAATCGACAATGTATATTGAGGTATTAATGCTACGGATATTCCAATAACAATAATTTAATGCGAAAGCGAACTGGCCCTCGCCGAAGCCACCTTCAAATTAAAAAATAATTTTCTAACCGTTGATACATTTTCTGGTCCTTTTATGCCTTTGTGAAACACTGATGTGTTATTAAATCGGTTACAAATAAAAGAACTTTTGACAAGGCATTAAAAATGTTTATAAAAGGTTTATGGTGATCGTTAGCTTTTATGAAACATTATTTTTAGACCAAACTGTTGGGAAAGGTCAAGATTTTTATTTTGCTAGTATGCTTTTACCACACCGTAATTTTCATTCACTTTAAATATAATCCTGGCATTTAACGTACGTACTCAAAACAGTTAACAACTAATTAGCCATCATAATAGAGGAGGTTTATATTATTTATATAATGACATCATGCCACATATTCTTGGCAACTGATCTATTTTTTTGCTTTAGTTATAAATTTTATCTGTGTCGACGAGGCTCAAATAATTCGTATAATTTTATTATATTAAAGAAATATGAAGTACCGTGCCAGGAAAATTTGTCACTTAGAGGAACAATTCTAGAAAATTGATATATAGAAGTTTTTTGTTCTCATCACATCATGGTTAAGAGGATACTGAAACTCCAATTCATATCCGTGAATAGAAAACATTTAACAAATTGTTAGTTATAACTTTATGTTGATATTTAAACAATATATTTTGAGTTTAGGATTCAGGAAAATACCATGATTTGAACTTGTAATCTGTATATTCCCGAAAAGCTAATCCTGTTTAGGAATAGACAAATCCAAGACATTTTTCTACAATAACTTCAAATTTTTCGTCCGATTATAATACACTTATTTCATTGAATCAAATAGTGATAATAATAGGCTATTGACTATGTGATATAGTAAGGAACAATTGCGTAAAAGGTTTTTTATTGTTTCATCATTGGTCACCTAAACATGATAAAATCACAAAATGCTATTAAATTGTGGGCGGGGTGAAAGAGGAGCTTTTTTTAGTTTTTTCAATATAGGTAACTCAAAAACTAAGTGGAATTCAAAAAAATTACAAGGGCACTTTTTTGTGGAAAATTCAATTTCCCATAGCTTTTCAACCTTGAAAAAATAATTTTTTATACTAAATTTAAGCGTAAACAAATCTGCAAAAATGCGAAAAATCGCGAATTTTTTTTTACATTTTTGTTTATAACTTTTTTTCTGAGCAGATAGGTCTAGGAATTGCTTCAGAGAAAAGTAAATTCCAACCATTAAAATGAGCTATGAAAAAAGCGATGGGGCAATCACTTGAAATTATGTGTCAAACAATTGCAATATTGCACACGTATTGCATACATATTGCACACATATTGCACGATATTGCATACATATTGCACGATACTGCACACCATTGCACATATACCTGTCCCACATATTGGATTACCCCATCGGAAAAAAAGTTCTACGATGGAAATTGGGAAAATTGTCGTTCAAATTTGGTCATTTTTGTCGTTTTTTACCGCTTTTGCTTATATACTTTCCCTTTTCTTTACAATTATCAATGAAAAACTTTATTTTTATTGGATATAACGCAATTTTAAGGTTACTGAATGATAATTAACATGTTTTATTTTAATCTGTAAAATTTAATAATTGTGGCAAATAAAAAAAGGAATACTTAATAATACATGAATTTTTTCAGTTTTTTGTATACAAAAGTTAAGCTGATGTCTCTTCAACAAAATTACAACAGTCGATTTGAAAATTTCTTCATCGATGTCCGCATCACCGTCTTCTTCAGATATGTGGCACAGTGAACTATACTACATAATGGAATGATAACTGCGTCATCGTTGGTATAGTTTGTACCACCGATAATCCAGCGATATAAAAAAGTTCGTAAAAAAACATAAAAGGTACCGAGCGTGTATCAATTTCAGTCTATTTAAGTAAAAGGCCATAAAAGTGTTCGGCTTCTTTATTATCATCACAAAAAAATGGTCATATATTTCCGACCAAAAATGCAGGCCACTCCCACTGAATATAATTGATTGAAAACCAAGAAACCACTCCTTTTGCCCCATTCTCAAAAATTTAAATTTAATAGCATTTTCTGATTTCAAACGCATGAAACAAAAAACTCTTTAACGCAATTGTTCCTTGCTTCTTCTCTTTTTTGTACATAGTCAATAGCCTATAATTAGAATACTCATTAAAAAACAGAAATATTGAGTAGATAAAAAAATCGTCATCTTTAACATTGTAATGTAACACTGTTCATTAAAGCAGAATTAAGTATTTTTTGTTGCGACACCACCATACATACAGTACCATAAAACGTGGCATGGTGTTGATGTTTAGAAAATATTTCCACCATTAAAAACTATAAAAACCCATCTAGAGGTACGTAATAAGAATTATAATAAGAAGTATTCAGTGAAGTGACACATGACCGCGGCTTCGAGTATAACGACTAGCATGTCCGGTGGTCATTGCCTGAAGACAATCTAGCGTTAACAGGAAGAGGTGATAAGTCTGGGAACAGACCATGAAGAAGACATAGTCTTTACAAGATCGCTTGCAACAAAGTGCCAGGTACAGACTCACAATATTCAGAAATTTGAAAATGAAAATTTTAATGTTGTTTTAATGTATTAAGGATAGGATTTTGCAGAGTGAGAGGGATATATGGGCTTATTTTTGGTTTATTATAAATATTTAAAAAATCATAAATGGTATAATCTTTAAAATAGTTTCAGGTACTTCCCATTGCTCTAAGGAATACAACCATATACAGTTTTGATTGATTGATTCACTAGCGTGCGGTAGGCATTGCTGCCACTCCCAGGGGTTATACAGCTGGACCTGCTACGTCCACGCTGGGTTGGACTAAGGTCATGCTTGTTGCCAACAGCGAGAGCCACATGGCGCATGGTAAAGGAATGTGGGATGGGAGGTGTAGGTATTTGTGAGATGCGTTATCGCATTGTGTCGTGAGGGAGCGTTGAAGCTCCCTTTTTTTTGTATTTTTGGTTTTGGACTTCTGCCTCTTCTGGGTCTTCTTATGAGATATGTTGCCGCGTTGTGTCGCTGCTGTTTGTGCTCCTATTTTTGTATTTCTGTTTCTACAAATCTTCGTCTTCTTCTTGAGCCTTCTGGTTCCTCCATTGCTGATTTTAGTAGAGTATATATCGATCCGATTTCTTTGTGGAATTCATTTTTTTCTCGCTTTTCTTTCCCAGTATGTTTGGTCCTTTCCCAGTTTGTTCATGATCCTCTCGATTGTTGTTTTCCACGTGTAATATGGTCTCCTTATTTTTAGTTTGCTGCTGTTCAGTGCTAGTGCTTTCTTCAGTAAATGTGTTGGTTCCCTTCTTTAGACGTGTCCTCAGTTCTTATTGCGTACATTTCTATCTTTTTTGTGATTGTCTTCCCTTCCAGTAGTGTTGATGTTTTATGTCGCTATTTTTGTCCTGTTGTTTTTCTGAGTAGTTGGATGATGTCTTTCAGCTCTTCTCCTTGTTTGACTCTTATGTTCTTTTGTCCGGTTTCCGTCATTTCTCCGAACCATTGTATGGCAGTGATTTCACGAAGGCAGGCCTTTATTATCTTGTTTATCAGATAGTGCAGTACTCCTTTGTTATATAGGGTGTTGACATGGCTTCGTGGCTGATGGTATGGAATGCCTTTTGAAGATCTATAGCGACTATGTGCAGTTTTGTCCCTTCTCTCCATTTTCTTCCAGTATTCTTCTGGTGGTGTACATGTAATCGTCCGTTGATCTGCCTTTGATGAATGATGTCTGGTAGTCTGACGGTCTTCCAATGTACTTCTCTAGTTGCTCGAGGAGGAATTGTGCGTAGTATTTGTATCCTATGCTGCAGAGTGTTATTCTTCTGTAGATCTTTAAAATAGTTTCAGGAACTTCCCATTGCTTTAAGGAATACAACCATATACAGTTTTCATCATAAATTTTGTATATGGTTAAATGTCATATACTAATAATGAAATTAGGAACTGTTTTCATTGACAAACTACGATACTTAAGTATAAGAGAAAGTTACAATAAAAAAAATATATAGCTGTGTTCGTTAGAAGAATGGCAG